>CM076931.1:2223833-2608682 GCA_039566165.1 Maruca vitrata
ATGTTTCAGTTGAATCAATAAAATTTTCAATGGAAATATAAGTGCTATGTAGATTAGGCTGTGCGATTAATTTTTCTGCACCTGATAAGTTATTTGTAATATTACAATTGTCATTCCATTTAGTTACTAATTTGACATCCACCTGTTTACGTTTATTTTCAATTGTTTTACCAAATACAGAATTGTTCAAAAGCTTGAAGAAATCCTTTTCAAATAATGTCTTAGCTGTTTGACGTAATTTAGTGTTCAAGTCTATATATTTCTTTAAAAACTATCCTGTCTAAACTGCAGCACTCGATGATTTTTTTTAATACCAGACCATTTTTCAGACATTCTTTTAGGTGAACATAATGTATTATGTAATTGTATTTATCATACAAATTAGCAATTAATTTTGGTGTCTTTCCTCCGATTGGTATGAATTTTTCGGCAGCAAAAGGCAGATCACTGTGTAAATTATGCAAATGATCAGGATACATCATATCAACTTCTAAAATATAACCAAACTCAGCTTCATCGGAAACATCAAACACATTAAAATTTTCAACCTCATTATTTTTCATAAGTTTAAAATCTGATATAGGTAACTTCTTAGTCATAGCATAACCATACAAATTGTTGCAGTCAAGATATATTAAATATTTTGACGGTTTGGAATCATCAAAAGTAGGCAAATAAATATTATTGGCTTCCGCATATCGGTGAGTGCATTGTGCTTATCCCCCACGTATACCTTTTTCTATCATTTGATAAATTTCCAAGTCATTAATTAGCTCCAGTTGAATACCAGTATAAAAAAGCATAGCGTCCCAACTCAGACTTGGAGAAGTGACATAGTATGCAGGATCAAGACTATAATTTTTAAGGCAAACTTTTCTAAAATTTTCGAATATATCGCACAGCAGAAGTACATCACATTTCAAATATAAATCAGTATATTCACCAATGGAACGAACATTGAAGTACTTTCCAAACAGATTGAGCATGTTCATATGCTAAATCTGTAATATTTTTCATTTGCAAACTATTATAAAAACAATCTTTTGATGGCAGTTCGGTTTCATCATATTTCTGCCACGAGTCAATATAATCGTAAGGGTACCTTTTCTTCTTATTAAATCAAAATGCTCTTTGCGCGGATAGTGCGATAATAAATGTACAAAATCTGTTTCTGATAAACTTTTAGTTAATGTGTCCATACTTGAACTGAGAAATTGAAAAAGAGTCAATAAATTTAATTTGTACTGGTTTCTTGTCATATTCTGATTTAATTATTTTTGTTATAGATAAATACTTTTCTTTTGTTTTAGGAATAATTATTACTTCACCATCGTATTTAGATAGTTCTGATATAAATAAGTGAGCATCATAACCAGATAGATTATGAAATATAACTGGTATGAATGGACAAACAGTAAATGATAAATTACAAAGTGAATGAGCTGCGCCTCGATACTCTGATGTAATGTGATCATGATCACGAACTTTATCGTCAAATAATAATTGTTTGCAAATATGACATGTAGTTGCATTGGAAAAATCATTATTTTGTTGCGCAGTCATGGGTTTCATGGATTTATTAGTAATTAAAATTTTATTAATGGTTTGAGCATCTTCAATCAATTTTTTACAAATACTTGAACACAGTCAACTCCTCTGTAAGTAACAAATTTATTCAAGCTTTCATCATGAGAACAACATATATAGTATGCAAAACATGAAGGTTGATGGTGTTATTTCTTATTGTGCTTTTATCATTATATGTTTCTTTATAATCAGTCAATAAACATTCAAAATCTGCATAAATAACAAAATTTATCTTTTGTTGTCTTTCATAATGTCTAAATTTTAAAACACTGTGTCTGATCTGATGAGAAAAATCACCAAGATTAATATTATTTATGTTAAGCGATACGGGATGTTTGATCAGCTTCATCTTGCCAATTAAATCTTTACAGGAACTGAGGCACATTATATATTAGGTCAGACATGTTATTTAAAGTAGTCCAGCATAATAATGAAAGGATGCATATATTTGAAATAAAACTACATCATTTTATTTATGTTATATTGAATATGTATAAACAACAAATATTAAAAATAAATATAATTTAACTTTCAACTAAAAAATATCAGTGTATACTAAATTATATTATTTTATGGAAAACTTAACAACATAATGTTACGAAATAATCTCTGTGCTTATAATATGGAATCACAATGACCCCATGGCAGTGTATTTACTTGATCTGGTTGAACTTGCACTTTATCGTCAACTGCTTTTAATATTACTTTTTTCACTTTTTGTGAATACAATTCATGTTTTATTGATTTGATTATATTCATTTTACGTTTTAATATAATTTTCCGAAATAAAACTTTCTTATAATGAGATGTATTCAAACTATTTGTAATTGGCTTAGAAACTCCTTTAGCTTTTTTAATTTGAGTTTTTAGTGATTTAATACAGTAAAGTTTAGACCTATGAATTCAGTAATTAAATCACCTCTAATTCATCCTTAAATAAACCAGGCACCTTTTCATTCAGCTTAGGCATGTCATATGGGTTATAGGCATCAAAATTACTAGTATCGAATTCTTGTATATTCTCTCTCATATCTTTGTAAAAATCAGGTGTCTCAATTAAATACAATAAACTATCAGTATCAGTATAGCACAGTTTAGCATTACTTCCATACTTATTCTTTATAAAAGTATAATAGAAATTATACAAATGTTGTTTTGAATATTCAAGCACAGCAAATCCTACATATATCGGTCTATCTAAGATAATCTTCTCATGTTTCAGTTGAACTGCAATAAAATTTTCATTGAAAATATAAATGCTATGTAGATTAGGCTTTGCGATTAATTTTTCTGCACCTAATAATTTATTTGTAATATTACAATTGTCATTCCATTTAGTTACTAATTTGACATCCACCTGTTTACGTTTATTTTCAATTGTTTTACCAAATACAGAATTGTTCAAAGCTTGAAGAAATCATTTTCAAATAATGTCTTAGCTGGACGGTTTCAAGTCTATATATTTCTTTAAAAAACTATCCTGTCTAAACTGCAGCACTCGATGATTTTTTTTAATACCAGACCATTTTTCAGACATTCTTTTAGGTGAACATAATGTATTATGTAATTGTATTTATCATACAAATTAGCAATTAATTTTGGTGTCTTTCCTCCGATTGGTATGAATTTTCGGCAGCAAAGGCAGATCACTGTGTAAATTATGCAAATGATCAGGATACATCATATCAACTTCTTAAAATATAACCAAACTCAGCTTCATCGGAAACATCAAACACATTAAAATTTTCAACCTCATTATTTTTCATAAGTTTAAAATCTGATATAGGTAACTTCTTAGTCATAGCATAACCATACAAATTGTTGCAGTCAAGATATATTAAATATTTTGACGGTTTGGAATCATCAAAAGTAGGCAAATAAATATTATTGGCTTCCGCATATCGGTGAGTGCATTGTGCTTATCCCCACGTATACCTTTTTCTATCATTTGATAAATTTCCAAGTCAATTAATTAGCTCCAGTTGAATACCAGTATAAAAAGCATAGCGTCCTAACTCAGACTTGGAGAAGTGACATAGTATGCAGGATCAAGACTATAATTTTTTAAGGCAAACTTTTCTAAAATTTTCGAATATATCGCACAGCAGAAGTACATCACATTTCAAATATAAATCAGTATATTCACCAATGGAACGAACTCAGGCTGTTTCCAAACAGATTGAGCATGTTCATATGCTAAATCTGTAATATTTTCATTTGCAAACTATTATAAAAACAATCTTTTGATGGCAGTTCGGTTTCATCATATTTCTGCCACGACTCAATATAATCGTTAGGGTACCTTTTCTTCTTATTAAATCAAAATGCTCTTTGCGCGGATACTGCGATAATAACTGTACAAAATCACTGTTTCTGATAAACTTTTAGTTAATGTGTCCATACTTGAACTGAGAAATTGAAAAGAGTCAATAAATTTAATTTGTACTGGTCTTGTCATATTCTGATTTAATTATTTTTGTTATAGATAAATACTTTTCTTTTGTTTTTAGGAATAATTATTACTTCACCATCGTATTTAGATAGTTCTGATATAAATAAGTGAGCATCATAACCAGATAGGATTATGAAATATAACTGGTATGAATGGACAAACAGTAAATGATAAATTACAAAGTGAATGAGCTGCGCCTCGATACTCTGATGTAATGTGATCATGATCACGAACTTTATCGTCAAATAATAATTGTGTGCAAATATGACATGTAGTTGCATTGGAAAAACCATTATTTTGTTGCGCAGTCATGGGTTTCCCATGGATTTATTAGTAATTAAAATTTTATTAATGGTTTGAGCATTTTCAATCAATTTTTTTTCATAAATACTTGAACACAGTCAACTCCTCTGTAAGTAAATCAAATTTATTCAAGCTTTCATCATGAGAACAATAATATAGTACAAAACATGAAGGTTGATGGTGTTATTTCATTGTGCTTTTATCATTATATGTGTCCATCTTGAATCAGTCAATAGAACATTCAAAATCTGCATCAAATAACAAAATTTATCTTTTGTTGTCTTTCATAATGTCTAAATTTTATATTTTGTCTCTGGTATCATTTTTTTAATCTTAGATAGAACTATGTGACACGTATTTATTTGACTAAAAAATATTGAAGACATATTACTACATGTAAATCGGATTTATGTTTATATAATCTGTCGTTTGAATAGCCGCAGTGCGTTTCATCAAATTACAATAATGCGCTTTATTCAGTTCTGTCATAACAAGTTAACATGATAAATCAGTTTCTATCAATGGACACGAATATTATATCCTGTGACAAAACATGATGCATGTTCGTCCATAAATATTCACACATCTGGTATTGTTCATTTTCAAAATTATTAAAACATCTTTATGGCAGGAAATGACAGTTTCATATTTCATTAGTTAAAATATAGAATCCAGTTTAGGGTACGAACTCATTCTACATGGATTTCAGCTCTTAGTGGAAATAATGCGGATAATGTCTGTATAATAATTTCGTCATTCAAATCATGAGATTCAACGATAAGTCATTTTCTGTTCTGTAAAACCTGTGGCATACTTGATGGTATTTTTGATTTGACAACAATTCAGATTTATTATTAGTTTCTTCATATGGTATCTGTATTGTCAATTCATCATCTCAAATATTGCATTTATCAACAATAATATAATTCTTTTGTTTATGATGACGATTTATTAACTGAAAAGAAAACCATCGTCTAAAAAAACATTTAATGCATGGTTAGTTCTATCTAAAAATAACATTAGCTACAGGTTCTCTCCATAAAGTAATAATATAAATATTAAATTCATATCGTTACATTATATAAACAGTTAAATAGCGTAATTACAAAGTAAATGTAACTAAGAATGTATTATAATTCATATTATTGGTAAGAACTTTATAAACGTCGGAGTACAGCTCTAATAATCTCTTTATCCTAACATTCTTTGACATAATTATTTGTATTCACGGAACAACAATCATCTGATTTTTTTTATTGGTGATATATAGCGGACGCCATGGTCATTAATTGCAAGTCCATAACAGTTTCACACTAATATCGGTATTTTGTTCTTCAAAATTTTATTCATTTATTTATGGGAGGCGAAATGACATACCCGTTTATGTTAAATATAACTCCAGATGAGTACGAACTCATTCTACATGGATTGCTTTCATAGATAAAATATATGTAGCAGCAACTGTAGTTCCACAAAAAGGTTCGAATAATTATTCGTCGAGCTTCTAGAGATGGATTCAAACGTTTCTTTATAAAGTCAATATTCTGTTCTTAAAACCTGGGAGCATAATATCAAATTTGGGTATTTTGTTTGATTCCATAACAACGATTTATGGAAATTAGTTCCATATGAAGTATCTGGTATTTGTGTTCAAATCTTAGATCCAACTATTGCGTTTGATCACAATTGAAGACTATACTTTTCTCCTTTATGATGATGATGATGATGATGGTCGGTTACATGAAGGTATCAGAATCATTCCGAAATTAAAATAATTATCATTAAGTTTATATCTAAAAATCAACATTATTTAATGAATTTTCTTTGTATACTATTATTTACATATCATACATTATATATCAAAAAATACCAAGTTAAATAGTGTAATAAAGGTACTAGTACATGTTCTAAGAATGTATTATAATTCATCATTTATTGAAAGAACTATAAATACGTCGGAAGTACAGCTTGCTCTTAACAAATACAATGATTTGTGCCGTCCCATTGAGAAATAATACGAATATTTATTCTCCCCGCAATTCCCACAATAAAACAGAATTATTTTTTCTTGGTGATTATAGTTCAATGACAATTCAGCTGATATATTATTCTGTTCTTTTAAAAACGCCCATATTTAGTTGTAGTTTGTTTCCACATAATAATAATATCTGTAAAATTTGAGTCCATTTTCATTTTTTCACTGGTTTGAGTAATTGAAGGACCTGTTTGGTCGTCATCGAATTGTAATGTAAAGTAGAATCACAGTTCTCTTAGATCTACTGATGAGAGGGAAATCACTCACAAGATTTATCATATTAATATTTATGTTAAAGATGATACGGGATGTTTGATCAGGTTCTGAAAAACACAGGAGGCGCTAAATATTCATAGTATTAGGTCAGACATGTTTATTTAAAAGTAAAACATAATAATGAAAGGAGCATATATTTAAATAATAATTACATCATTTTATTTATATGCAAGTTATATTGAATATGTATAAATAAAATTAAAAGTAAATATAATTAACTTTCAACTAAAAATATCAGTGTATACTAAATTATATTAAGCCGAGGGTCGTGACCACCATTATGCATCACTTTCTCCCTTATGATGTCTTCTCCATCTAATCTCTGTCGTCGTTACATGAATATATAAATCATTCGAAATTAAAATAATTATCAAAGTTTTTCTATATCTTCCATTATTTAATGAGCATCTTTTGTTGATGATAATAAAATTATATGGCTCTCTCCATACAGCACCACAAATAACCTTGAATCATTTCCCGCTATATATCGGTACTAACATGTTCTTCATAAACATGCTTTAAATTGACATCATCTTGTTTAAATATTATGAGAAAATACTATTATCACGAAGTAATCGCTTCGGAATCTTTTGAATAGGTTTGAGACATAAATACAAACAATCGATGTGTTTTAGTTGTCCCATTGAAGTAAGTACGAATGTTTATTTGCTTTTCACCCGCAATATCATCAAAAATAAAAACAGAATTATCTAGGCTTCATTCGGTGATATAACATTTTATCATGACTGAATTCATAAAATTATCTTCGGCATTTAAAACTTTGGTAAAAAACGATATTTAGGTTGAAAAGTAGTTTTTGAACATAGATAGAGATTTTAAAATTTGAGTCCATTTTCATGTAATAACAAGCTGATGGCAACGAAATTTGCCTTTGCCGCACTATGAAGGACTATCAGTACTATACATCAGAATTGTATTGCAAAAACACTGTGTACTGATCTTTGAGAAAAATCACCAAGATTAATATTATTTATGTTAAGCTATGATACGGATGTTTGATCAGCTTCATCTTGCCAATTAAATCTTTTACAGGAACTGAGGCCTGTATTATAATATAGGTCAGACATGTTATTTAAAAGTAGTCCAGCATTAATAATGAAAGGATTTATATATTTGAAATAAATTACATCATTTTATTTATGTTATATTGAATATGTATAAACAACAAATATTAAAACATAAATATAATTTAACTTTCAACTAAAAATGTTCTTCATCAGTGTATACTAAATTATATTATTTTATGGAAAACTTAACAACATAATGTTACGAAATAATCTCTGTGCTTATAATATGGAATACACAATGACCACGATGTGTTTGTACCCGATCCGGTCAGTAGCAATTACGAATCACTTCTAATGATTTCTTCACTCTCTCATGCGAAAAAGTAAAACTACAGAATTTATCTAGGGCTCCTCGGGTGATATAACATCTTATCATGACTGAACTTAATTATCTCGGGCACTCCTTATTTAAAGCTATCTTTTACTCCATACCAAACGATATTTGATTGATCAAGTAGTTGTTCCCTAATTTTAAAATTTGAGTCCTAAATTTTGCGATGTAATAACAAGCTGATGGCAACGTTCAGGCTTATTCGAACAATCGCATACTATACATCAATTGTATTGGGCAATAAAATCAGCACTGTGTCTGATCTAGCTATGAATCACCAAGATTAATTATTACGTTGATTTAAGCGATACGGGATGTTTGATCAGCTTCTTCTTGCCAATTAAATCTTTACAGGTAAATCAGGGAGGCAACATTATATATTAGGTCAGACATGAGATATTAAAAGTAGTCACAGCATAATAATGAAAACATATTTTTAGTAAAACTACATCATTTTATTTATAAGGTAAACTCCTTTAATAGTCGCTCTCGTAAACAGCAATTACAATAATATTACATTATAATTTAACTGATTCAATCTATAACAGTATCAAAGTTTACTATACTAAATTCATATGAATTTCAGGAAAACTTAACCATAATGCCTCCTACTAATCATCTGTGCTTATAATATGGAATGCACAGTGACCCCATGGCAGTGTAGCGCGTACTTGTATGTAGTTGCAGCTTAGTGTCACTATTATCGTCATTACTGGGTTATCATATGGTCACTTTTATTGCACTAGTATCGAATTTTTGTAATACTTCTCTCATATCTTGTTTTAACCAATCAGGTGTCTAACAATTAAATACTAATAAAACTCCTTACGTTTTAATAACGTTTCGAAGATAAAGCACTTAGTTTAGATCGATGTACTTCCAGACTTATTCTTTATAACCAAGTTGGCTTAGAAACTGTAGATCCGTACAAATGTAGCTTTTGAATATCTCAAGCACAGCAAATCCTACTCCAGGATATATCGGTCTATTAGTGATTTAATCTTCTGCATGTTAGCTCTCTTAACTGCAATATGAATTCATTCAGTTCGAAAATTAAATCACCTATGTAGATTAGGCTGAAATAAGGGACCAGGCACCTTTCTGCATACCTAATAATTAGGCATTGTCTTTGAGCCGTTACATAGGCATCAAAATAGTTACTAGTATCGAAGCATTCTTGTAATTCGTATTCGTTTATTTTCCAATATGTTTGTACGGCAAATATCAGAATTGTCTCAATTAAAGCTGAAGAACCTTTCAAACTAATGTCTTAGCTGTTTGACGGCGGATAGCTTACAGTTTCAGCATTACTTCCATACTTATTTAAAACTATCCTGTCCTTAAGACTGCACTCCAATGATTTTTTTTTGAAGATTATACAGACCATTTTTCAGACATTCTTTGAATATTCAAGCCTGAGCACATAATGTACCTTACTCCGTATATCGGTATTTATCATACAAATTAGCAATTAATTTTGGTGTCTCATGTTTCCAGATTGGTATGAATTTTTCGGCAGCAGCAGACCGGTTGTTGCATTGAAACCACCAGTATAAATGCTATGTCCTTCAGGCTTTGCGAAACTTAATTTAATTCTGCACCTCAGGATTGGTCATCTTTGGTCGCGAATCAATGTTACAGCAATTGTGTACATTCCAGGAGTTGTGGGGATCCATTTGCATCATGGCAAGCGCCGACCAGGTTCACGTCTTAGTATTCGTGCGGATAATTGTGAGCGGGTCAGCTCCGCCGAGTTCAATCAATGGGAGACCCAAACATCGCGCTGCGCTTCTTCGGCAAGGAACTTGAATGTCTCACTAACTCGTTTGACCTGACAGCAGAATTTAGTGTTCAACCGAATGCCAAATATATTTCTTTAAGACTCCACGCCTTATCCTGTCTAAGGACTTGCCGCAGCAGTCTCGATCGATTTTTTCACGGCTCGCGTTGAGTCAGGTAACTGATTGTGCGACAGCTCAATATGGTCTATTGTGCCGAATCCAGACCTCATATTCTGGATCGTTTAACTACCGCTTCAAGTAATCTAGGTGGTCGATACAAATTAGAACGAATTAATCTTGTTAGGTGCCTCTTCATCCTCCAATTGGTATGAATTTTTCGGCAGCAAAAAAGATCACTGTGTAAATTATGCAAATGATCCAGATGTATATCATGCATATCAACTTCTAAAAATATAACCAACACTCAGCTTCATCAGAAACATCAAACTCTGCAATTAAAATTTTCAACCTCATTATTTTCACTTAAAGTTTAAAAATCTGATATAGGTAACTTCTTAGTCAGTAGCATAACCATACAATATTCAGTTGGTGAAGCCAAGATATATTAAATATTTTGACGGTTTGGAGATCAGATGCAAGTAGGCAACAAATATTATTGGCTTCCGCATATCGGTGAGTGCATTGTGCTTATCCCCCACGTATACCTTTTTCTATCATTTGATAAATTTCCAAGTCATTAATTAGCTCCATGTTGAATACCAGTATAAAAAAGCATAGCGTCCCAACTCAGACTTGGAGAAGTGATACATAGTATGCAGGATCAAGACTATAATTTTTAAGGCAAACTTTTCTAAAATTTTCGAATATATCGCACAGCAGAAGTACATCACATTTCAAATATAAATCAGTATATTCACCAATGGAACGAACATTGAAGTTAGCTTCCAAACAGATTGAGCATGTTCATATGCTAAATCTGTAATATTTTTCATTTGCAAACTATTATAAAAACAATCTTTTGATGGCAGTTCGGTTTCATCATATTTCTGCCACGAGTCAATATAATCGTAAGGGTACCTTTTCTTCTTATTAAATCAAAATGCTCTTGCGCGGATAGTGCGATAATAAATGTACAAAATCTGTTTCTGATTAAACTTTTAGTTAATGTCCATACTTGAACTGAGAAAATTGAAAAGAAGTCAATAAATTTAATTTGTACTGGTTTCTTGTCATATTCTGATTTAATTATTTTGTTATAGATAAATACTTTTCTTTTGTTTTTAGGAATAATTATTACTTCACCATCGTATTTAGATAGTTCTGATATAACAAGTGAGCATCATAACCAGATAGATTATGAAATATAATCTGGTATGAATGGACAAACAGTAAATGATAAATTACAAAGAATTGAAGAGAGCTGCGCCTCGATACTCTGATGCTTAATGTGATCATGATCACGAACTTTATCGTCAAATAATAGATTGTTTGCAAATATGACATGTAGTTGCATTGGAAAAATCATCATTTTGTTGCGCAGTCATGGGTTTTACATGGTTGGATTTATTAGTAATTAGAAAATTTTATTAATGGTTTGAGCATCTTCAATCAATTTTTTACAAATACTTGAACACAGTCAACTCCTCTGTAAGTAACAAATTTATTCAAGCTTCAATTCATCAGTAGAGGTGAACAACATATATAGTAAGCACCATAAAAACATGAAGGTTGATGGTGTTATTTCTATTGTGCTTTTATCATTATATGTTTCTTTATAATCAGTCAATAAACATTCAAAATACTTGTATAACCGTCAACAAAATTTATCTTTTGTTGTTTCTTTCATAATGCCTAAATTTTAAAACACTCAAAGTGTCTCTCTGGTAATATGGTTTTAATCTTAGAGCAACTATGTGGGACACGTATTTGGTTTGACTAAAAGCTCAAGAAGTTTGGAGCCAGCCACTACGTATTTCACATAAATAAATCGGTCCTTTATGACCTGTGACCTGTCGTTTGACATCTGATTAGCCGCATAAGGTTTTATCAAACAATAGTACTTTATTCATTTTGTTCAAAATACAACAAGTTAACATGATTTAACTTTCTATTACTGTGTTACATATATATGCGGACCTGTGAACAACATGATGCTTCAGTCAAGTCCATAAATATTCACATAATATCACGGTATTGTTACTTTCTCAAAATTTTAACATCTTTATGGGAGGGCGGAAAATGACATCCCTTTAATGTTAATCAAATATAGAATCACATGTTTAGGTACGAACTCATTCTACATGGATTGCTTTTAGATGGAAATAATGCAGCATTTACAGCTCCAATGCTCTTCAAAAAACAACAATTTTCATAAATGTCGATCTAGAGATGGATTCAAACGATAAGTCATTATTCTGTTCTTGAAAACCTGTGGCAATAATATCAACATTTTGGGTATTTTGATTTGATTAAAGACCTGATTCGTTATGGATATTAGTTCTCATATGGTATCTGTATTTGTGTTCAGGGATCTCAATATTAAAGTTTATCATAATTAATATAATTTCATTGATGATGATGACGATGACAAATGATTTAACATGCAAAGAAAACACAAGAAGGTCTAGAATGCATCTGTTTATTGTAAAAAATCAACATTAGCGTTATTACTGTTTTCCATAAAGTAATAATATATATTATTAATTCATATCATACATTATATATCAAAAATATTACCAAGTTATCAATAGTTAGTAATAAAAGCGTCTAGTAATGTAATCTAGATGTATTATAATTCATATTATTACTGGCAAGAACTTATAAACGTCGGAGTACAGATATTGTAAACTGATTTGCTAACATACCTTACATTTAATTGGTTTATGTCTCTCCCATCGATCTCGAAAAATTAAAGCTCTCACAATCTCATTTTGATTGTGATATTCCCCTTTATCTTGTCTATGCTTCAGTAGCTGGTAGAACAGCCTCTGGTTGACGTCATAGCTTGAAGCTGCATATTTTAGTTCCACATGGTTTACGCTTCTCTTTCTTTATCTCCATTTCCATTTATCGCTTAGTGAATCATCCCGTTTGACAATAACGCGCAATATATGCGTAGATGGAGCCGTTGTTTTTTACCGGTTGACTCTGACCGGTCGTCATCAGAATCATTTCAATAAATATAACATAGGCTGTAGAAATTCTACACGGATAGGACGAGGAAAATTACAATTAGTCTTACTTCTTCTTTCTCTGTTGACTCATAACATGATCAGATACGCATTATGGAGCAGAATATTAAAATTGGAGTTAATTAAATCTGCCGATTCCATAAAACGTTGACTGAAAGAAATTACACCACATCTATGAAGCAACCCTACTCGCTTCATTAAAATGTACCAACCTATATAGACTCCTCCTCCCCTTGGCCATTTCCTCAATGCTGAGGGTCGTGACCACCATTGTTCTATCAATTTCTCTCTTCCCATGATATTTCTCCATCTACTCCTGTCGTTCCATATACAGCATGAATATATAAATCATTCTGAAATTAAAATAATTATCAAAGTTTTTCTATATCCTTCCATTATTTTAATGGAAGATCTTTGTTGATGATACAAAATTATATGGTTTCTCCATATAGCAATCACAGTCATCTTTTTAACTGTTTCCAAGAGCATATCGGTATTAACATGCTGCCTTCATAAACATGTTTTCTAAATTGACATCATCTTGTTTGAAGACATGTAGTGAAGAATATTGTTGTCATTTAGTAACTGCTGAAATCTTGAATAGGTTTGAGACAAATACAAACAATCGATGTGTTGTGATGTCGTTCCATTTATAAGTAATTACGAATGCTCTATTTGTTTTCTACCGCATAGTATCAGTCATCAAAAATAAAAACAGAATTATCTAGTTTCATTCAAGAGAACATATCTTTAGTTTATCGAATTACAAAAATAGAGTTCATAATTTATATTTAAAACTTCTTTTTAAAAAACGATATTTAGGTTAGATAAGTAGTTTTTGAACATAGATAGAGATTTGTAAAATTTGAGTCCACGCCATGTAATAAATAGCTGAGCGGCAACGTTCGTTTTGCCATGTACTTCGAGGCGACCGCATATACTATTAATCGAATTATTGGGCAATAAAATACTGTGTCAAATGATCTTATGAGAATAGTCAGCAAGACAATATTATTTCATGTTAAGCTGATACGGGATGCCTGATCAGCTTCATCTTGCCACACCACCTTTACAGGACCGAGGCACATTATATAAAAAAAAATCGCACATGCCATTTGTATAACTAGAAGCATATCACGAAAAGGATGATATTATCGAAATAGTGAACTATTAATCATCTTTATTTCCATGTTACATTGAATCATGTATAAACAAATAATTAAAAATAAATCATAATTTAATTTCAACTAAAAAATATCAGTGTATACTAAATTATAATTATCTTTACGGAAAACTTCCCACACATAAATGCTCATGAAATACCCTCAGTGCTTATAATATGGAATCCATAATGAGTCTACGGTAGTGTATTTGCCTTGATCTGGTTGAACTTACGCTTATCGTCAACTGCCTTTTCTATTACTTTCTTCCCTTTTTCCTGCACCATGTCTTTATTGAATTTGACATATTCAATTTACGTTTTAACAGGAATTTTCCGTCCCAAATCAGACTCTCTTATAATGAGATGTATTCAGGATCAAATCCATTTGTAATTGGGTTTAGAAACTCCTTTAGCTTTTTTTAATTTGAGTTTCTAGTGATTTGTCATATAGTAAGTACATCATGAATTCAGTAATATAAATCACTTAATTCATCCTTAAATAGTTTAGGCATCTTTTTCATTCAGCTTAGGCATTGAGTATGGGTTATAGGCATCAAATTGCTAGTAGTATCTGAATATTCTTCTCTTAAATTTCATGTCTCAATTAAATATTGTAATAAACTATCAGTATCAGTATGTAGCATGTGCCTAGCATTACTTCCATTACTTATTCCCCATAGCACAGAATTATACAAATTACAGCGTTTTGAATATACAAGCACAGTAAATCCTGCCATATCGGTTCATCTCCAAGATAATCTTCTCATGCCTCAGTTGAACTGCAATGTGCTCTTCACGGAAAATATAAATGCCATGTAGATTAGCTTCACATAAGTGATTACTTCCTTTCACCTAATAATTTATTTGTAATATTGTTAATTGTCACACACCCATTTAGCCAATTTGCATCTGGATATACTACCTGTTTCATTTGTTTATTTTCAATTGTTTTACTTAAATACAGAATTGTACCAAAGCTCTGAAGAAATCCTTTTCAAGTCATCAAACCAGTCTTAGCTCTTTGATTTAATTATAAGTGTTCAAGTCTATATATTTGATTTAAAAATTATCCCTGTACTAAATTGCAGCACTCGATGATTTTCTTTATTACCAGACCATTTTTCAGACATTCTTGGAGGAAGTGAACATAATGTAATATGTAATTGCATTTATCATAGTTGTAGCTAAATTAATTTTGTATTTCCTCCAGATTACATGAATTTTTCGGCATATATAAAGGTGATCACTGTGTAAATTATGCAAATGATCAGGATACATCATAGTCACACCCTCTAAAATCATGTACCAAATTTCAGCTTCATGTTGAAATATCAAATTACATTGTAAAATTTTCAACTCCATTATTTTCATAGTTTTAAAATCTGATATAGGTAAATTCTTAGTCAAGTAGCATAACCATATAAATTAGTTGTAAAAGTCAAGATATATTAAATATTTTGACGGTTTGGGAATCATCAAAAGTAGGCAAATAAATATTATTACTTCCGCATACGGTGAGTGCATTGCGCTTGTCTCACGGCGTTTTTCTTATCATTTGATAAATTTCCAAGTCATTAATTAGTTCCAGTTGAATACCAGCAGGTAAAAAGCATAGTATCCAACTCAGACTTGGAGAAGTGATACATAGTATGCAGATCAAGACTACACTTTACAAGGCAAACTTCCTCTTTCAGATTATATCAGCAGAAGACATCATACTCAAACAGTATATTCATCATTGAACGAACATCGAAATAGAGTACTTCCAAACAGATATATATTGAGCATACCATATGCCAAATCTCAATATTCTTTTCTATCTGCAAATCATTATAAAAACAATCGTTTTGATGGTAAATTGTTCATCATACACGAGACAAGGGCAGTCTTCTCTTATTACTGGTTGTCACATATGGATATGCAGATATTAAATGCATAGTGGCAACTGTTTCGATAAACTTTGTTAATGTACATATTGAACTGAGAAATATATCAATTTAATTTGTATATTCTGATTTAATTATCTTTGTTATAGATAAATTACTCTTCTCTTGTTTTGTGAATAATTATTACTAATTACGTATTTGTATTAGTTCTGATATAAATATGCGAGCATCATATAGATTATGAAATATAACTGGTATGAATGGACAAACAGCAAATGATTTACAATAAAGGCCATACTCTGATGTAATGCGATCATATGATCACGAACTTTATCGTCACACATTCTGCTTGCAAATCATGACATGTAGTTTTGCATTGAGATAAATCATCATTTTGTTGCGCAGTCATGTTTCATGGATTTATTTGAAGTAATTAAAATTTTATTAATGGCCTGGTTATTTTTTTATAAATACTTGAACATCATTAACTCAGGCAAATAAATTTATTCAAAAAAGATCATGAGAACAACATATATAATGCAAAATACATGATACGATGGTGCCAGCTCAAAGGTGTTTTTCATCTGATGTATGCTCTTCTTATAACAGTCAATAAACATATATCAGTACCCGGGTACAAATAAAATGTTTGCCGTTCATAATGCACATGTACCTTAAAACATCGTACCTTCCAATATGGTTCCACTTAGAGCAAATTATGCATTACGGTTTGGCTCTGACTCAAAATGTACTGAAGACATATCACATGTAGTTAAATAACTTATGACTAGTGATTCGTCGTTTGATTAGTTGCATATCAGGTTTTTATCAAATATCAATGTATTTATTCATACTTGTTCAAAATACAACAAGTTTTGAATGATTTATTTCCAACTGGTTCATATCAATGGACCAGTATGGACGATACATGATGTTATCCGTCCGCATACCATTCATTACTAATATCGGTATTAATTTTTCAAAGTACTTACATGACTTTTTATCTTGAGACGAACATGTGCGACATCCTCTCATGTTAAATATACCTGTTCTCAAGAAAACCTTGAAAGATAAGTATTGTTCGTAATCAATATATCACATTTGGGCATTTTGATTTGATTTAAACAGGCTTCGATACGATGGATATTGCCTCATATTGTAGTACCTGTATCTGTGTTCAGGATCCACACAGCGTTTATCACAATTAATATAGAATTTTCGATTTATTTATTTATTTTATTGATGATGGTTTAACTGAAAGAAATATACGGTTGTTGCCTAGAATGCACCAGTTCCACTAGTGTCAACAGATTGAGCGTTCTCTTCCATAAAGTACCAATATATATTGATTAACTCATATCACACATTATATTGAATAAAAATCACTGTTAAGCTGTATCAGTGTAATACAGTGTCCAGCTAAGAATGTATTACACCAGCTAATATTGCGCTAAGACTTATAAAACGCTCCAGTACAGCCTCAAACCTTCTCCCTAACATTTCCCCACATACCATCTATGTCTTCCCACGATTCGATGTCTACACTTGTTTCCATTGTGATATCCAGAGTGGAACGCCATTAATTCCCGGTTAAATAACTTGGAGCATTTCATACGTGTATATTTTAGTCTCCACATAATATTTCAATCTTGTTTGATACCAGCGTAAATCATATAGATGGCCGTTGCTTGGAAAACTTACAACAGTTGATGAATTGTCGTCATCAGAATCATCTACTCACATTGTCATTTCTATATGATAGAAGCATGCTTCTCCATCTACTTACGTTGCATGAATATAGTAAATGATCTGAAATGTTTAATTATCATGAAGTTTTTCTAATATCTTCCATTATTCTAACTGCTATCTTTGTTACATAGCATAATAAATAGTAATTCTCCATAGGCAATCATTGTCAATTTGAATTGCTTGTCAAGAGAGTACGTATATTGATGTAAAATTTTCAGTAAATATTGTTTTAAATTGATATCATCTTGCTCTAAATATTATGAGAAAATATTATGGAGTCATTTAGGTAATAGTTGAACGGAAAGACGATAAATACAAACAATCGATTGCCATAGCTTGTTGCCCCATTGAGAAGTAATTAAAAAAATCTCTCAAAACGATTTAGGTTGATAAGTAGCTCTATGAATTCATAGATAGAGATCACCTTAAAATGGAGTCCACTACTGGGTCAGGATGGCATCCTGTTCATCGCTTTGCCGTCAATGCTGAAGGATCAGTATACATACATCGAAATTGTATTACAATAAAAGATTGCGTTCGATTCCGATGAGAAAAAAACACCACATTACTTATGCCAAGATTATGTTGATTACATGTTTGATCAGCTTCATCTTGCCACCAAATCTTCATAGGAACTGAGGCACATTATATATTAGGTCAGACATGCCATTTAAAAGTAGAATCCAGCATAATAATGAAAGGATGCATATATTTCCGAAATAAAATTACATCATTTATTTTAGTTTCCATGTTATATTGAATATGTATAAACAAATATTTCTTAAAAATAAATATAATTTATCTTTTCAACTAAAAAATATCAGTGCAGCTTCAAATTATATTATTTTATGGAAAAACTTTAACAAACATAATAAGTCATGAAGAATCTCTCAGTGCAGTTTATAATATGGAATCATAATGACTTATTAGCGGGAGTTTGTTTACTTGATCTTCGGTTACATCCTTGCACTCTTATTTTCAAATAACTGCTTTTAATATTACATTTTTCACTTTTTGTGAATAGTCTATTCATGCTTTGTATTGATTTGATTATAGAATTCTATCTTACGTTTTAATATATTCTTCAGCCAGTAAAAACTTTCTTATAATGAGATGTGTTCAATCTATTTGTAATTAGGGTTTAGAAACTTCCTTTAGCTTCTTTTAATTTGAGCTTTTAGCGATTTAAAGAATAAGGTAAAAGTTTAAGCTCTTAGACCTTATGAATTCAGTGCAATTAAATCACTTCCTAATTCATCCTTAAATAAATCAGATACCTATTTCATTCAGCTTTAGGCATGTCATATGGGTTGAGGATAGTTAACAAAATTGATTAGGTATCGAATTCTTGTATATTTCTCTTCCTTCATAGTATCTTTCAAAATTAGTGGGGTGTCCTCACAAATATGTTAATACAACTTATCAAGTATCAAGTATGAGCTATACAAGCTCTTCATTATTTGATTACTTCCATACTTATGCTGACTTTCATAAAAAGTAGTAATAGAAATTATATTAACAGCTGCCTTTGAATACTCAAGCATTTCAGCAAAATCCCAAGCATAGTATCAGTTCTAGGCCTAGAAGATAATCTTCTCATGTTTCAGTTGAATTTATAATAAATTTCATTGAAAATAGGTAAATGCCAAAGTAGAGATTGTATGGCTTTCAAGTGATTAATTTTTCTGCATCTTAATAATTTATTTGTAATAGAGTTATATATCTGTCATTCCATTTAGTATTGCTAATTTGATATTCATCTGTTTAGCGTTTATTTTCAATTGTTTGATTTAGACCAAATATAGAATTGTTCAGAAATTGTTTTCACTTTCAAATAATGTCTTAGCAGCCTGACGTAATTTAGTAATTAAGTCTATATATTTATCTTGAAAATCTATCATCCTGTCTAGCACTGCAGAAAGACTCGATGATTTTCTTTTAATACCAGACTCCATTTTTCAGACATTCTTTTAGGTGAACATACGTTATTAATGTACTGTGGATGCATCATATAAATTAGCAATTAATTTTGGTGTCGTTCCTCCGATAAAGAATTTTTTCGGTAAGCAAAAGCAGATCACTGTGTAAGTTGCATGCAAATGACTAGTATTACATATCATGATTTACATCAACTTGTAAAATATAAATCAAATTCATAGCTTCATCGGAAATATCAAACATACATTGTACTCTTTCAACCTCATTATTTTTCATAAGTTTCTAAAATTCGATATAGGTAATCTCTCAGTCAGAAGAGCATAACCATATAGAATTGCTTGCAGTCAAGATATATTAAATACCTTGACGGTTTGCCTAATCATCAAAAGTAGGCAAATAACAATATCATATGGCTTCCAGATATCGAGGAGAGTGCATTGTATGCTTTTATCCTTCATTTGTATACCTTCTTTCATCTGTATTTGACTGAAATTCTCTCAAGTCATTAATTATTCCATTCGTTGAATACCATTGCTATAAAAAAGCATAGCGTCCCAACTCAGACTTCCCGGAGAAGAGGTATGTGTGCTATGGATCAAGACTAGTTCTTAAGGCAACCTTTTCTAAAATTTTCGGAATCATCATGTCGCACAGCAGAAGTACATCACATTCTCAAATATAAATCAGTATAGCTCACTCAATGGAACGAACACAGAGGCTACTCTCCAAATTACCAGAGGTTGAGCATGTTCATTAACTACATGCTAAATCTGTAATATTTTTCATCTGCAAACCATTATAAACACAATCTTTTGATTGCAGGTCTGTCTCATCATATATTTCACACGAGTCAATATAATCGTAAGTGGTATATTTTCATCTTCAAATCAAAATGCTCTTCTGTGCGGATACAGTTTTATTTACATCAAGTAAAATCTACTTCTGATAAATCCTCTTAGTTAATGCAGTTCATTGTTTCACTGAGAAATTGAAAGAGTCATTTCAAATTTAATTTTGCAATGGTTTCTTGTCATGTTATTCCGGATTTAATTATTTTTTGTTAGTAGATAAATACTTTTTCTTTTGTTTTAGGAATAATTATTACTTCACCATCGTATTTCTTAGATAGTTCTGATATAAGGAAGTGAGCATCATTACCAGATAGATTTATAGTGTCATAACTGGTATGAATGGGACAAATAGTAAAATGATACCATTACAAAGTGAATTTAGCTGCGCTCCTCGGATTAAATTTCCGATGTAATGTGATCATGATCACGATCTCATCGTCACACATTAATACTGCGTTTGCAAATATGATTATGTACAGTTGCATTGGAAAATCATTATTATGTAGAATGTCATGGGTTTCATTGATTTATAGTATTAGTACTCAAAATTTTATTAATGGTTTGAGCATATTTCAATCAATTTTTTACAAATACTAAATATTGAGTCAACTCTCTCTGTAAGTAACAAATTTATTCAAGCTTTCATCATGAGAACAACAATATATATAGGTATGCAAATATTTAGCGATGGTGTGTTGCTTATCGTGCTTTTTTTATCACAGGTATGTTTCTCTATAATCAGTCAAATAATAAATATTCTAAAATCTGTATCAGTAACAAAATCTATCTTTTGTTGTCTTTCTCATAATGTCTAAATTTTAAAATACTGTACTGATTTGATGAGAAAATCGCCAAGATTACATTAATTATGTTAAGCTTATATGGGATGTTTGATCAGCTTCATCTTGCCAATTAAAATCTTTACAGGAACTGAGGGGCACGACATATATAGCATTAGGTCAGACATACATTTGCGTAGTCCAGCATAATAATGAAAGTGATGCATGTTATATTTGAAATATTAAAATTACATCATTTTATTTATGTTATATTGAATATATAAATAAATAACAAATATTAAAAAAAATAAATATAATTTAACTTTCAACTAAAAATATCAGTAGAGTATACTAAATTATATTATTTTATGGGAAAATCTCTAACAACATATCGCACGAAATAGTCTCTCAGCTTATAATATGGAATTGTTAATATCTTCATGGCAGTGTATTTAGCTTGATCTGGTTGAACTTGCACTTTATCGTACACTGCTTTTAATATTGCTTTTTTCACTTTTTGTGAATATAATTCATGTGTTTTGTTGATTTGATTATATTCATTTTACGCTCTAATACATATAATCTTCCAAAATAAAACTCTTCTTATAATTTGAGATGGGATTCACCTGCAACTGATTAATGTACAGGCTTAGAAACTTCCTCAGCTTTTTTTAATTTGAGTTTCAGTGATTTAATTATAGCAAAGTTTAATTTAGACCTATGAATTCAGTAATTAAATCACCTCCTAATTCATCCTTGTACTCAGGCATCTTTTCATTGAGATTAGGCATGTCATATGGGTTAGAGGCAGGCACAAAAATATTATTTGAAATTTTTGCTCTCACTCATATCTTCTGTGTCAGGCGTCTCAAATACAAAATAACACAAGAATTACTAGTATCGCATAGCACAGTTTAGCATTACTTCCATACTTATTCCCATAAAAGTATAATAGAAATTATAGCAAATGTAGCCAAATTTGAATATACTAGCACAGCAAATCCTATATTTGTCGGTTCTATCTCAGCGAATCTTCTCATGTTTCAGTTGAACTGCACAAAATTTTCATTGAAAATATAAATGCTATGTAGATTAGGCTTTATGCGATTAATTTTTTCTTGCACCTCAATAATTTATTTGTAATATTACAATTGTCATTCCATTTAGTTACTAATTTGACATCCACCTGTTTTACGTTATTATTTTCACTGTTTTACCAACACAGAATTGTTCAAAAGCTTGAAGAAATCCTTTCAAAATAATGTCTTAGCTGGGTTTGACGTAATTTAGTGTTCAAGTCTATATATTTATTTAAAAAACTATCCTGTCTAAAACTGCAGCACTCAGAACATTTTTTTTTAATACCAGACCATTTTTCAGACATTCTTTGTGCGAACATAATGTAACATGTACTGTATTTATCATACAAGTACAGCAAATTACTTAAGGAACTGACATGAATTTTTCATAAAAAGGCAAGATCACTCAGTAAATTGATATAAATGAACAGGATACAACATATCAACTCTAAAATATAACCAGAATCAGCTTCCTCAGCTCATCATCGTCATTACTGTTTCAACCTCATTATTTTTCATAAGTTTAAAATCTGATATAGGTAATTTCTTAGTCATAGCATAATTATTGGCATTGTTGCAGTCAAGATATATTAAATATACTTGGATTTGGTTTGGAATCATCAAAAGTAGGCAAATACATATTATTTCCAAGCATATCAGTGAGTGCATTGTAAGCTTATCCCCCACGCATACCTTTTTCTATCATTTGATAAATTTCCAAGTCATACACCAGCTCTGTTGAATGCCATTACACATGTGCATATATTTCCACACTCAGACTTGGAGAAAGGACATAGTATGCAGGATCAAGTCTATAATTTCTACAGCAAACTTTTCTAAACTTTTCGAATAGTAGACAGCACAGCAGAAGAAGATCACATTTCAAATATAAATCAGTATATTCGGGAATTGAACGAACATTGAAGGAGACTTCCAAACAGATTGAGCATGTACCATGCTTTTTTCAAATCTGTAATACTTATCATAAGTAAATCCATTATAAAAAACAATCTTTCTGATTTGCCCGGTTCTCATCATATTTCGGCACACGAGTCAATACAATTACAACTTGCAGGTACCTTTTCTTCTTATTAAATCAAAATGCTCTTTGCGCGATAGTGCGATAATAAATGTACAAAATCTGTTTCTGATAAACTTTAGTTAATGTGTCCATACTTGAACTGAGAAATTGAAAAGAGTCAATAAATTTAATTTGTACTGGTCTTCCAGTCATGACCTGATCTAATTACTTGTTGTTGGGGATGTCACTCTTCTCTAGAATTTGTGAATTATTGTTTCACCATCGTATTTAGATAGTTCCCGATATAAATAAGCGAGCATCATCACCAGATAGATCATGAAATATAACCGGTATGAATGGATAAATATGCAACGATACCAGCTAAAGTGAATGAAGATACGCCTCGATATTCCGCGGACGTAATGTGATCATGATCACACTACTTTATCGTCAACAATCACCGTCTGTAAATATGATTACGTAGTTGCAAAATATTGAAAAAATCATTATTTCATTAGGCGCAGTCATGGTTTCCATGGATTTATTAGTAATCAAAATTCCATTCTTCAATGGTTTGAATATCTTCAATCAATTTTCATTACAAATACTTGAACACAGTCAACTCCTCCAAAGCAACAAACTTGTTCAAGCTTTTCATCACGAGAACAACATATATAGTATGCAAAATACGAAGTGTTGATTTATGTTGATTCTTCATTGCGTGCTTCTGATGACATATGTTCTCTTTATATATCAGTCAATAAACATTCAAAATCTGCATAGTACAATAAAATTTTACCTTTGTTGTCTTTCATAATGTCTAAATTTTAAAACACTAAATTTCTCAAAAAATATGGTACTTATCTTAGAGTTAAATCTGCATTACGTATTTGGTTTGACTCAAAAATTCGGTATTATTTGATATATTTCATTGATAAATAAATTGAACTTTATATCTGAAATCTTACCGTTTTGATCAAGTCATATTGTTAAGGTTTTTATCAAACAATAATGCGGTTTTGTTCATTTGCTCAAATACAATAAGTTAATACATGATTTAACTTTCTACACAGCATATATAGGACTAAAAACATTAACATGATGTTTCGCGGTCAAGTCCATGTACTCACACTTCAATATCGGTATTGTTCTTTTCAAAATTTTAACATCTTTATGGGAGGTACGAATGACATCTCTCATGCTGTAAATATAGAATCCAGTTTAAGGGTACGAACTAATTCTACATGGATTGCTTTTAGATGGAAGGCTACGTAGCAGTAATACTCCACAAAAACAATAATTCTCGTCGTTGACTTATATTGATTCAAAACGATAAGTCATTATTCCCAGTTCTAAAACCTGCGGCAATTAATATTAATCATTTTGGGTATTTTGATTTGATTAAACAATTCGATTTATGGATAGTTGCTCTTCATAAGGGTATCTCGTATTTGTACGCTAGGACTAATCAACGTTTATCACAATTATAGACTTGATGATGATGACGATGATGGTTTCGACATCCGAAAGAAAATACAAGAAAGGAAATCTAGAATCGTCGTGCATCTGTTTATCTAAAAAACATTGCTTTCGGAAGGTTTTCATAAAGTACAATATATATTTCACTATACTACATTATATATCAAAATACCAAGTTATGTAATGTTGCCCAGTAATGTACTAAGAATGTATTATAATCTAGTTATTAAGTACATACGTATCGAGCAGCTAGCCTAAATTCTTTCTGGTTGATTTGCCATTCGTAATATTTATGTCTCTTCCACTGATTTGAGTCTACTTCACTTGTTTTACTGTGATAATAGTGACGCCATCATTCGGTAGAATCGGTTTCTATATCATATAGCGTATATTTTTAGTTCCAAATTACAGATTCTCTTATTCTCTATTTATCGTATCTGGGTTTGATACCATTCGCGTAATATATGAGTAGATACGTTGTTTTACGCCGGCTGACTTAACTGTCGTCATCAGAAATCACAATAGTCATATCATTATACAAAATTTACGTGATAGACGAGGAGTAATTGCCCATTTTCTTTCTGTTGATTACAACATCAGATAGAAGACATCAGAGCAGAATATTAAAATTACATTAGTCTGGTTGATTCCATAAACGCTAATTGATACTAATAACTGCTCATGAAGTAAATAAACAACCTATCTCACTTTCCTGCGCCAATGCTGAGGGTCGCATCAATTATTGCGGTATCAACTTCCTCAATTCGAGCTCTCTCTCATCTATCCCGTCAAATGGTCATACGAATATATAAATCATTCGAAATTAAAATAATTATCAAAGTTTTTCTATATAGTCTCTCCACATTTGCATCTTTGTTATGATCCTGTTGATGCTCTCTCCATACAGCCACCACAGTCACCTTGAACTGCTTCCAAGACATACAGGTTGTGGTCATGTTCTTCATACGTTTTTTAAATTGACATCAATTTAAATATTTCATGAGAAAATTACTATTATCACGAAGTAATTGATTTCTGAATCTTTGAATTAGTTTGAGATAAATATAAAATAATCGATGTGTTTGTTGCACCCCATTGAGAAGGAATTACGAATGTTTTATTTGTTTTTTCACTAAGTAAATATCATCAAAATAACAACAGAATTATCCAAGATTATCTGGTGATATAACACTTTATCATGACTGAATTCATAAAAAATTATCTCTCTGGCAATTTATTTAAAACTTTTTAAAAACGATTATTTAGGTTGAAAAGTAGTTTTTGAATATAGATATCATCTAAATATTCATTTTCATGTAATAATATACGCAATTCGAGTGATCATACATTATACACGAATTGCATTGGCAATAAAGATTGATCTTTCGATGAGAAAATCACCAAGACATTAATATTATTTATGATACAGGGATGTTTGATCAGCTATCTTACATAGCAATTAAATTCAGGTACAGGAATCAGATGCTTCATTATATATTAGTCAGATGATGTTGTTATCTCTGTGCGTAGTCCAGCATACAATGAAAAGGATGCATATATTGCTAGAAATAAAATCAATAGTCATTTTCATTTATGTTGTATTGAATATATAAATAAATAAATATTAAAATAAATATAATTTGCCCGTAACTAAAAATCAGGTGTATACTAAATTATACATCTACGGAAAATCTCAACAATCACACGTTACGAAATACGTGCCTATAATATGGAATGGCTAATGACTCATTTACAGTGCATTACTGATCCGGGTTTGAATGACTTGCCAGTCAATCGCTTCTCAACATTATACTTTTTCATCTCTCTGTGAATATAACTACAAATGATTGATCTGGATTACATTCATCTATTGCCTTAATATAATTCTTCCTTCAGAAATGTAGTAAACTCTCTATAATGAGATGTATTCAACTGCATTTGTAATTGGCTTCAGACTCTCTTCACTTTGTTCCAGTTTTCAGTGATTTAATAAATTGTGTTAATTCCATTTCAGTTTGTAGCATGTCATGGGTTGCAGGCACAAAATTGATTGAAAGTGACGCGAATCCCCTTTGTATATTCCTGTCTCTCATTATTTACTTTGCAAAATTAGGCGTCTCCCACTACCGATTGGTCAACCATCAGGCAACAAAGTACAGTTGATTGAAATTGATTCCACTTCTGCTTCTCCTTTGATGTGTTGTATAATAGAAATCATACAAATGCTTCGTCTGAATATTCAGGCAATCCTTTGTTGATATTAAATGTAGTCTATCTAAGATACCTTCCATGGCCTGTTGAACCGGCGAATGGTGTGGTTCTTCATCGGAAAATAAACGCCATGTGAAAGATCACGTTTTTAATATGATACATTCATCTTTCCTGCACCTGTCAGCATTTCCAAATATTACAAATGTCATTCCACTTTAGTTGTTAATTTGACATTCACTCGTTTACGTCATTCTTCAATTGTCTTCAGTCAAATGCATAATAGCTCAAGTTTGAAGTCAAAACTTTCAAATACTGTCTTAGCTGTAGCTTGACGTAATTTAAGGTTCGTTCATATATCTATTTAAAATTCATCTCAATCATAGCCGTGTTGTTTATACTTTACCGGCATCAATTTTCGCATTACTTAGGCAACATAATGTAATATGTACTGTATTTATCATACAAATAGCAATTTCATCTTGGTGTCTTCCTCCGGATCAAGACTATGAATTTGTATAGCAGCGCGGATCATCATGTAAAATTATCGAATTCGATCAGATTACATCATATCAATCCTAAATATAACCAAACTTGCTCCACGTGAAGTACATTCCAAATAGATTGAGCATGTTCATATGATAAATTGTCAGGTCATTAATTACTCCAGTTTGAATACCAGTATAAAGATATAGTGCATTTGTATACGTAGGATCAAGACCTATAATTTACAGCAACTTTTCTAAAATTCTGAATATATCAAAGTTGTCAGCAGAAGGCATCTTTGCACGGATAGTGCAGAGAATCAAATATATCATCACGGGGATACGAACATTACATCAACTATATTGAATCAGAGAAGGAAAGAGTCAATAAATTTAATTTAGTACTTGTTTCTTGTCATATTCTGATTTAATTATTTTGTTATAGATAAATACTTTTCTTGCCTTGTGAATACCATTGTTGCTTCACCATCGTATTTAGATAGTTCTGATATAAGGAGCATCAGCACCAGATTAGATTACAGTCATAACTGGTAGCGAATGGACAAACAGTAACGATACATTACAAAGTTTTGAGCTGCCTCGATTTCACTGATGTAATGTGATCATGATCACGAATTTATCGTCACATAATGCCTGCAAACATGACATGTAGTTACATTGAAAAATCATTTTGTTGCGCAGTCATGTATTCATGGATGTATATTAGTAATTCAAAATTCCATTAATGGTTTGAGCATCTCCAATCAATTTTTTTACAAATAATTGAACATGTCAACTCCTTCAAGGCACAACTCAAGTTTTCATCATGAGAACAACATAGTAGCATGCAAAATGATGAAGGTTGCAAAAAAGACTTCTTACGTTTCTTTATCATTATATGCTTCTTCATAGATCAGTCATTAAACATTCGTTCTGCAAATAGTACAATGTACCTATCTTGCTCGTCTTTCAAATGTCTTGCCTTAAAAGACTGTACTTCCAGGGAATATATTCAATCTTAGAGCAACTATGTATCATCAGAGATTTGGTTTCCACTTCAAAAAACTGAAGACATTACATTCTCATATTAGTCAAATCAACTTCTTCATGACTCCAGGATTCCAGTCGTTTGACTAGAAGGTATTATAGTTGAATAATGCGCTTTATTTCATTTGTTCAATACAATAAGTTACCATGATTTAACTTATTTATTACTGGTTACAGATATATAGCGAATCTGCATACATGCGATGCTTGTCATGTCACCATAAATATTCATTAATTAATATCGGCAGTTGTTCTTCGTACTTTTGATTCATGGGAGGGCGGAAACGACAACTCTCATGCCGGTATAGAATCCAGCTCTAGGGATGAAGTCATTCTACATGTGATTTCTTTTAGATTTGAAATAATGCAGGCAGCACCAAAAAATCAATGAATTCACGTCGTCAGGAGATTTGATTCAAACGATAAATACATTCTGTTCTTACAACCTGGCAATAATATCAATTAGGGTATTTTGATCTGATGATCACCTCGATTTACGTGATTACTAGTTCTCATTAGCGGTATTCGTATATCTGTGTACTAGATTCAATATCGCGTTCATCAGCCACCAATATAATTTGATGATGATGATGATGATGGCGTCACTGACTGAAAACACAAGAAGGTACCCAGAATGCATCTGTTTATCTAAAAAATAACATTAGCGTTAAGGCATTTCCATAAAGTAAGGACATATATTATTAATTCCATCATACATTATATATCAAAAATACCAAGTTAAATAGTGCAATAAAGGCCTAGTAATGTAACTAGAATTATTATTCATATTATTAAGTAAAGAATTTAGTAAATCGGAGTTGTTACAGTTTCCAAACTCTTTCCCTAACATCTACATAATTATTTATACTTCCATCTCATTAATTTCCATTTTTATCATTGTGATAATTGAGGATACATGATCTATTACACTGCGTAGTTTCATATCATTTGTATTAGTGTTTTTAGTTCCACATAATTATTCCTTCTTTTTATTCTTCCATTTATTCGTCATCAGAATACCCGTTTGATAATATCATGCAATATAGCGAGGTTTACGCGACTTAACTGGCGCGTCGTCAACAAATACAATAAATATACAGGCCGTAAATTTGTCGCGATAGACGAGTACAATTAGTCTTAGTTTCTTCTTCGATTACAACATCAGATACAGATATAAAGAGCAGAATATTAAATTGAGTTAATTAACCCAGTTGATTCCATAAAACGCCACTGAAAGAAATTACACCAAGATTTCATGAAGTAACCAATTTAATAAAATACCAAAATTTTATCCTTCAATATTCATAAGAAAGATTGCTTCTTCATTTGTGTCGCACGTACCATTGCATCAATTTCTCCTGCCTTCCATTCTTCATATCGTCATCATGAATATTTATAAATCATCTCGAAATTAAAATAATTATCAAAGTTTTCTCTATATCTCTCCATTATTTTATATTAATTTTGTTGATTTATTACAAATTATATGGCTCTCTCCATAGCACCATTACAAATACCTGAACTGCTCCAGTATATCGGTATTAACATTGCACATTATAAACATGCTTTAAATGTGATATCATCTCTGTTTTACATTATGAGAAAATTGTTATTATCACGAGTGCACAGATTGAATCTTGAATAGTTTCCAGACAAATACAACAAATGATGTAGTTTGAATGCCGTTCCAGTATGAATGCTTCATTTGTTTTCAATTCGCAATATCATCAAAATATTAAAACAGATTAGATTAGGGGCCATTCGGTGATATAACATTCTTTGTCATCATGACCGAATTACAAAATATTACAATTTATTTAAAACTCTTTAAAAAACGATATTTCCAGGTTGATAGCAGTTTCTGAACATAAAGAGATTTTAAAATATCCATTTTCATGTATGCAACAAGCCGATGGCAACGTTTTTCAACAGCGCAGTGTTAGCACTGAGTGATCCAGGACATACACGAAATTGTAATAAGCAATAAAAACATCAAAACAACATAATTTAACTAATCCAAAAATATCAGCGTATATCAGTTTTACGGAAAATCCAACATAATGTCATGACAACTTGAATACAATGACTATTTACAGCGTGAGCTTGTTGATCTGGTTGAACTTGCACTTGTCATACAATCAGTTTTAATATTACATTTTTCACGGTGAATACACCATACTGATTTGACGAGTATTCATTCCATGCCTTAATATAATTTCCGAAATAAAATTTATAATGATGTATTCAACTATTTTCCACTGTTTAGAAATCTCTGCTTCTTTAATTTGAGTTTTAGTGATTTCATCATAGTAAGTTGAATTCAGTACCAACAATTTAATTATCCTTAAATAAATTGTATATCTTTTCATTCAGTTTAGGCATAAATATAGCTACAGAAGTATCAAATATTTCAGTATCGAATTTGTAGATTTCTCATATCTCTGTAAAATAAAATCTCACAAATACAATAAAATATCAGTATCAGTATAGCATTGCTCTAAGCATTTCCATACTTTTCATTTCATAAAGTATAATAGAAATATATAAAATGTTAGAGCCTTGAATATTCAGTTAATGTTAAATTACATATGAATGTGGTTCAAAGAGTCTAAGATAATTCTCATGTTGTTGAACTGCAATGTGTTCTTCATCGGAAATATAAATACATGTAGATTAGCTTTATGATTACTTTTCAGTACCCAATAATCTCCATTTGTAATATTACAATTAAATCATCTCCATTTGTTACCACTTGACACACCTGTTTTCATGCTTTTTCTCACTGACAAACATAGAATTGTCTGCTTGAAGAAATCCTTCAAATACTGCACTTAGTTGCCTGACAATTTAGCGTTCAGTTCATATTTCTTTAAAAATCATCCTGTTCAATGTAGAAGACTCGACGACATCTTTGGCAACTGAGACATTTTCAGACATTCTCTAGGTGAACATAATGGTTTGCACTGTATTTATCATAAATTAGCAATTACTTATATGTTCTCCGATGAATTTAGGTAGATCACTGCGTAATTATGCAAATGATCAGATATCATATCAACTTGTAAAATATAAATAGTCCAATATCAGAAATATCACATTAATAAATTTTCAACTCATTGTTTTCATAAGTTTAAAATTCGATATAGGTAGGTAATTTCCTTAGTCATAGCATAACTGTTAAGTCAAGCATATATTAAATAATTGACGGTTTGGAATCATCAAAAGGTATAGAATATTACAGAAAGTGACAGCAGTCCCCCACGTATAGTATCTTCTTCATCACGGATACTCTGTCATTAATTATAAAAGATAGATGTCCCAACTCAGACTTGGAGAAGTGACATGCAGGGATCAAGACTTCACTTTAGCAAACTTTCTCTAAAAATTCTTCGACAAGTACAGCAGAAGTATTACATCATTTCCAAATATAAATCAAGTATATTCATCAATGGAACGAACATCGAAAGCAATTTTCCCAAATAGATTGAGCATGGTTCACATGCCAAATCTCGTAATATTTTTCATTTGCAACCAGTTATAAAAACAATCTTGATACGACAGCACATCTGTCTCATCATAGATGATTACTGAGTCACAGTACTGTATTTTTTTCTTCATTAATCAATCATTTTCATGATAAAGATAATAACGTACAAATCTGCCTTTGATTTAAACTTTGAGCTAATGCAACTATACTGAACTCCTGATGAAATTGAAAATATCAACAAAATTTCTCCTGGCACAGCTTCCTGTGTCATATTCCGATCTTGCACTATTTGCTTGCATTACAGGGATGTACTTTCCCTTGCCTTGCGTGAAATACTCATTACACACCATCTGGTTTAGATAGTTCCGATATACAAGGAAAATATCATGAATCAGATAGAGATTTCATGAAGTCAGGACCGGTACGAATGGACAAACAGTAAACGATAAATGAGTTGCCTGATACCTGATGGGTTTATCGCGATCAGCGAATTTCATCAGTCAGTCATTGCATTGCCTCTGCAAATATGACATGTTGCATATCATATTGTTGCAGTCATGGGTATCATGGATTTATTAGTAATTAAAATTTTATTAATGGTTTGAGACAATCGATACTTTTCTTTACAAATATCTGGAACACAGTCAACTCCTCTGTCAGGCACAAATTTGTTCAAGTTTTCATCATGGCGAACAATCATATATAGTATGCAAAATACGAAAGGTTGATGGTGTTATTTTCTATTGTGCTTCATCATTGCATACTTCTTTATAATCAGTCAATAAATATCTGTAAATCTGCATAAATAACAAAATTAATTTTTTGTTGTTTTCATAATATGCCCAATGAACATTACTGTAAATTTCCGGTAATATGGTCTTAATCTTGGGAGCTGGGGTCTCATAGACACGCATTTGGTTTGATTCAAAAAATCGCCGAAGACATATTTCACATAAACAAATCGGTCTGTGATAGTCGTTTGATTAGCTGCATATGGTTTTTTATCAAATATTGAATGCTTTATTTGATTTGTTCAAAATACAATAAGTTAATGATGACGAATCCTTTCTATTACCGGTTGTTATATTATAGAGGATCTGTGATAACATGATGCTTGTCAAGTCCATACATTCAATATTCACACTAATATCGGTGCCAATTGTTCTTTCAAAATTTTAACATCTTTATGGGAGGCGGGAAATGACACATCCCCTTTATGTTAAATATAGAATCCAGTCTAGGCACGAACTCATTCTACATGGACTGCTTTTAGACGGACATAATGCAGTTAATGTTCCACAAAAACAATTACTCGTCGCCCAGATGGAACGATGTCATTATCTCCAATTTTACCTGCGTATACACATCACATCTGGGTATTTCAGCGACATCATTGCCATATTCTTCGTTCCATGACATAAAACCAACACAGCAGAACAACGTCCATCAACGCGCCAGCACGTAATGCACAAAAATCATAATCACAAGGATGAAACTACGCGCACAAATATGAAAAATGGCTAACATATTGATGATCATGTATGGCGAATTGAATATACATCAGCGGCAAGTTGCAAACGACAAAATTAACGATTTGTGATAATGCAAAATTTGGAATATGGGAAACTTCACCAAGATTTTTACGTATCTAAATCGATTAATTTTGTCATTTGTAACCCCGCTGATGTGTATTCAGATTCACCATACATTCATCTATGTATTTAGCCATTTTCTTATTTGTGCGCATAGATTACGTTTCTCCTTGTATTTATAATTTTTTGTTACCCGTTACGTTGACTTTTGGCGCGTTATTGGACGTTGATTCTGCTTTTGTGTTTGGACTTTTATTTAAAATGTCGGAACGACGAAAAACAATAACTAGCCGATGTCTCCGCAATCTTAATCCCCCCGCGCATCAATACTAACAATAATAATGACACTCATGTGTTCAGCGATTTTGGGTGTAAACGCCTTTCTTTGTATGGCAATTTTGAATCTTACGAGTTACGCCGGCAAATTATGTCTCTTACCCCCTTTTGTAATAACATTTTTTTCACGTCACAATAATTTCTAGGGGCGTAACCACCAAGTAAAGTGGGCTAAGCCTTTTACGACCTGTTTACCTTATAAAAAGTGTTTAAATCCATAAAAAAAATTGGGTCGTAATAACCATTTTTTGCGAACTTCAAGATTTCAAATATACAGTTCGATAGAGAAAAAAAAACTGAATAAGACTGCATCAAAAAGTCATTTTGACCAAATTGGCGGTTACGCCATTTGAGATTTTAGGTAGCGATATGAGAACTAATATCCATAAATCGAATTGTTTAATCAAATCAAAATACCCAAATGTTGATATTATTGCCACAGGTTTTAAGAACAGAATAATGACTTATCGTTTGAATCCATCTCTAGACGACGAGAATTATTGTTTTTTGTGGAGCATTGCTGCTGCATTATTTCCATCTAAAAGCAATCCATGTAGAATGAGTTCGTACCCTAAACTGGATTCTATATTTAACATAAAGGGATGTCATTTCCGCCCTCCCATAAAGATGTTAAAATTTTTGAAAAGAACAATACCGATATTAGTGTGAATATTTATGGACTGACAAGCATCATGTTGTCACAGGTCCGCTATATGTAACCAGTAATAGAAAGTTAAATCATGTTAACTTGTTGTATTTTGAACAAATGAATAAAGCGCATTATTGTTTGATAAAACCTTATGCGGCTAGTCAAACGACAGGTCACAGGTCATAAAGGACCGATTTATTTATGTGAAATATGTCTTCAATTTTTTTTAGTCAAACCAAATACGTGTCACATAGTTGCTCTAAGATTAAAACCATATTACCAGAGAGACACAGTGTTTTAAAATTTAGACATTATGAAAGACAACAAAAGATAAATTTTGTTATTTATGCAGATTTTGAATGTTTATTGACTGATTATAAAGAAACATATAATGATAAAAGCACAATAAGAAATAACACCATCAACCTTCATGTTTTGCATACTATATATGTTGTTCTCATGATGAAAGCTTGAATAAATTTGTTACTTACAGAGGAGTTGACTGTGTTCAAGTATTTGTAAAAATTGATTGAAAGATGCTCAAACCATTAATAAAATTTTAATTACTAATAAATCCATGAAACCCATGACTGCGCAACAAAATGATGATTTTTCCAATGCAACTACATGTCATATTTGCAAACAATTATTATTTGACGATAAAGTTCGTGATCATGATCACATTACATCAGAGTATCGAGGCGCAGCTCATTCACTTTGTAATTTATCATTTACTGTTTGTCCATTCATACCAGTTATATTTCATAATCTATCTGGTTATGATGCTCACTTATTTATATCAGAACTATCTAAATACGATGGTGAAGTAATAATTATTCCTAAAACAAAAGAAGAATCTATAACAAAAATAATTAAATCAGAATATGACAAGAAACCAGTACAAATTAAATTTATTGACTCTTTTCAATTTCTCAGTTCAAGTATGGACACATTAACTAAAAGTTTATCAGAAACAGATTTTGTACATTTATTATCGCACTATCCGCGCAAAGAGCAATTTGATTTAATAAGAAGAAAAGGTACCCTTACGATTATATTGACTCGTGGCAGAAATATGATGAAACCGAACTGTCATCAAAAGATTGTTTTTATAATAGTTTGCAAATGAAAATATTACAGATTTAGCATATGAACATGCTCAATCTGTTTGGAAGTACTTCAATGTTCGTTCCATTGGTGAATATACTGATTTATATTTGAAATGTGATGTACTTCTGCTGTGCGATATATTCGAAAATTTTAGAAAAGTTTGCCTTAAAATTATAGTCTTGATCCTGCATACTATGTCACTTCTCCAAGTCTGAGTTGGGACGCTATGCTTTTTTATACTGGTATTCAACTGGAGCTAATTAATGACTTGGAAATTTATCAAATGATAGAAAAAGGTATACGTGGGGGATAAGCACAATGCACTCACCGATATGCGGAAGCCAATAATATTTATTTGCCTACTTTTGATGATTCCAAACCGTCAAAATATTTAATATATCTTGACTGCAACAATTTGTATGGTTATGCTATGACTAAGAAGTTACCTATATCAGATTTTAAACTTATGAAAAATAATGAGGTTGAAAATTTTAATGTGTTTGATGTTTCTGATGAAGCTGAGTTTGGTTATATTTTAGAAGTTGATATGATATATCCTGATCATTTGCATAATTTACACAGTGATCTGCCTTTTGCTGCCGAAAAATTCATACCAATCGGAGGAAAGACACCAAAATTAATTGCTAATTTGTATGATAAATACAATTACATAATACATTATGTTCACCTAAAAGAATGTCTGAAAAATGGTCTGGTACTAAAAAAAAATCATCGAGTGCTGCAGTTTAGACAGGATAGTTTTTTAAAGAAATATATAGACTTGAACACTAAATTACGTCAAACAGCTAAGACATTATTTGAAAAGGATTTCTTCAAGCTTTTGAACAATTCTGTATTTGGTAAAACAATTGAAAATAAACGTAAACAGGTGGATGTCAAATTAGTAACTAAATGGAATGACAATTGTAATATTACAAATAAATTATTAGGTGCAGAAAAATTAATCGCAAAGCCTAATCTACATAGCATTTATATTTTCAATGAAAATTTTATTGCAGTTCAACTGAAACATGAGAAGATTATCTTAGATAGACCGATATATGTAGGATTTGCTGTGCTTGAATATTCAAAACAACATTTGTATAATTTCTATTATACTTTTATAAAGAATAAGTATGGAAGTAATGCTAAACTGTGCTATACTGATACTGATAATTTATTGTATTTAATTGAGTCACCTGATTTTACAAAGATATGAGAGAGAATATACAAGAATTCGATACTAGTAATTTTGATGCCTATAACCCATATGACATGCCTAAGCTGAATGAAAAGGTGCCTGGTTTATTTAAGGATGAATTAGGAGGTGATTTAATTACTGAATTCAACTTTACTGTATTAAATCACAAAAACCTCAAATTAAAAAAGCTAAAGGAGTTTCTAAGCCAATTACAAATAGTTTGAATACATCTCATTATAAGAAAGTTTTATTTCGGAAAATTATATTAAAACGTAAAATGAATATAATCAAATCAATAAAACATGAATTGTATTCACAAAAAGTGAAAAAAGTAATATTAAAAGCAGTTGACGATAAAGTGCAAGTTCAACCAGATCAAGTAAATACACTGCCATGGGGTCATTGTGATTCCATATTATAAGCACAGAGATTATTTCGTAACATTATGTTGTTAAGTTTTCCATAAAATAATATAATTTAGTATACACTGATATTTTTTAGTTGAAAGTTAAATTATATTTATTTTTAATATTTGTTGTTTATACATATTCAATATAACATAAATAAAATGATGTAGTTTTATTTCAAATATATGCATCCTTTCATTATTATGCTGGACTACTTTTAAATAACATGTCTGACCTAATATATAATGTGCCTCAGTTCCTGTAAAGATTTAATTGGCAAGATGAAGCTGATCAAACATCCCGTATCGCTTAACATAAATAATATTAATCTTGGTGATTTTTCTCATCAGATCAGACACAGTGTTTTATTGCCCAATACAATTCGATGTATAGTATGCGGTCCTTCGAATTGCGGCAAACGAACGTTGCCATCAGCTTGTTATTACATGAAAAATGGACTCAAATTTTAAAATCTCTATCTATGTTCAAAAACTACTTATCAACCTAAATATCGTTTTTTAAAAGAAGTTTTAAATAGAGTGCGAGATAATTTTTTATGAATTCACTCATGATAAAGATGTTATATCACCGAATGAAGCCCTAGATAATTCTGTTTTTATTTTTGATGATATTGCGGGTGAAAAGCAAATAAACATTCGTAATTACTTCTCAATGGGACGGCACAAACACATCGATTGTTTGTATTTGTCTCAAACCTATTCAAAGATTCCGAAGCAGTTACTTCGTGATAATAGTAATTTTCTCATAATATTTAAACAAGATGATGTCAATTTAAAGCATGTTTATGAAGAACATGTTAGTACCGATATGTCTTGGAAGCAGTTCAAGGTTATTTGTGGTGCTGGATGGACACAGCGATATAATTTTATTATCATCAACAAAGATGCTCCATTAAATAATGGAAGATATAGAAAAAACTTTGATAATTATTTTAATTTCGAATGATTTATATATTCATGTAACCGACGACAGGAGTAGATGGAGAAACATCATAAGGGAGAAAGTGATGCATAATGGTGGTCACGACCCTCAGCATTGAGGAAACGACGCAAGGAGGAGGAGGATATAGGTTTGAACATTTTATTAAGCGAGTAGTTTACTTCATAGTCTTGGTTATTAATTTCTTTCAATTAACGTTTTATGGAATCAACAGATTTAATTAACTCAATTTTAATATTCTGCTCCATAATGTATATCTGATGTTGTAGTCAACAAGAAAGAAGAAATAAGACTAATTGTACTTTCCTCGTCCTGTCCGGTAGAACTACAGCCTGTGATATATTTGGTAATGATTCTGATGACGACCAGTTAGAGTCAACCGGTAAAAAACAACAGCCCATCTACTCATATATTACGCGAATATTATCAAACGGGTATTCGCGACAAATAAATGAGAATAAAAGAGGAGCGTATTATGTGGAACTAAAAATATACAGCTGTAATGATATAGAAACTGTTCTACCAGTTAATAGATGGCGTCACTCAATTATCACAATAAAAAATAAGTGTGAGGCAGACTCGGAATCGTTGGAAGGACATAAATAATTATGTAAAGAATGTTAGGAAAAGAGTTTAAGAGCTGTACTCCGACGTTTATAAGTTCTTACCAATAATATGAATTATAATACATTCTTAGTTACATTACTAGACCTTTATTACACTATTTAACTTGGTATTTTTTGATATATAATGTATGATATGAATTAATAATATATATTATTACTCTATGGAAAACCTTAACGCTAATGTTATTTTTAAATAAACAGATGCATTCTAGACCTTCTTGTGTTTTCTTTTCAGTTAAACCATCATCGTCATCATCATCAAGAAATTATATTAATTGTGATAAACGCAATATTGAGATCCTGAACACAAATACAGATACCATATGAGAACTAATATCCATAAATCGAATTGTTTAATCAAATCAAAATACCCAAATGTTGATATTATTGCCACAGGTTTTAAGAACAGAATAATGACTTATCGTTTGAATCCATCTCTAGACGACGAGAATTATTGTTTTTGTGGAGCATTGCTGCTGCATTATTTCCATCTAAAAGCAATCCATGTAGAATGAGTTCGTACCCTAAACTGGATTCTATATTTAACATAAAGGGGATGTCATTTCCGCCCTCCCATAAAGATGTTAAAATTTTGAAAAGAACAATACCGATATTAGTGTGAATATTTATGGACTTGACAAGCATCATGTTGTCACAGGTCCGCTATATGTAACCAGTAATAGAAAGTTAAATCATGTTAACTTGTTGTATTTTGAACAAATGAATAAAGCGCATTATTGTTTGATAAAAAACCTTATGCGGCTAGTCAAACGACAGGTCACAGGTCATAAAGGACCGATTTATTTATGTGAAATATGTCTTCAATTTTTTTTAGTCAAACCAAATACGTGTCACATAGTTGCTCTAAGATTAAAACCATATTACCAGAGAGACACAGTGTTTTAAAATTTAGACATTATGAAAGACAACAAAGATAAATTTTGTTATTTATGCAGATTTTGAATGTTTATTGACTGATTATAAAGAAACATATAATGATAAAAGCACAATAAGAAATAACACCATCAACCTTCATGTTTTGCATACTATATATGTTGTTCTCATGATGAAAGCTTGAATAAATTTGTTACTTACAGAGGAGTTGACTGTGTTCAAGTATTTGTAAAAAAATTGATTGAAAGATGCTCAAACCATTAATAAAATTTTAATTACTAATAAATCCATGAAACCCATGACTGCGCAACAAAATAATGATTTTTCCAATGCAACTACATGTCATATTTGCAAACAATTATTATTTGACGATAAAGTTCGTGATCATGATCACATTACATCAGAGTATCGAGGCGCAGCTCATTCACTTTGTAATTTATCATTTACTGTTTGTCCATTCATACCAGTTATATTTCATAATCTATCTGGTTATGATGCTCACTTATTTATATCAGAACTATCTAAATACGATGGTGAAGTAATAATTATTCCTAAAACAAAAGAAAAGTATTTATCTATAACAAAAATAATTAAATCAGAATATGACAAGAAACCAGTACAAATTAAATTTATTGACTCTTTTCAATTTCTCAGTTCAAGTATGGACACATTAACTAAAAGTTTATCAGAAACAGATTTTGTACATTTATTATCGCACTATCCGCGCAAAGAGCATTTTGATTTAATAAGAAGAAAAGGTACCCTTACGATTATATTGACTCGTGGCAGAAATATGATGAAACCGAACTGCCATCAAAAGATTGTTTTTATAATAGTTTGCAAATGAAAAATATTACAGATTTAGCATATGAACATGCTCAATCTGTTTGGAAGTACTTCAATGTTCGTTCCATTGGTGAATATACTGATTTATATTTGAAATGTGATGTACTTCTGCTGTGCGATATATTCGAAAATTTTAGAAAAGTTTGCCTTAAAAATTATAGTCTTGATCCTGCATACTATGTCACTTCTCCAAGTCTGAGTTGGGGACGCTATGCTTTTTATACTGGTATTCAACTGGAGCTAATTAATGACTTGGAAATTTATCAAATGATAGAAAAAGGTATACGTGGGGATAAGCACAATGCACTCACCGATATGCGGAAGCCAATAATATTTATTTGCCTACTTTTTGATGATTCCAAACCGTCAAAATATTTAATATATCTTGACTGCAACAATTTGTATGGTTATGCTATGACTAAGAAGTTACCTATATCAGATTTTAAACTTATGAAAAATAATGAGGTTGAAAATTTTAATGTGTTTGATGTTTCCGATGAAGCTGAGTTTGGTTATATTTTAGAAGTTGATATGATGTATCCTGATCATTTGCATAATTTACACAGTGATCTGCCTTTTGCTGCCGAAAAATTCATACCAATCGGAGGAAAGACACCAAAATTAATTGCTAATTTGTATGATAAATACAATTACATAATACATTATGTTCACCTAAAAGAATGTCTGAAAAATGGTCTGGTATTAAAAAAAAATCATCGAGTGCTGCAGTTTAGACAGGATAGTTTTTTAAATAAATATATAGACTTGAACACTAAATTACGTCAAACAGCTAAGACATTATTTGAAAAGGATTTCTTCAAGCTTTTGAACAATTCTGTATTTGGTAAAACAATTGAAAATAAACGTAAACAGGTGGATGTCAAATTAGTAACTAAATGGAATGACAATTGTAATATTACAAATAAATTATTAGGTGCAGAAAAAATTAATCGCAAAGCCTAATCTACATAGCATTTATATTTTCAATGAAAAATTTTATTGCAGTTCAACTGAAACATGAGAAGATTATCTTAGATAGACCGATATATGTAGGATTTGCTGTGCTTGAATATTCAAAACAACATTTGTATAATTTCTATTATACTTTTATAAAGAATAAGTATGGAAGTAATGCTAAACTGTGCTATACTGATACTGATAGTTTATTGTATTTAATTGAGACACCTAATTTTTACAAAAGATATGAGAGAGAATATACAAGAATTCGATACTAGTAATTTTGATGCCTATAACCCATATGACATGCCTAAGCTGAATGAAAAAGGGGCCTGGTTTATTTAAGGATGAATTAGGAGGTGATTTAATTACTGAATTCAACTTTACTGTATTAAATCACTAAAAACTCAAATTAAAAAAGCTAAAGGAGTTTCTAAGCCAATTACAAATAGTTTGAATACATCTCATTATAAGAAAGTTTTATTTCGGAAAATTATATTAAAACGTAAAATGAATATAATCAAATCAATAAAACATGAATTGTATTCACAAAAAAGTGAAAAAAGTAATATTAAAAGGAGTTCACGATAAAGTTCAAGCCCAACCAGATCAAGTAAATACACTGCCATGGGGTCATTGTGATTCCATATTATAAGCACAGAGATTATTTCGTAACATTATGTTGTTAAGTTTTCCATAAAATAATATAATTTAGTATACACTGATATTTTTTAGTTGAAAGTTAAATTATATTTATTTTTAATATTTGTTGTTTATACATATTCAATATAACATAAATAAAATGATGTAGTTTTATTTCAAATATATGCATCCTTTCATTATTATGCTGGACTACTTTTTAAATAACATGTCTGACCTAATATATAATGTGCCTCCAGTTCCTGTAAAGATTTAATTGGCAAGATGAAGCTGATCAAACATCCCGTATCGCTTAACATAAATAATATTAATCTTGGTGATTTTTCTCATCAGATCAGACACAGTGTTTGTATTGCCCAATACAATTTCGATGTATAGTATGCGGTCCTTCGAATTGCGGCAAAACGAACGTTGCCATCAGCTTGTTATTACATGAAAATGGACTCAAATTTTAAAATCTCTATCTATGTTCAAAAACTACTTTTCAACCTAAATATCGTTTTTTAAAAGAAGTTTTAAATAGAGTGCCCGAGATAATTTTTTATGAATTCAGTCATGATAAAGATGTTATATCACCGAATGAAGCCCTAGATAATTCTGTTTTTATTTTTGATGATATTGCGGGTGAAAAGCAAATAAACATTCGTAATTACTTCTCAATGGGACGGCACAAACACATCGATTGTTTGTATTTGTCTCAAACCTATTCAAAGATTCCGAAGCAGTTACTTCGTGATAATAGTAATTTTCTCATAATATTTAAACAAGATGATGTCAATTTAAAGCATGTTTATGAAGAACATGTTAGTACCGATATGTCTTGGAAGCAGTTCAAGGTTATTTGTGGTGCTGTATGGAGAGAGCCATATAATTTTATTATCATCAACAAAGATGCTCCATTAAATAATGGAAGATATAGAAAAACTTTGATAATTATTTTAATTTCGAATGATTTATATATTCATGTAACCGACGACAGGAGTAGATGGAGAAACATCATAAGGGGAGAAAGTGATGCATAATGGTGGTCACGACCCTCAGCATTGAGGAAACGACGCAAGGAGGAGGAGGATATAGGTTTGAACATTTTATTAAGCTGAGTAGTTTACTTCATAGTCTTGGTTATTAATTTCTTTCAATTAACGTTTTATGGAATCAACAGATTTAAATTAACTCAATTTTAATATTCTGCTCCATAATGTATATCTGATGTTGTAGTCAACAAGAAAGAAGAAATAAGACTAATTGTACTTTCCTCGTCCTGTCCGGTAGAACTACAGCCTGTGATATATTTGGTAATGATTCTGATGACGACCAGTTAGAGTCAACCGGTAAAAAACAACAGCCCATCTACTCATATATTACGCGAATATTATCAAACGGGTATTCGCGACAAATAAATGAGAATAAAAGAGGAGCGTATTATGTGGAACTAAAAATATACAGCTGTAATGATATAGAAACTGTTCTACCAGTTAATAGATGGCGTCACTCAATTATCACAATAAAAAATAAGTGTGAGGCAGACTCGGAATCGTGGAAGGACATAAATAATTATGTAAAGAATGTTAGGAAAGAGTTTAAGAGCTGTACTCCGACGTTTATAAGTTCTTACCAATAATATGAATTATAATACATTCTTAGTTACATTACTAGACCTTTATTACACTATTTAACTTGGTATTTTTTGATATATAATGTATGATATGAATTAATAATATATATTATTACTTTATGGAAAACCTTAACGCTAATGTTATTTTTTAAATAAACAGATGCATTCTAGACCTTCTTGTGTTTTCTTTTCAGTTAAACCATCATCGTCATCATCATCAAGAAATTATATTAATTGTGATAAACGCAATATTGAGATCCCTGAACACAAATACAGATACCATATGAGAACTAATATCCATAAATCGAATTGTTTAATCAAATCAAAATACCCAAATGTTGATATTATTGCCACAGGTTTTAAGAACAGAATAATGACTTATCGTTTGAATCCATCTCTAGACGACGAGAATTATTGTTTTTTGTGGAGCATTGCTGCTGCATTATTTCCATCTAAAAGCAATCCATGTAGAATGAGTTCGTACCCTAAACTGGATTCTATATTTAACATAAAGGGGATGTCATTTCCGCCACTCCCATAAAGATGTGTTAAAATTTTGAAAAGAACAATACCGATATTAGTGTGAATATTTTATGGACTTGACAAGCATCATGTTGTCACAGGTCCGCTATATGTAACCAGTAATAGAAAGTTAAATCATGTTAACTTGTTGTATTTTGAACAAATGAATAAAGCGCATTATTGTTTGATAAAAATCCTTATGCGGCTAGTCAAACGACAGGTCGCAGGTCATAAAGGACCGATTTATTTATGTGAAATATGTCTTCAATTTTTTTAGTCAAACCAAATACGTGTCACATAGTTGCTCTAAGATTAAAACCATATTACCAGAGAGACACAGTGTTTTTAAAATTTAGACATTATGAAAGACAACAAAAGATAAATTTTGTTATTTATGCAGATTTTTGAATGTTTATTGACTGATTATAAAGAAACATATAATGATAAAAGCACAATAAGAAATAACACCATCAACCTTCATGTTTTGCATACTATATATGTTGTTCTCATGATGAAAGCTTGAATAAATTTGTTACTTACAGAGGAGTTGACTGTGTTCAAGTATTTGTAAAAAATTGATTGAAGATGCTCAAACCATTAATAAAATTTTAATTACTAATAAATCCATGAAACCCATGACTGCGCAACAAAATAATGATTTTTCCAATGCAACTACATGTCATATTTGCAAACAATTATTATTTGACGATAAAGTTCGTTGATCATGATCACATTACATCAGAGTATCGAGGCGCAGCTCATTCACTTTGTAATTTATCATTTACTGTTTGTCCATTCATTACCAGTTATATTTCATAATCTATCTGGTTATGATGCTCACTTATTTATATCAGAACTATCTAAATACGATGGTGAAGTAATAATTATTCCTAAAACAAAAGAAAAGTATTTATCTATAACAAAAATAATTAAATCAGAATATGACAAGAAACCAGTACAAATTAAATTTATTGACTCTTTTCCAATTTCTCAGTTCAAGTATGGACACATTAACTAAAAGTTTATCAGAAACAGATTTTGTACATTTATTATCGCACTATCCGCGCAAAGAGCATTTTGATTTAATAAGAAGAAAAGGTACCCTTACGATTATATTGACTCGTGGCAGAAATATGATGAAACCGAACTGCCATCAAAAGATTGTTTTTATAATAGTTTGCAAATGAAAAATATTACAGATTTAGCATATGAACATGCTCAATCTGTTTGGAAGTACTTCAATGTTCGTTCCATTGGTGAATATACTGATTTATATTTGAAATGTGATGTACTTCTGCTGTGCGATATATTCGAAAATTTTAGAAAAGTTTGCCTTAAAAATTATAGTCTTGATCCTGCATACTATGTCACTTCTCCAAGTCTGAGTTGGGACGCTATGCTTTTTATACTGGTATTCAACTGGAGCTAATTAATGACTTGGAAATTTATCAAATGATAGAAAAAGGTATACGTGGGGGATAAGCACAATGCACTCACCGATATGCGGAAGCCAATAATATTTATTTGCCTACTTTTGATGATTCCAAACCGTCAAAATATTTAATATATCTTGACTGCAACAATTTGTATGGTTATGCTATGACTAAGAAGTTACCTATATCAGATTTTTAAACTTATGAAAAATAATGAGGTTGAAAATTTTAATGTGTTTGATGTTTCCGATGAAGCTGAGTTTGGTTATATTTTAGAAGTTGATATGATGTATCCTGATCATTTGCATAATTTACACAGTGATCTGCCTTTTGCTGCCGAAAAATTCATACCAATCGGAGGAAAGACACCAAAATTAATTGCTAATTTGTATGATAAATACAATTACATAATACATTATGTTCACCTAAAAGAATGTCTGAAAAATGGTCTGGTATTAAAAAAAAATCATCCCGAGTGCTGCAGTTTTAGACAGGATAGTTTTTAAATAAATATATAGACTTGAACACTAAATTACGTCAAACAGCTAAGACATTATTTGAAAAGGATTTCTTCAAGCTTTTGAACAATTCTGTATTTGGTAAAACAATTGAAAATAAAACGTAAACAGGTGGATGTCAAATTAGTAACTAAATGGAATGACAATTGTAATATTACAAATAAATTATTAGGTGCAGAAAAAATTAATCGCAAAGCCTAATCTACATACTATTTATATTTTCAATGAAAATTTTATTGCAGTTCACCTGAAACATGAGAAAATTATCTTAGATAGAACGATATATGTAGGATTTGCTGTGCTTGCATATTGAAAACAACATTTGTATAATTTCTATTATACTTTTTATAAAGAATAAGTATGGAAGTAATGCTAAACTGTGCTATACTGATACTGATAGTTTATTGTATTTAATTGAGACACCTGATTTTTACAAAGATATGAGAGAGAATATACAAGAATTCGATACTAGTAATTTTGATGCCTATAACCCATATGACATGCCTAAGCTGAATGAAAAGGTGCCTGGTTTATTTAAGGATGAATTAGGAGGTGATTTAATTACTGAATTCAACTTTACTGTATTAAATCACTAAAAACTCAAATTAAAAAAGCTAAAGGAGGTTTCTAAGCCAATTACAAATAGTTTGAATACATCTCATTATAAGAAAGTTTTATTTCGGAAAATTATATTAAAACGTAAAATGAATATAATCAAATCAATAAAACATGAATTGTATTCACAAAAAGTGAAAAAAGTAATATTAAAAGCAGTTGACGATAAAGTGCAAGTTCAACCAGATCAAGTAAATACACTGCCATGGGGTCATTGTGATTCCATATTATAAGCACAGAGATTATTTCGTAACATTATGTTGTTAAGTTTTCCATAAAATAATATAATTTAGTATACACTGATATTTTTTAGTTGAAAGTTAAATTATATTTATTTTTAATATTTGTTGTTTATACATATTCAATATAACATAAATAAAATGATGTAGTTTTATTTCAAATATATGCATCCTTTCATTATTATGCTGGACTACTTTTAAATAACATGTCTGACCTAATATATAATGTGCCTCAGTTCCTGTAAAGATTTAATTGGCAAGATGAAGCTGATCAAACATCCCGTATCGCTTAACATAAATAATATTAATCTTGGTGATTTTTCTCATCAGATCAGACACAGTGTTTTAAAATTTAGACATTATGAAAGACAACAAAAGATAAATTTTTGTTATTTATGCAGATTTTGAATGTTTATTGACTGATTATAAAGAAACATATAATGATAAAAGCACAATAAGAAATAACACCATCAACCTTCATGTTTTGCATACTATATATGTTGTTCTCATGATGAAAGCTTGAATAAATTTGTTACTTACAGAGGAGTTGACTGTGTTCAAGTATTTGTAAAAAAATTGATTGAAGATGCTCAAACCATTAATAAAATTTTAATTACTAATAAATCCATGAAACCCATGACTGCGCAACAAAATAATGATTTTTCCAATGCAACTACATGTCATATTTGCAAACAATTATTATTTGACGATAAAGTTCGTGATCATGATCACATTACATCAGAGTATCGAGGCGCAGCTCATTCACTTTGTAATTTATCATTTACTGTTTGTCCATTCATACCAGTTATATTTCATAATCTATCTGGTTATGATGCTCACTTATTTATATCAGAACTATCTAAATACGATGGTGAAGTAATAATTATTCCTAAAACAAAAGAAAAGTATTTATCTATAACAAAAATAATTAAATCAGAATATGACAAGAAACCAGTACAAATTAAATTTATTGACTCTTTTCAATTTCTCCAGTTCAAGTATGGACACATTAACTAAAAGTTTATCAGAAACAGATTTTGTACATTTATTATCGCACTATCCGCGCAAAGAGCATTTTGATTTAATAAGAAGAAAAGGTACCCTTACGATTATATTGACTCGTGGCAGAAATATGATGAAACCGAACTGCCATCAAAAGATTGTTTTTATAATAGTTTCCAAACGAAAATATTACAGATTTAGCATATGAACATGCTCAATCTGTTTGGAAGTACTTCAATGTTCGTTCCATTGGTGAATATACTGATTTATATTTGAAATGTGATGTACTTCTGCTGTGCGATATATTCGAAAATTTTAGGAAAAGTTTGCCTTAAAAATTATAGTCTTGATCCTGCATACTATGTCACTTCTCCAAGTCTGAGTTGGGACGCTATGCTTTTTTATACTGGTATTCAACTGGAGCTAATTAATGACTTGAAATTTATCAAATGATAGAAAGAGGTATACGTGGGGGATAAGCACAATGCACTCACCGATATGCGGAAGCCAATAATATTTATTTGCCTACTTTTGATGATTCCAAACCGTCAAAATATTTAATATATCTTGACTGCAACAATTTGTATGGTTATGCTATGACTAAGAAGTTACCTATATCAGATTTTAAACTTATGAAAAATAATGAGGTTGAAAATTTTAATGTGTTTGATGTTTCCGATGAAGCTGAGTTTGGTTATATTTTAGAAGTTGATATGATGTATCCTGATCATTTGCATAATTTACACAGTGATCTGCCTTTTGCTGCCGAAAATTCATACCAATCGGAGGAAAGACACCAAAATTAATTGCTAATTTGTATGATAAATACAATTACATAATACATTATGTTCACCTAAAAGAATGTCTGAAAAATGGTCTGGTATTAAAAAAAAATCATCGAGTGCTGCAGTTTAGACAGGATAGTTTTTTAAATAAATATATAGACTTGAACACTAAATTACGTCAAACAGCTAAGACATTATTTGAAAAGGATTTCTTCAAGCTTTTGAACAATTCTGTATTTGGTAAAACAATTGAAAATAAACGTAAACAGGTGGATGTCAAATTAGTAACTAAATGGAATGACAATTGTAATATTACAAATAAATTATTAGGTGCAGAAAAATTAATCGCAAAGCCTAATCTACATAGCATTTATATTTTCAATGAAAATTTTATTGCAGTTCAACTGAAACATGAGAAGATTATCTTAGATAGACCGATATATGTAGGATTTGCTGTGCTTGAATATTCAAAACAACATTTGTATAATTTCTATTATACTTTTATAAAGAATAAGTATGGAAGTAATGCTAAACTGTGCTATACTGATACTGATAGTTTATTGTATTTAATTGAGACACCTGATTTTTACAAAGATATGAGAGAGAATATACAAGAATTCGATACTAGTAATTTTGATGCCTATAACCCATATGACATGCCTAAGCTGAATGAAAAGGTGCCTGGTTTATTTAAGGATGAATTAGGAGGTGATTTAATTACTGAATTCAACTTTACTGTATTAAATCACTAAAAACTCAAATTAAAAAAAGCTAAAGGAGTTTCTAAGCCAATTACAAATAGTTTGAATACATCTCATTATAAGAAAGTTTTATTTCGGAAAATTATATTAAAACGTAAAATGAATATAATCAAATCAATAAAACATGAATTGTATTCACAAAAAGTGAAAAAAGTAATATTAAAAGCAGTTGACGATAAAGTGCAAGTTCAACCAGATCAAGTAAATACACTGCCATGGGGTCATTGTGATTCCATATTATAAGCACAGAGATTATTTCGTAACATTATGTTGTTAAGTTTTCCATAAAATAATATAATTTAGTATACACTGATATTTTTAGTTGAAAGTTAAATTATATTTATTTTTAATATTTGTTGTTTATACATATTCAATATAACATAAATAAAATGATGTAGTTTTATTTCAAATATATGCATCCTTTCATTATTATGCTGGACTACTTTTAAATAACATGTCTGACCTAATATATAATGTGCCTCAGTTCCTGTAAAGATTTAATTGGCAAGATGAAGCTGATCAAACATCCCGTATCGCTTAACATAAATAATATTAATCTTGGTGATTTTTTCTCATCAGATCAGACACAGTGTTTTATTGCCCAATACAATTCGATGTATAGTATGCGGTCCTTCGAATTGTGTGGCAAAACGAACGTTGCCATCAGCTTGTTATTACATGAAAATGCACTCAAATTTTAAAATCTCTATCTATGTAAAAAAACTTCATATCAACTTAAATATCGTATTTTAAAAGAAGTTTTAAATAGAGTGCCCGAGATAATTTTTATGAATTCAGTCATGATAAAGATGATATATCAGCGAAAGATGTCCTAGATAATTCTGTTTGTATTTTTGATGATATTGCGCGGGAAAAGCAAATAAACATTCGTAATAACTTCTCAACGGGACGTAGCAAACACAGCGATTGTTTATATTTGTCTCAAACCTATTCAAAGATTCCGAAGCAGTTATTACTTCGTGATAATAGTAATTTTCTCTCATAATATTTAAACAAGATGATGTCAATTTAAAGCATGTTTATGAAGAACATGTTAGTACCGATATGTCTTGGAAGCAGTTCAAGGATATTAGTGGTTCTGTATGGAGAGATCCATATAGTTTTATTATCATCAACAAAGATGCTCCACTAAATACAGGAAGTTATAGAAACAGCTTTGATAACTATGTTAATGTCGGATGATTTATATATTCATGTAACCGACGACAGGAGGTAGATGGAGAAACATCATAAGGGAGAAAGTGATGCATAATGGTGGTCACGACCCTCAGCATTGAGGAAACGACGCAAGGAGGAGGAGGATATAGGTTTGAACATTTTATTAAGCGAGTAGTTTACTTCATAGTCTTGGTTATTAATTTCTTTCAATTAACGTTTTATGGAATCAACAGATTTAATTAACTCAATTTTAATATTCTGCTCCATAATGTATATCTGATGTTGTAGTCAACAAGAAAGAAGAAATAAGACTAATTGTACTTTCCTCGTCCTGTCCGGTAGAACTACAGCCTGTGATATATTTGGTAATGATTCTGATGACGACCAGTTAGAGTCAACCGGTAAAAAACAACAGCCCATCTACTCATATATTACGCGAATATTATCAAACGGGTATTCGCGACAAATAAATGAGAATAAAAGAGGAGCGTATTATGTGGAACTAAAAATATACAGCTGTAATGATATAGAAACTGTTCTACCAGTTAATAGATGGCGTCACTCAATTATCACAATAAAAATAAGTGTGAGGCAGACTCGGAATCGTGGAAGGACATAAATAATTATGTAAAGAATGTTAGGAAAGAGTTTAAGAGCTGTACTCCGACGTTTATAAGTTCTTACCAATAATATGAATTATAATACATTCTTAGTTACATTACTAGACCTTTATTACACTATTTAACTTGGTATTTTTTGATATATAATGTATGATATGAATTAATAATATATATTATTACTTTATGGAAAACCTTAACGCTAATGTTATTTTTTAAATAAACAGATGCATTCTAGACCTTCTTGTGTTTTCTTTTCAGTTAAACCATCATCGTCATCATCATCAAGAAATTATATTAATTGTGATAAACGCAATATTGAGATCCCTGAACACAAATACAGATACCATATGAGAACTAATATCCATAAATCGAACTGTTTAATCAAATCAAAATACCCAAATGTTGATATTATTGCCACAGGTTTTAAGAACAGAATAATGACTTATCGTTTGAATCCATCTCTAGACGACGAGAATTATTGTTTTTTGTGGAGCATTGCTGCTGCATTATTTCCATCTAAAAGCAATCCATGTAGAATGAGTTCGTACCTAAACTGGATTCTATATTTAACATAAAGGGGATGTCATTTCCGCCCTCCCATAAAGATGTTAAAATTTTGAAAAGAACAATACCGATATTAGTGTGAATATTTATGGACTTGACAAGCATCATGTTGTCACAGGTCCGCTATATGTAACCAGTAATAGAAAGTTAAATCATGTTAACTTGTTGTATTTTTGAACAAATGAATAAAGCGCATTATTGTTTGATAAAAAACCTTATGCGGCTAGTCAAACGACAGGTCACAGGTCATAAAGGACCGATTTATTTATGTGAAATATGTCTTCAATTTTTTTTAGTCAAACCAAATACGTGTCACATAGTTGCTCTAAGATTAAAACCATATTACCAGAGAGACACAGTGTTTTAAAATTTAGACATTATGAAAGACAACAAAAGATAAATTTTGTTATTTATGCAGATTTTGAATGTTTATTGACTGATTATAAAGAAACATATAATGATAAAAGCACAATAAGAAATAACACCATCAACCTTCATGTTTTGCATACTATATATGTTGTTCTCATGATGAAAGCTTGAATAAATTTGTTACTTACAGAGGAGTTGACTGTGTTCAAGTATTTGTAAAAAATTGATTGAAGATGCTCAAACCATTAATAAAATTTTAATTACTAATAAATCCATGAAACCCATGACTGCGCAACAAAATGATGATTTTTCCAATGCAACTACATGTCATATTTGCAAACAATTATTATTTGACGATAAAGTTCGTGATCATGATCACATTACATCAGAGTATCGAGGCGCAGCTCATTCACTTTGTAATTTATCATTTACTGTTTGTCCATTCATACCAGTTATATTTCATAATCTATCTGGTTATGATGCTCACTTATTTATATCAGAACTATCTAAATACGATGGTGAAGTAATAATTATTCCTAAAACAAAAGAAAAGTATTTATCTATAACAAAAATAATTAAATCAGAATATGACAAGAAACCAGTACAAATTAAATTTATTGACTCTTTTCAATTTCTCAGTTCAAGTATGGACACATTAACTAAAAGTTTATCAGAAACAGATTTTGTACATTTATTATCGCACTATCCGCGCAAAGAGCATTTTGATTTAATAAGAAGAAAAGGTACCCTTACGATTATATTGACTCGTGGCAGAAATATGATGAAACCGAACTGCCATCAAAAGATTGTTTTTATAATAGTTTGCAAATGAAAAATATTACAGATTTAGCATATGAACATGCTCAATCTGTTTGGAAGTACTTCAATGTTCGTTCCATTGGTGAATATACTGATTTATATTTGAAATGTGATGTACTTCTGCTGTGCGATATATTCGAAAATTTTAGAAAAGTTTGCCTTAAAAATTATAGTCTTGATCCTGCATACTATGTCACTTCTCCAAGTCTGAGTTGGGACGCTATGCTTTTATACTGGTATTCAACTGGAGCTAATTAATGACTTGGAAATTTATCAAATGATAGAAAAAGGTATACGTGGGGGATAAGCACAATGCACTCACCGATATGCGGAAGCCAATAATATTTATTTGCCTACTTTTGATGATTCCAAACCGTCAAAATATTTAATATATCTTGACTGCAACAATTTGTATGGTTATGCTATGACTAAGAAGTTACCTATATCAGATTTTAAACTTATGAAAAATAATGAGGTTGAAAATTTTAATGTGTTTGATGTTTCCGATGAAGCTGAGTTTGGTTATATTTTAGAAGTTGATATGATGTATCCTGATCATTTGCATAATTTACACAGTGATCTGCCTTTTGCTGCCGAAAAATTCATACCAATCGGAGGAAAGACACCAAAATTAATTGCTAATTTGTATGATAAATACAATTACATAATACATTATGTTCACCTAAAAGAATGTCTGAAAAATGGTCTGGTATTAAAAAAAATCATCGAGTGCTGCAGTTTAGACAGGATAGTTTTTTAAATAAATATATAGACTTGAACACTAAATTACGTCAAACAGCTAAGACATTATTTGAAAAGGATTTCTTCAAGCTTTTGAACAATTCTGTATTTGGTAAAACAATTGAAAATAAACGTAAACAGGTGGATGTCAAATTAGTAACTAAATGGAATGACAATTGTAATATTACAAATAAATTATTAGGTGCAGAAAAATTAATCGCAAAGCCTAATCTACATAGCATTTATATTTTCAATGAAAATTTTATTGCAGTTCAACTGAAACATGAGAAGATTATCTTAGATAGACCGATATATGTAGGATTTGCTGTGCTTGAATATTCAAAACAACATTTGTATAATTTCTATTATACTTTTATAAAGAATAAGTATGGAAGTAATGCTAAACTGTGCTATACTGATACTGATAGTTTATTGTATTTAATTGAGACACCTGATTTTTACAAAGATATGAGAGAGAATATACAAGAATTCGATACTAGTAATTTTGATGCCTATAACCCATATGACATGCCTAAGCTGAATGAAAAGGTGCCTGGTTTATTTAAGGATGAATTAGGAGGTGATTTAATTACTGAATTCAACTTTACTGTATTAAATCACTAAAAACTCAAATTAAAAAAGCTAAAGGAGTTTCTAAGCCAATTACAAATAGTTTGAATACATCTCATTATAAGAAAGTTTTATTTCGGAAAATTATATTAAAACGTAAAATGAATATAATCAAATCAATAAAACATGAATTGTATTCACAAAAAGTGAAAAAAGTAATATTAAAAGCAGTTGACGATAAAGTGCAAGTTCAACCAGATCAAGTAAATACACTGCCATGGGGTCATTGTGATTCCATATTATAAGCACAGAGATTATTTCGTAACATTATGTTGTTAAGTTTTCCATAAAATAATATAATTTAGTATACACTGATATTTTTTAGTTGAAAGTTAAATTATATTTATTTTTAATATTTGTTGTTTATACATATTCAATATAACATAAATAAAATGATGTAGTTTTATTTCAAATATATGCATCCTTTCATTATTATGCTGGACTACTTTTAAATAACATGTCTGACCTAATATATAATGTGCCTCAGTTCCTGTAAAGATTTAATTGGCAAGATGAAGCTGATCAAACATCCCGTATCGCTTAACATAAATAATATTAATCTTGGTGATTTTTCTCATCAGATCAGACACAGTGTTTTATTGCCCAATACAATTCGATGTATAGTATGCGGTCCTTCGAATTGCGGCAAACGAACGTTGCCATCAGCTTGTTATTACATGAAAATGGACTCAAATTTTAAAATCTCTATCTATGTTCAAAAACTACTTTTCAACCTAAATATCGTTTTTTAAAAGAAGTTTTAAATAGAGTGCCTGAGATAATTTTTTATGAATTCAGTCATGATAAAGATGTTATATCACCGAATGAAGCCCTAGATAATTCTGTTTTTATTTTTGATGATATTGCGGGTGAAAAGCAAATAAACATTCGTAATTACTTCTCAATGGGACGGCACAAACACATCGATTGTTTGTATTTGTCTCAAACCTATTCAAAGATTCCGAAGCAGTTACTTCGTGATAATAGTAATTTTCTCATAATATTTAAACAAGATGATGTCAATTTAAAGCATGTTTATGAAGAACATGTTAGTACCGATATGTCTTGGAAGCAGTTCAAGGTTATTTGTGGTGCTGTATGGAGAGAGCCATATAATTTTATTATCATCAACAAAGATGCTCCATTAAATAATGGAAGATATAGAAAAAACTTTGATAATTATTTTAATTTCGAATGATTTATATATTCATGTAACCGACGACAGGAGTAGATGGAGAAACATCATAAGGGAGAAAGTGATGCATAATGGTGGTCACGACCCTCAGCATTGAGGAAACGACGCAAGGAGGAGGAGGATATAGGTTTGAACATTTTATTAAGCGAGTAGTTTACTTCATAGTCTTGGTTATTAATTTCTTTCAATTAACGTTTTATGGAATCAACAGATTTAATTAACTCAATTTTAATATTCTGCTCCATAATGTATATCTGATGTTGTAGTCAACAAGAAAGAAGAAATAAGACTAATTGTACTTTCCTCGTCCTGTCCGGTAGAACTACAGCCTGTGATATATTTGGTAATGATTCTGATGACGACCAGTTAGAGTCAACCGGTAACAAACAACACCGCATCTACTCATATATTACGCGAATATTATCAAACGGGTATTCGCGACAAATAAATGAGAATAAAAGAGGAGCGTATTATGTGGAACTAAAAATATACAGCTGTAATGATATAGAAACTGTTCTACCAGTTAATAGATGGCGTCACTCAATTATCACAATAAAAAATAAGTGTGAGGCAGACTCGGAATCGTGGAAGGACATAAATAATTATGTAAAGAATGTTAGGAAAGAGTTTAAGAGCTGTACTCCGACGTTTATAAGTTCTTACCAATAATATGAATTATAATACATTCTTAGTTACATTACTAGACCTTTATTACACTATTTAACTTGGTATTTTTTGATATATAATGTATGATATGAATTAATAATATATATTATTACTTTATGGAAAACCTTAACGCTAATGTTATTTTTTAAATAAACAGATGCATTCTAGACCTTCTTGTGTTTTCTTTTCAGTTAAACCATCATCGTCATCATCATCAAGAAATTATATTAATTGTGATAAACGCAATATTGAGATCCCTGAACACAAATACAGATACCATATGAGAACTAATATCCATAAATCGAATTGTTTAATCAAATCAAAATACCCAAATGTTGATATTATTGCCACAGGTTTTAAGAACAGAATAATGACTTATCGTTTGAATCCATCTCTAGACGACGAGAATTATTGTTTTTGTGGAGCATTGCTGCTGCATTATTTCCATCTAAAAGCAATCCATGTAGAATGAGTTCGTACCCTAAACTGGATTCTATATTTAACATAAAGGGGATGTCATTTCCGCCCTCCCATAAAGATGTTAAAATTTTGAAAAGAACAATACCGATATTAGTGTGAATATTTATGGACTTGACAAGCATCATGTTGTCACAGGTCCGCTATATGTAACCAGTAATAGAAAGTTAAATCATGTTAACTTGTTGTATTTTGAACAAATGAATAAAGCGCATTATTGTTTGATAAAAAACCTTATGCGGCTAGTCAAACGACAGGTCACAGGTCATAAAGGACCGATTTATTTATGTGAAATATGTCTTCAATTTTTTTAGTCAAACCAAATACGTGTCACATAGTTGCTCTAAGATTAAAACCATATTACCAGAGAGACACAGTGTTTTAAAATTTAGACATTATGAAAGACAACAAAAGATAAATTTTGTTATTTATGCAGATTTTGAATGTTTATTGACTGATTATAAAGAAACATATAATGATAAAAGCACAATAAGAAATAACACCATCAACCTTCATGTTTTGCATACTATATATGTTGTTCTCATGATGAAAGCTTGAATAAATTTGTTACTTACAGAGGAGTTGACTGTGTTCAAGTATTTGTAAAAAATTGATTGAAGATGCTCAAACCATTAATAAAATTTTAATTACTAATAAATCCATGAAACCCATGACTGCGCAACAAAATGATGATTTTTCCAATGCAACTACATGTCATATTTGCAAACAATTATTATTTGACGATAAAGTTCGTGATCATGATCACATTACATCAGAGTATCGAGGCGCAGCTCATTCACTTTGTAATTTATCATTTACTGTTTGTCCATTCATACCAGTTATATTTCATAATCTATCTGGTTATGATGCTCACTTATTTATATCAGAACTATCTAAATACGATGGTGAAGTAATAATTATTCCTAAAACAAAAGAAAAGTATTTATCTATAACAAAAATAATTAAATCAGAATATGACAAGAAACCAGTACAAATTAAATTTATTGACTCTTTTTCAATTTCTCAGTTCAAGTATGGACACATTAACTAAAAGTTTATCAGAAACAGATTTTGTACATTTATTATCGCACTATCCGCGCAAAGAGCATTTTGATTTAATAAGAAGAAAAGGTACCCTTACGATTATATTGACTCGTGGCAGAAATATGATGAAACCGAACTGCCATCAAAAGATTGTTTTTATAATAGTTTGCAAATGAAAAATATTACAGATTTAGCATATGAACATGCTCAATCTGTTTGGAAGTACTTCAATGTTCGTTCCATTGGTGAATATACTGATTTATATTTGAAATGTGATGTACTTCTGCTGTGCGATATATTCGAAAATTTTAGAAAAGTTTGCCTTAAAAATTATAGTCTTGATCCTGCATACTATGTCACTTCTCCAAGTCTGAGTTGGGACGCTATGCTTTTTTATACTGGTATTCAACTGGAGCTAATTAATGACTTGGAAATTGATCAAATGATAGAAAAAGGTATACGTGGGGGATAAGCACAATGCACTCACCGATATGCGGAAGCCAATAATATTTATTTGCCTACTTTTGATGATTCCAAACCGTCAAAACATTTAATATATCTTGACTGCAACAATTTGTATGGTTATGCTATGACTAAGAAGTTACCTATATCAGATTTTAAACTTATGAAAAATAATGAGGTTGAAAATTTTAATGTGTTTGATGTTTCTGATGAAGCTGAGTTTGGTTATATTTTAGAAGTTGATATGATGTATCCTGATCATTTGCATAATTTACACAGTGATCTGCCTTTTGCTGCCGAAAAATTCATACCAATCGGAGGAAAGACACCAAAATTAATTGCTAATTTGTATGATAAATACAATTACATAATACATTATGTTCACCTAAAAGAATGTCTGAAAAATGGTCTGGTATTAAAAAAAAATCATCGAGTGCTGCAGTTTAGACAGGATAGTTTTTTAAATAAATATATAGACTTGAACACTAAATTACGTCAAACAGCTAAGACATTATTTGAAAAGGATTTCTTCAAGCTTTTGAACAATTCTGTATTTGGTAAAACAATTGAAAATAAACGTAAACAGGTGGATGTCAAATTAGTAACTAAATGGAATGACAATTGTAATATTACAAATAAATTATTAGGTGCAGAAAAATTAATCGCAAAGCCTAATCTACATAGCATTTATATTTTCAATGAAAATTTTATTGCAGTTCAACTGAAACATGAGAAGATTATCTTAGATAGACCGATATATGTAGGATTTGCTGTGCTTGAATATTCAAAACAACATTTGTATAATTTCTATTATACTTTTATAAAGAATAAGTATGGAAGTAATGATAGGGAATACATAACTCTCTTGGAAGATAAAGTTGAGGAGCTGCAGAGAGAAAATAGGAAAACAAATATACAAATTACAAATGTTCCAAAAGTTGTCAATGAAAGTGAGAAAGAGTTGTCAGACATGGTGATAAAGATTTCGGAGAACGTGGGACGTTCCATCATGAAATCTGACATTAAAGACATTTACAGAGTTAGAAACAAGAAAGGGGTAAACAATAGTCCGATTGTAGTTGAACTATCGTCCACCATCTTGAAGAGAGACTTCTTAAGAGCCGCCAAGACATTCAATATAAGACACAAGGAGAAACTCTGTGCCAAGCACTTGGGACACACCGAAAATGAGTACACACCGATATACATCGCTGAACAATTGACTGCTAAAGGTGCCCGGCTGCATTTTCTCGCAAGAGACTTGATAAAATCGAGTGATTTCAAATTCTGCTGGACAGCTCACGGCCGCGTCTATGTTAGGAAGAATGAAAACACACCAATCATTTTAGTACGTAGTGAGCAACAGGTGCAAAACTTACTACAGTTGAAATGACTAGAGTCTAAACCTATCAGCATGTTGCCTACATTTGTAAGTTCCTTTATTTTTGTAACTGCTCGTACACACATACTTATAACGCACAATCACACTTTTCTTCTTCTCAACAATTTCAAAAACCTCTGTCACTATACAGTTACATACAAACACTCTTTTACTCTAAAAAACACACAAACCATCAAAAACCTTACAATACACGCTCACACTCAATGTTTCAGACAACAAAAAACGCCAACATTACCACTTAAGACTTATTTTACTTGTTCCTTACCTCTTACTGCTAATGAATTGAGCATTTGTAAAACTGATAATGAATAATGTTCTGAACAATATTAACGGAATAGATAATTCCTGCACATTTCCAAACATTGAATGTAAAATTGAGGATCTAAGCAATATCATCACTGTACAAAATACAGACTTCACGATTATATCACAAAACATTCGAAGTATATATGCCAACTTTAATGACTTTCATGCAAACGTATCCGTTCTTGACTTTAAGACGGATCTTTTTATCCTTACCGAATGTAAATTGCACTCTGATAAACACATCCCTCAGGTGGTGGGTTACAATTCTTTTCAAACATCTAATCATTTAAATCAATCCGATGGGGTAGTCGCTTATGTCAAAAACACCATGGTAGCTAAAGTATCTGAAGTCATTCTAAAACATGCATCGTGCCTTCAAATATCTACGCCTCACCTTACAGTTCTGGGTATTTATCGTTCACCGTCTATTCGTAAAGCCGAGCAGTTTATTGACTCATTAGGTATTCATCTGGAACTATTAAAAGGGACCAAAAATATAAGCATAACCGGAGACATAAATATAAATATTATACATAAGCACGATGAACAACCCTATGAACGTACTAATAGACATAACTACCTTGAAATGTTAGCTTTACATGGTTTCCTTCCAGGTCACTCCATTCCAACGAGAGGACCAAACTGTCTGGACCATTTTATCCTCAAATTAGATCAGGCCAATCGAAACGCTATCATTGCGATACTAGATACCACAGTCACTGATCACAGCACGATCTTTTTGAAAATTTCATGTACTGATAAACCTGCACTCAATCACAAAACAATAACTAAAATAAATTACAACAAAGCCCTAGATCACTTAAAAACTACAAAATTATCGGATTTATTGGAATACACTAATCCAAATGTTATAGCTGAACTTTTGATTGATTTACTACAACAAAGCCTAAAATTAAATACGACTATTACTCTTATTTCATCTAGTAAAAGGATCTTAAAACCTTGGGTAACTCCTGGCATGCTACGCTGCATCAGAAACAGAAATAATATGCAAAGAAGTCTTAAACTTGATCCATACAATGACGTTCTCAAAATAACATATAAAAGGTATCGCAACTATTGTAATTGTATTCTGAAAAGGTTAAAAAGAAACTATGATCGAGAACAGCTCACTAAAGCTAAAAAAAACCCAAAAAAGTTATGGGATACTATAAACGGAATAACACAACGTAATTCCCCCAAAACCCAAAACCTTGAATTACTTAACGCATCTGGATCTCCACAAGAATCGGTGGACATCACTAACTCCTACTTCGCGAATATCGGTAAGGAGCTTGCAGGAAAAATTACCATCTCTAATTCCAATTTGATAAATTCAGACACTAACATCAACCAGGTTTCCTCACTTGTCCTATACGACACTGATCCTTCAGAAGTATGTGATATAGTGAATTCTATGAAACTAAGTAGCTCCCCAGGTTGGGATAACATCCCAACTTCTTTTTTGAGACTTGCACTTAGTGAAATAGCGCCAATTATATCCCATATGGTAAACCTGTGCTTTGAACAGGGTATCTTTCCAGCTGTACTCAAGCAGGCATTAATAACACCGGTACATAAGGATGGTAGTAAATTAAACCCCTGTAATTATCGACCGATCTCTGTTCTTTCTTCAGTGTCTAAGATTCTTGAAAAATTAATTAACAATAGGCTCACAAGATTCTTAACAAAATATAAAATCATTGCTGAAAATCAATTTGGCTTTCAACGCGGCATATCAACAGAAAATGCTGTGCAAGCTCTCACGTCACTAGTAGTGCAGGAGGTGGATGCGGGAAATAAATGTCTGGGAGTTTTGCTCGATCTTAAAAAGGCATTCGACACAGTTTCGGTTCCCATTCTGCTTAATAGACTAGAGGAAGTAGGAGTGAGAGGCACGCCTCTCAAACTATTCAAAGATTACCTTACGAACCGAAAGCAGCGTGTCCGAATAGGCAATCACACCAGCCACGTTAACACTCCAGAGTTCGGTGTCCCACAGGGAAGCGTACTGGGACCGACCCTGTTCCTGGTATATATAAATAATCTGTGTCGTCTAACACTAACCAATGGTACTGTATACTCATATGCTGATGATACAGCTCTCGTGGTCTCTGGAAAATCCTGGGGTAAAGTAAAGATTTCGGCAGAAAGGGCTCTTGTAAGGATAGCATCCTGGCTAGACACAAGCCTCCTTACCTTAAATGCAGCCAAAACACAATACATCTGCTTCAGTAAAACCATTACAGGTCAACCACCTTCAAACTTCACTATAAAAATCCACAAGTGTGGTGACATCTCAAATACTGGCTGCTCATGTAGTGGAATAGATAAAGTCGCCTTTGCTAAATACTTGGGAGTTCTAGTAGATCAGCGTCTTTCCTGGCAATCACATGTAGAACTCACCATGAAAAGAGTGCGAAAGCTTATTTGGGTTTTCAAAACTCTACGCCATGTTGCGAGTAAAGAATTACTTACCCAAACATATGTTGCCCTGGCTCAATCTTTACTAGTATATTGTATATCAGTGTGGGGATCAGCTGCTAAAACTGCTCTATTGTGTCTGGAACGAGCTCAAAGGCTGCTTTTAAAAGTAATGCTTGTAAAACCATATAGATACCCTACTGAAAATCTTTATCAGGAAGCTAATATTCTTTCAGTTAGGAAACTATATATACTAGATATTGCTATCAAAGTGCACAAATCTCATCCCTTTGATGCAAAATTATGTACTAGGAGAAGAAAAGATAAAGTAGCCTTGGTTCCTACAGTAAAATCACAGTTTGCAAGTCGGCAGTATTCCACGCAGTCTGCATCAATCTATAATAAAATAAATAAGTATCTTAACATTTACCCACTTAATAAAAACAAATGCAAGAAGACTGTTTTGGATTGGTTAAAATCGTTAAGTTATGCAGAGACAGAATTATTGCTTAAACATTAACATTACAACTGCATAATTAATGACTACAATACATATGATGAGGTATGATACAAGATAACACAGACGCGCACACACACATACACACACACACACGCATACACGCACACGCTCACACACACACGCACACACACACACACACACATACACGCACATACACACACACACGAACACACACACGCATATGAGCAGTAAGAAAATTATAATGTTATATAGACCAAGTAAAATTGCTAGAATAGATTATAAATTTTATTTTTAATTAAACTTCTTAATTTAATGTAACTTAGTTATGTAATTGATCGGCAAAAGAGCGGTTCTTCCTACCACAGGCGATGTTTTGCCTAAAAGGGAGTTCCCACATCTAATATTTGTAATAGACTAAGTTACTGAAATAAATATTTGTATTTGTATTGTATTTGTAATGCTAAACTGTGCTATACTGATACTGATAGTTTATTGTATTTAATTGAGACACCTGATTTTTACAAAGATATGAGAGAGAATATACAAGAATTCGATACTAGTAATTTTGATGCCTATAACCCATATGACATGCCTAAGCTGAATGAAAAGGTGCCTGGTTTATTTAAGGATGAATTAGGAGGTGATTTAATTACTGAATTCAACTTTACTGTATTAAATCACTAAAAACTCAAATTAAAAAAGCTAAAGGAGTTTCTAAGCCAATTACAAATAGTTTGAATACATCTCATTATAAGAAAGTTTTATTTCGGAAAATTATATTAAAACGTAAAATGAATATAATCAAATCAATAAAACATGAATTGTATTCACAAAAAGTGAAAAAAGTAATATTAAAAGCAGTTGACGATAAAGTGCAAGTTCAACCAGATCAAGTAAATACACTGCCATGGGGTCATTGTGATTCCATATTATAAGCACAGAGATTATTTCGTAACATTATGTTGTTAAGTTTTCCATAAAATAATATAATTTAGTATACACTGATATTTTTTAGTTGAAAGTTAAATTATATTTATTTTTTAATATTTGTTGTTTATACATATTCAATATAACATAAATAAAATGATGTAGTTTTTATTTCAAATATATGCATCCTTTCATTATTATGCTGGACTACTTTTAAATAACATGTCTGACCTAATATATAATGTGCCTCAGTTCCTGTAAAGATTTAATTGGCAAGATGAAGCTGATCAAACATCCCGTATCGCTTAACATAAATAATATTAATCTTGGTGATTTTTTCTCATCAGATCAGACACAGTGTTTTATTGCCCAATACAATTCGATGTATAGTATGCGGTCCTTCGAATTGCGGCAAAACGAACGTTGCCATCAGCTTGTTATTACATGAAAATGGACTCAAATTTTAAAATCTCTATCTATGTTCAAAAACTACTTTTCAACCTAAATATCGTTTTTTAAAAGAAGTTTTAAATAGAGTGCCCGAGATAATTTTTTATGAATTCAGTCATGATAAAGATGTTATATCACCGAATGAAGCCCTAGATAATTCTGTTTTTATTTTTGATGATATTGCGGGTGAAAAGCAAATAAACATTCGTAATTACTTCTCAATGGGACGGCACAAACACATCGATTGTTTGTATTTGTCTCAAACCTATTCAAAGATTCCGAAGCAGTTACTTCGTGATAATAGTAATTTTCTCATAATATTTAAACAAGATGATGTCAATTTAAAGCATGTTTATGAAGAACATGTTAGTACCGATATGTCTTGGAAGCAGTTCAAGGTTATTTGTGGTGCTGTATGGAGAGAGCCATATAATTTTATTATCATCAACAAAGATGCTCCATTAAATAATGGAAGATATAGAAAAAACTTTGATAATTATTTTAATTTCGAATGATTTATATATTCATGTAACCGACGACAGGAGTAGATGGAGAAACATCATAAGGGAGAAAGTGATGCATAATGGTGGTCACGACCCTCAGCATTGAGGAAACGACGCAAGGAGGAGGAGGATATAGGTTTGAACATTTTATTAAGCGAGTAGTTTACTTCATAGTCTTGGTTATTAATTTCTTTCAATTAACGTTTTATGGAATCAACAGATTTAATTAACTCAATTTTAATATTCTGCTCCATAATGTATATCTGATGTTGTAGTCAACAAGAAAGAAGAAATAAGACTAATTGTACTTTCCTCGTCCTGTCCGGTAGAACTACAGCCTGTGATATATTTGGTAATGATTCTGATGACGACCAGTTAGAGTCAACCGGTAAAAAACAACAGCCCATCTACTCATATATTACGCGAATATTATCAAACGGGTATTCGCGACAAATAAATGAGAATAAAAGAGGAGCGTATTATGTGGAACTAAAAATATACAGCTGTAATGATATAGAAACTGTTCTACCAGTTAATAGATGGCGTCACTCAATTATCACAATAAAAAATAAGTGTGAGGCAGACTCGGAATCGTGGAAGGACATAAATAATTATGTAAAGAATGTTAGGAAAGAGTTTAAGAGCTGTACTCCGACGTTTATAAGTTCTTACCAATAATATGAATTATAATACATTCTTAGTTACATTACTAGACCTTTATTACACTATTTAACTTGGTATTTTTTGATATATAATGTATGATATGAATTAATAATATATATTATTACTTTATGGAAAACCTTAACGCTAATGTTATTTTTTAAATAAACAGATGCATTCTAGACCTTCTTGTGTTTTCTTTTCAGTTAAACCATCATCGTCATCATCATCAAGAAATTATATTAATTGTGATAAACGCAATATTGAGATCCCTGAACACAAATACAGATACCATATGAGAACTAATATCCATAAATCGAATTGTTTAATCAAATCAAAATACCCAAATGTTGATATTATTGCCACAGGTTTTAAGAACAGAATAATGACTTATCGTTTGAATCCATCTCTAGACGACGAGAATTATTGTTTTTTGTGGAGCATTGCTGCTGCATTATTTCCATCTAAAAGCAATCCATGTAGAATGAGTTCGTACCCTAAACTGGATTCTATATTTAACATAAAGGGGATGTCATTTCCGCCCTCCCATAAAGATGTTAAAATTTTGAAAAGAACAATACCGATATTAGTGTGAATATTTATGGACTTGACAAGCATCATGTTGTCACAGGTCCGCTATATGTAACCAGTAATAGAAAGTTAAATCATGTTAACTTGTTGTATTTTGAACAAATGAATAAAGCGCATTATTGTTTGATAAAAACCTTATGCGGCTAGTCAAACGACAGGTCACAGGTCATAAAGGACCGATTTATTTATGTGAAATATGTCTTCAATTTTTTTAGTCAAACCAAATACGTGTCACATAGTTGCTCTAAGATTAAAACCATATTACCAGAGAGACACAGTGTTTTAAAATTTAGACATTATGAAAGACAACAAAAGATAAATTTTGTTATTTATGCAGATTTTGAATGTTTATTGACTGATTATAAAGAAACATATAATGATAAAAGCACAATAAGAAATAACACCATCAACCTTCATGTTTTGCATACTATATATGTTGTTCTCATGATGAAAGCTTGAATAAATTTGTTACTTACAGAGGAGTTGACTGTGTTCAAGTATTTGTAAAAAATTGATTGAAGATGCTCAAACCATTAATAAAATTTTAATTACTAATAAATCCATGAAACCCATGACTGCGCAACAAAAATGATGATTTTTCCAATGCAACTACATGTCATATTTGCAAACAATTATTATTTGACGATAAAGTTCGTGATCATGATCACATTACATCAGAGTATCGAGGCGCAGCTCATTCACTTTGTAATTTATCATTTACTGTTTGTCCATTCATACCAGTTATATTTCATAATCTATCTGGTTATGATGCTCACTTATTTATATCAGAACTATCTAAATACGATGGTGAAGTAATAATTATTCCTAAAACAAAAGAAAAGTATTTATCTATAACAAAAATAATTAAATCAGAATATGACAAGAAACCAGTACAAATTAAATTTATTGACTCTTTTCAATTTCTCAGTTCAAGTATGGACACATTAACTAAAAGTTTATCAGAAACAGATTTTGTACATTTATTATCGCACTATCCGCGCAAAGAGCATTTTGATTTAATAAGAAGAAAAGGTACCCTTACGATTATATTGACTCGTGGCAGAAATATGATGAAACCGAACTGCCATCAAAAGATTGTTTTTATAATAGTTTGCAAATGAAAAATATTACAGATTTAGCATATGAACATGCTCAATCTGTTTGGAAGTACTTCAATGTTCGTTCCATTGGTGAATATACTGATTTATATTTGAAATGTGATGTACTTCTGCTGTGCGATATATTCGAAAATTTTAGAAAAGTTTGCCTTAAAAATTATAGTCTTGATCCTGCATACTATGTCACTTCTCCAAGTCTGAGTTGGGACGCTATGCTTTTTTATACTGGTATTCAACTGGAGCTAATTAATGACTTGGAAATTGATCAAATGATAGAAAAAGGTATACGTGGGGGATAAGCACAATGCACTCACCGATATGCGGAAGCCAATAATATTTATTTGCCTACTTTTGATGATTCCAAACCGTCAAAACATTTAGTATATCTTGACTGCAACAATTTGTATGGTTATGCTATGACTAAGAAGTTACCTATATCAGATTTTAAACTTATGAAAAATAATGAGGTTGAAAATTTTAATGTGTTTGATGTTTCTGATGAAGCTGAGTTTGGTTATATTTTAGAAGTTGATATGATGTATCCTGATCATTTGCATAATTTACACAGTGATCTGCCTTTTGCTGCCGAAAAATTCATACCAATCGGAGGAAAGACACCAAAATTAATTGCTAATTTGTATGATAAATACAATTACATAATACATTATGTTCACCTAAAAGAATGTCTGAAAAATGGTCTGGTATTAAAAAAAAAATCATCGAGTGCTGCAGTTTAGACAGGATAGTTTTTTAAATAAATATATAGACTTGAACACTAAATTACGTCAAACAGCTAAGACATTATTTGAAAAGGATTTCTTCAAGCTTTTGAACAATTCTGTATTTGGTAAAACAATTGAAAATAAACGTAAACAGGTGGATGTCAAATTAGTAACTAAATGGAATGACAATTGTAATATTACAAATAAATTATTAGGTGCAGAAAAATTAATCGCAAAGCCTAATCTACATAGCATTTATATTTTCAATGAAAATTTTATTGCAGTTCAACTGAAACATGAGAAGATTATCTTAGATAGACCGATATATGTAGGATTTGCTGTGCTTGAATATTCAAAACAACATTTGTATAATTTCTATTATACTTTTATAAAGAATAAGTATGGAAGTAATGCTAAACTGTGCTATACTGATACTGATAGTTTATTGTATTTAATTGAGACACCTGATTTTTACAAAGATATGAGAGAGAATATACAAGAATTCGATACTAGTAATTTTGATGCCTATAACCCATATGACATGCCTAAGCTGAATGAAAAGGTGCCTGGTTTATTTAAGGATGAATTAGAGGTGATTTAATTACTGAATTCAACTTTACTGTATTAAATCACTAAAAACTCAAATTAAAAAAGCTAAAGGAGTTTCTAAGCCAATTACAAATAGTTTGAATACATCTCATTATAAGAAAGTTTTATTTCGGAAAATTATATTAAAACGTAAAATGAATATAATCAAATCAATAAAACATGAATTGTATTCACAAAAAGTGAAAAAGTAATATTAAAAGCAGTTGACGATAAAGTGCAAGTTCAACCAGATCAAGTAAATACACTGCCATGGGGTCATTGTGATTCCATATTATAAGCACAGAGATTATTTCGTAACATTATGTTGTTAAGTTTTCCATAAAATAATATAATTTAGTATACACTGATATTTTTTAGTTGAAAGTTAAATTATATTTATTTTTAATATTTGTTGTTTATACATATTCAATATAACATAAATAAAATGATGTAGTTTTATTTCAAATATATGCATCCTTTCATTATTATGCTGGACTACTTTTAAATAACATGTCTGACCTAATATATAATGTGCCTCAGTTCCTGTAAAGATTTAATTGGCAAGATGAAGCTGATCAAACATCCCGTATCGCTTAACATAAATAATATTAATCTTGGTGATTTTTCTCATCAGATCAGACACAGTGTTTTATTGCCCAATACAATTCGATGTATAGTATGCGGTCCTTCGAATTGCGGCAAAACGAACGTTGCCATCAGCTTGTTATTACATGAAAATGGACTCAAATTTTAAAATCTCTATCTATGTTCAAAAACTACTTTTCAACCTAAATATCGTTTTTTAAAAGAAGTTTTAAATAGAGTGCCCGAGATAATTTTTTATGAATTCAGTCATGATAAAGATTTTATATCACCGAATGAAGCCCTAGATAATTCTGTTTTTATTTTTGATGATATTGCGGGTGAAAAGCAAATAAACATTCGTAATTACTTCTCAATGGGACGGCACAAACACATCGATTGTTTGTATTTGTCTCAAACCTATTCAAAGATTCCGAAGCAGTTACTTCGTGATAATAGTAATTTTCTCATAATATTTAAACAAGATGATGTCAATTTAAAGCATGTTTATGAAGAACATGTTAGTACCGATATGTCTTGGAAGCAGTTCAAGGTTATTTGTGGTGCTGTATGGAGAGAGCCATATAATTTTATTATCATCAACAAAGATGCTCCATTAAATAATGGAAGATATAGAAAAAACTTTGATAATTATTTTAATTTCGAATGATTTATATATTCATGTAACCGACGACAGGAGTAGATGGAGAAACATCATAAGGGAGAAAGTGATGCATAATGGTGGTCACGACCCTCAGCATTGAGGAAACGACGCAAGGAGGAGGAGGATATAGGTTTGAACATTTTATTAAGCGAGTAGTTTACTTCATAGTCTTGGTTATTAATTTCTTTCAATTAACGTTTTATGGAATCAACAGATTTAATTAACTCAATTTTAATATTCTGCTCCATAATGTATATCTGATGTTGTAGTCAACAAGAAAGAAGAAATAAGACTAATTGTACTTTCCTCGTCCTGTCCGGTAGAACTACAGCCTGTGATATATTTGGTAATGATTCTGATGACGACCAGTTAGAGTCAACCGGTAAAAAACAACAGCCCATCTACTCATATATTACGCGAATATTATCAAACGGGTATTCGCGACAAATAAATGAGAATAAAAGAGGAGCGTATTATGTGGAACTAAAAATATACAGCTGTAATGATATAGAAACTGTTCTACCAGTTAATAGATGGCGTCACTCAATTATCACAATAAAAAATAAGTGTGAGGCAGACTCGGAATCGTGGAAGGACATAAATAATTATGTAAAGAATGTTAGGAAAGAGTTTAAGAGCTGTACTCCGACGTTTATAAGTTCTTACCAATAATATGAATTATAATACATTCTTAGTTACATTACTAGACCTTTATTACACTATTTAACTTGGTATTTTTTGATATATAATGTATGATATGAATTAATAATATATATTATTACTTTATGGAAAACCTTAACGCTAATGTTATTTTTTAAATAAACAGATGCATTCTAGACCTTCTTGTGTTTTCTTTTCAGTTAAACCATCATCGTCATCATCATCAAGAAATTATATTAATTGTGATAAACGCAATATTGAGATCCCTGAACACAAATACAGATACCATATGAGAACTAATATCCATAAATCGAATTGTTTAATCAAATCAAAATACCCAAATGTTGATATTATTGCCACAGGTTTTAAGAACAGAATAATGACTTATCGTTTGAATCCATCTCTAGACGACGAGAATTATTGTTTTTTGTGGAGCATTGCTGCTGCATTATTTCCATCTAAAAGCAATCCATGTAGAATGAGTTCGTACCCTAAACTGGATTCTATATTTAACATAAAGGGGATGTCATTTCCGCCCTCCCATAAAGATGTTAAAATTTTGAAAAGAACAATACCGATATTAGTGTGAATATTTATGGACTTGACAAGCATCATGTTGTCACAGGTCCGCTATATGTAACCAGTAATAGAAAGTTAAATCATGTTAACTTGTTGTATTTTGAACAAATGAATAAAGCGCATTATTGTTTGATAAAAAACCTTATGCGGCTAGTCAAACGACAGGTCACAGGTCATAAAGGACCGATTTATTTATGTGAAATATGTCTTGAATTTCTTTCTAGTCAAAGCAAAGACCTGTCACTTAGTTGCTCTAAGATTAAAACCATATTACCAGAGAGACACAGTGTTTTAAAATTTAGACATTATGAAAGACAACAAAAGATAAATTTTGTTATTTATGCAGATTTTGAATGTTTATTGACTGATTATAAAGAAACATATAATGATAAAAGCACAATAAGAAATAACACCATCAACCTTCATGTTTTGCATACTATATATGTTGTTCTCATGATGAAAGCTTGAATAAATTTGTTACTTACAGAGGAGTTGACTGTGTTCAAGTATTTGTAAAAAAATTGATTGAAGATGCTCAAACCATTAATAAAATTTTAATTACTAATAAATCCATGAAACCCATGACTGCGCAACAAAATAATGATTTTTCCAATGCAACTACATGTCATATTTGCAAACAATTATTATTTGACGATAAAGTTCGTGATCATGATCACATTACATCAGAGTATCGAGGCGCAGCTCATTCACTTTGTAATTTATCATTTACTGTTTGTCCATTCATACCAGTTATATTTCATAATCTATCTGGTTATGATGCTCACTTATTTATATCAGAACTATCTAAATACGATGGTGAAGTAATAATTATTCCTAAAACAAAAGAAAAGTATTTATCTATAACAAAAATAATTAAATCAGAATATGACAAGAAACCAGTACAAATTAAATTTATTGACTCTTTTCAATTTCTCAGTTCAAGTATGGACACATTAACTAAAAGTTTATCAGAAACAGATTTTGTACATTTATTATCGCACTATCCGCGCAAAGAGCATTTTGATTTAATAAGAAGAAAAGGTACCCTTACGATTATATTGACTCGTGGCAGAAATATGATGAAACCGAACTGCCATCAAAAGATTGTTTTTATAATAGTTTGCAAATGAAAAATATTACAGATTTAGCATATGAACATGCTCAATCTGTTTGGAAGTACTTCAATGTTCGTTCCATTGGTGAATATACTGATTTATATTTGAAATGTGATGTACTTCTGCTGTGCGATATATTCGAAAATTTTAGAAAAGTTTGCCTTAAAAATTATAGTCTTGATCCTGCATACTATGTCACTTCTCCAAGTCTGAGTTGGGACGCTATGCTTTTTTATACTGGTATTCAACTGGAGCTAATTAATGACTTGGAAATTTATCAAATGATAGAAAAAGGTATACGTGGGGGATAAGCACAATGCACTCACCGATATGCGGAAGCCAATAATATTTATTTGCCTACTTTTGATGATTCCAAACCGTCAAAATATTTAATATATCTTGACTGCAACAATTTGTATGGTTATGCTATGACTAAGAAGTTACCTATATCAGATTTTAAACTTATGAAAAATAATGAGGTTGAAAATTTTAATGTGTTTGATGTTTCCGATGAAGCTGAGTTTGGTTATATTTTAGAAGTTGATATGATGTATCCTGATCATTTGCATAATTTACACAGTGATCTGCCTTTGCTGCCGAAAAATTCATACCAATCGGAGGAAAGACACCAAAATTAATTGCTAATTTGTATGATAAATACAATTACATAATACATTATGTTCACCTAAAAGAATGTCTGAAAAATGGTCTGGTATTAAAAAAAAAATCATCGAGTGCTGCAGTTTAGACAGGATAGTTTTTTAAAGAAATATATAGACTTGAACACTAAATTACGTCAAACAGCTAAGACATTATTTGAAAAGGATTTCTTCAAGCTTTTGAACAATTCTGTATTTGGTAAAACAATTGAAAATAAACGTAAACAGGTGGATGTCAAATTAGTAACTAAATGGAATGACAATTGTAATATTACAAATAAATTATTAGGTGCAGAAAAATTAATCGCAAAGCCTAATCTACATAGCATTTATATTTTCAATGAAAATTTTATTGCAGTTCAACTGAAACATGAGAAGATTATCTTAGATAGACCGATATATGTAGGATTTGCTGTGCTTGAATATTCAAAACAACATTTGTATAATTTCTATTATACTTTTATAAAGAATAAGTATGGAAGTAATGCTAAACTGTGCTATACTGATACTGATAGTTTATTGTATTTAATTGAGACACCTGATTTTTACAAAGATATGAGAGAGAATATACAAGAATTCGATACTAGTAATTTTGATGCCTATAACCCATATGACATGCCTAAGCTGAATGAAAAGGTGCCTGGTTTATTTAAGGATGAATTAGGAGGTGATTTAATTACTGAATTCAACTTTACTGTATTAAATCACTAAAAACTCAAATTAAAAAGCTAAAGGAGTTTCTAAGCCAATTACAAATAGTTTGAATACATCTCATTATAAGAAAGTTTTATTTCGGAAAATTATATTAAAACGTAAAATGAATATAATCAAATCAATAAAACATGAATTGTATTCACAAAAAGTGAAAAAAGTAATATTAAAAGCAGTTGACGATAAAGTGCAAGTTCAACCAGATCAAGTAAATACACTGCCATGGGGTCATTGTGATTCCATATTATAAGCACAGAGATTATTTCGTAACATTATGTTGTTAAGTTTTCCATAAAATAATATAATTTAGTATACACTGATATTTTTAGTTGAAAGTTAAATTATATTTATTTTTAATATTTGTTGTTTATACATATTCAATATAACATAAATAAAATGATGTAGTTTTATTTCAAATATATGCATCCTTTCATTATTATGCTGGACTACTTTTTAAATAACATGTCTGACCTAATATATAATGTGCCTCAGTTCCTGTAAAGATTTAATTGGCAAGATGAAGCTGATCAAACATCCCGTATCGCTTAACATAAATAATATTAATCTTGGTGATTTTTCTCATCAGATCAGACACAGTGTTTTAAAATTTAGACATTATGAAAGACAACAAAAGATAAATTTTGTTATTTATGCAGATTTTGAATGTTTATTGACTGATTATAAAGAAACATATAATGATAAAAGCACAATAAGAAATAACACCATCAACCTTCATGTTTTGCATACTATATATGTTGTTCTCATGATGAAAGCTTGAATAAATTTGTTACTTACAGAGGAGTTGACTGTGTTCAAGTATTTGTAAAAAAATTGATTGAAGATGCTCAAACCATTAATAAAATTTTAATTACTAATAAATCCATGAAACCCATGACTGCGCAACAAAATAATGATTTTTCCAATGCAACTACATGTCATATTTGCAAACAATTATTATTTGACGATAAAGTTCGTGATCATGATCACATTACATCAGAGTATCGAGGCGCAGCTCATTCACTTTGTAATTTATCATTTACTGTTTGTCCATTCATACCAGTTATATTTCATAATCTATCTGGTTATGATGCTCACTTATTTATATCAGAACTATCTAAATACGATGGTGAAGTAATAATTATTCCTAAAACAAAAGAAAAGTATTTATCTATAACAAAAATAATTAAATCAGAATATGACAAGAAACCAGTACAAATTAAATTTATTGACTCTTTTCAATTTCTCAGTTCAAGTATGGACACATTAACTAAAAGTTTATCAGAAACAGATTTTGTACATTTATTATCGCACTATCCGCGCAAAGAGCATTTTGATTTAATAAGAAGAAAAGGTACCCTTACGATTATATTGACTCGTGGCAGAAATATGATGAAACCGAACTGCCATCAAAAGATTGTTTTTATAATAGTTTGCAAATGAAAAATATTACAGATTTAGCATATGAACATGCTCAATCTGTTTGGAAGTACTTCAATGTTCGTTCCATTGGTGAATATACTGATTTATATTTGAAATGTGATGTACTTCTGCTGTGCGATATATTCGAAAATTTTAGAAAAAGTTTGCCTTAAAAATTATAGTCTTGATCCTGCATACTATGTCACTTCTCCAAGTCTGAGTTGGGACGCTATGCTTTTTTATACTGGTATTCAACTGGAGCTAATTAATGACTTGGAAATTTATCAAATGATAGAAAAAGGTATACGTGGGGGATAAGCACAATGCACTCACCGATATGCGGAAGCCAATAATATTTATTTGCCTACTTTTGATGATTCCAAACCGTCAAAATATTTAATATATCTTGACTGCAACAATTTGTATGGTTATGCTATGACTAAGAAGTTACCTATATCAGATTTTAAACTTATGAAAAATAATGAGGTTGAAAATTTTAATGTGTTTGATGTTTCCGATGAAGCTGAGTTTGGTTATATTTTAGAAGTTGATATGATGTATCCTGATCATTTGCATAATTTACACAGTGATCTGCCTTTTGCTGCCGAAAAATTCATACCAATCGGAGGAAAGACACCAAAATTAATTGCTAATTTGTATGATAAATACAATTACATAATACATTATGTTCACCTAAAAGAATGTCTGAAAAATGGTCTGGTATTAAAAAAAATCATCGAGTGCTGCAGTTTAGACAGGATAGTTTTTTAAAGAAATATATAGACTTGAACACTAAATTACGTCAAACAGCTAAGACATTATTTGAAAAGGATTTCTTCAAGCTTTTGAACAATTCTGTATTTGGTAAAACAATTGAAAATAAACGTAAACAGGTGGATGTCAAATTAGTAACTAAATGGAATGACAATTGTAATATTACAAATAAATTATTAGGTGCAGAAAAATTAATCGCAAAGCCTAATCTACATAGCATTTATATTTTCAATGAAAATTTTATTGCAGTTCAACTGAAACATGAGAAGATTATCTTAGATAGACCGATATATGTAGGATTTGCTGTGCTTGAATATTCAAAACAACATTTGTATAATTTCTATTATACTTTTATAAAGAATAAGTATGGAAGTAATGCTAAACTGTGCTATACTGATACTGATAGTTTATTGTATTTAATTGAGACACCTGATTTTTACAAAGATATGAGAGAGAATATACAAGAATTCGATACTAGTAATTTTGATGCCTATAACCCATATGACATGCCTAAGCTGAATGAAAAGGTGCCTGGTTTATTTAAGGATGAATTAGGAGGTGATTTAATTACTGAATTCATAGGTCTAAGAGCTAAACTTTACTGTATTAAATCACTAAAAACTCAAATTAAAAAAGCTAAAGGAGTTTCTAAGCCAATTACAAATAGTTTGAATACATCTCATTATAAGAAAGTTTTATTTCGGAAAATTATATTAAAACGTAAAATGAATATAATCAAATCAATAAAACATGAATTGTATTCACAAAAAGTGAAAAAAGTAATATTAAAAGCAGTTGACGATAAAGTGCAAGTTCAACCAGATCAAGTAAATACACTGCCATGGGGTCATTGTGATTCCATATTATAAGCACAGAGATTATTTCGTAACATTATGTTGTTAAGTTTTCCATAAAATAATATAATTTAGTATACACTGATATTTTTTAGTTGAAAGTTAAATTATATTTATTTTTAATATTTGTTGTTTATACATATTCAATATAACATAAATAAAATGATGTAGTTTTATTTCAAATATATGCATCCTTTCATTATTATGCTGGACTACTTTTTAAATAACATGTCTGACCTAATATATAATGTGCCTCAGTTCCTGTAAAGATTTAATTGGCAAGATGAAGCTGATCAAACATCCCGTATCGCTTAACATAAATAATATTAATCTTGGTGATTTTTCTCATCAGATCAGACACAGTGTTTTATTGCCCAATACAATTCGATGTATAGTATGCGGTCCTTCGAATTGCGGCAAAACGAACGTTGCCATCAGCTTGTTATTACATGAAAATGGACTCAAATTTTAAAATCTCTATCTATGTTCAAAAACTACTTATCAACCTAAATATCGTTTTTTAAAAGAAGTTTTAAATAGAGTGCCCGAGATAATTTTTTATGAATTCAGTCATGATAAAGATGTTATATCACCGAATGAAGCCCTAGATAATTCTGTTTTTATTTTTGATGATATTGCGGGTGAAAAGCAAATAAACATTCGTAATTACTTCTCAATGGGACGGCACAAACACATCGATTGTTTGTATTTGTCTCAAACCTATTCAAAGATTCCGAAGCAGTTACTTCGTGATAATAGTAATTTTCTCATAATATTTAAACAAGATGATGTCAATTTAAAGCATGTTTATGAAGAACATGTTAGTACCGATATGTCTTGGAAGCAGTTCAAGGTTATTTGTGGTGCTGTATGGAGAGAGCCATATAATTTTATTATCATCAACAAAGATGCTCCATTAAATAATGGAAGATATAGAAAAAACTTTGATAATTATTTTAATTTCGAATGATTTATATATTCATGTAACCGACGACAGGAGTAGATGGAGAAACATCATAAGGGAGAAAGTGATGCATAATGGTGGTCACGACCCTCAGCATTGAGGAAACGACGCAAGGAGGAGGAGGATATAGGTTTGAACATTTTATTAAGCGAGTAGTTTACTTCATAGTCTTGGTTATTAATTTCTTTCAATTAACGTTTTATGGAATCAACAGATTTAATTAACTCAATTTTAATATTCTGCTCCATAATGTATATCTGATGTTGTAGTCAACAAGAAAGAAGAAATAAGACTAATTGTACTTTCCTCGTCCTGTCCGGTAGAACTACAGCCTGTGATATATTTGGTAATGATTCTGATGACGACCAGTTAGAGTCAACCGGTAAAAAACAACAGCCCATCTACTCATATATTACGCGAATATTATCAAACGGGTATTCGCGACAAATAAATGAGAATAAAAGAGGAGCGTATTATGTGGAACTAAAAATATACAGCTGTAATGATATAGAAACTGTTCTACCAGTTAATAGATGGCGTCACTCAATTATCACAATAAAAAATAAGTGTGAGGCAGACTCGGAATCGTGGAAGGACATAAATAATTATGTAAAGAATGTTAGGAAAGAGTTTAAGAGCTGTACTCCGACGTTTATAAGTTCTTACCAATAATATGAATTATAATACATTCTTAGTTACATTACTAGACCTTTATTACACTATTTAACTTGGTATTTTTTGATATATAATGTATGATATGAATTAATAATATATATTATTACTTTATGGAAAACCTTAACGCTAATGTTATTTTTTAAATAAACAGATGCATTCTAGACCTTCTTGTGTTTTCTTTTCAGTTAAACCATCATCGTCATCATCATCAAGAAATTATATTAATTGTGATAAACGCAATATTGAGATCCCTGAACACAAATACAGATACCATATGAGAACTAATATCCATAAATCGAATTGTTTAATCAAATCAAAAATACCCAAATGTTGATATTATTGCCACAGGTTTTAAGAACAGAATAATGACTTATCGTTTGAATCCATCTCTAGACGACGAGAATTATTGTTTTTTGTGGAGCATTGCTGCTGCATTATTTCCATCTAAAAGCAATCCATGTAGAATGAGTTCGTACCCTAAACTGGATTCTATATTTAACATAAAGGGGATGTCATTTCCGCCCTCCCATAAAGATGTTAAAATTTTGAAAAGAACAATACCGATATTAGTGTGAATATTTATGGACTTGACAAGCATCATGTTGTCACAGGTCCGCTATATGTAACCAGTAATAGAAAGTTAAATCATGTTAACTTGTTGTATTTTGAACAAATGAATAAAGCGCATTATTGTTTGATAAAAAACCTTATGCGGCTAGTCAAACGACAGGTCACAGGTCATAAAGGACCGATTTATTTATGTGAAATATGTCTTCAATTTTTTTTAGTCAAACCAAATACGTGTCACATAGTTGCTCTAAGATTAAAACCATATTACCAGAGAGACACAGTGTTTTAAAATTTAGACATTATGAAAGACAACAAAAGATAAATTTTGTTATTTATGCAGATTTTGAATGTTTATTGACTGATTATAAAGAAACATATAATGATAAAAGCACAATAAGAAATAACACCATCAACCTTCATGTTTTGCATACTATATATGTTGTTCTCATGATGAAAGCTTGAATAAATTTGTTACTTACAGAGGAGTTGACTGTGTTCAAGTATTTGTAAAAAAATTGATTGAAGATGCTCAAACCATTAATAAAATTTTAATTACTAATAAATCCATGAAACCCATGACTGCGCAACAAAATAATGATTTTTCCAATGCAACTACATGTCATATTTGCAAACAATTATTATTTGACGATAAAGTTCGTGATCATGATCACATTACATCAGAGTATCGAGGCGCAGCTCATTCACTTTGTAATTTATCATTTACTGTTTGTCCATTCATACCAGTTATATTTCATAATCTATCTGGTTATGATGCTCACTTATTTATATCAGAACTATCTAAATACGATGGTGAAGTAATAATTATTCCTAAAACAAAAGAAAAGTATTTATCTATAACAAAAATAATTAAATCAGAATATGACAAGAAACCAGTACAAATTAAATTTATTGACTCTTTTCAATTTCTCAGTTCAAGTATGGACACATTAACTAAAAGTTTATCAGAAACAGATTTTGTACATTTATTATCGCACTATCCGCGCAAAGAGCATTTTGATTTAATAAGAAGAAAAGGTACCCTTACGATTATATTGACTCGTGGCAGAAATATGATGAAACCGAACTGCCATCAAAAGATTGTTTTTATAATAGTTTGCAAATGAAAAATATTACAGATTTAGCATATGAACATGCTCAATCTGTTTGGAAAATACTTCAATGTTCGTTCCATTGGTGAATATACTGATTTATATTTGAAATGTGATGTACTTCTGCTGTTCGATATATTCGAAAATTTTAGAAAAGTTTGCCTTAAAAATTATAGTCTTGATCCTGCATACTATGTCACTTCTCCAAGTCTGAGTTGGGACGCTATGCTTTTTTATACTGGTATTCAACTGGAGCTAATTAATGACTTGGAAATTTATCAAATGATAGAAAAAGGTATACGTGGGGGATAAGCACAATGCACTCACCGATATGCGGAAGCCAATAATATTTATTTGCCTACTTTTGATGATTCCAAACCGTCAAAATATTTAATATATCTTGACTGCAACAATTTGTATGGTTATGCTATGACTAAGAAGTTACCTATATCAGATTTTAAACTTATGAAAAATAATGAGGTTGAAAATTTTAATGTGTTTGATGTTTCTGATGAAGCTGAGTTTGGTTATATTTTAGAAGTTGATATGATGTATCCTGATCATTTGCATAATTTACACAGTGATCTGCCTTTTGCTGCCGAAAAATTCATACCAATCGGAGGAAAGACACCAAAATTAATTGCTAATTTGTATGATAAATACAATTACATAATACATTATGTTCACCTAAAAGAATGTCTGAAAAATGGTCTGGTATTAAAAAAAAATCATCGAGTGCTGCAGTTTAGACAGGATAGTTTTTTAAATAAATATATAGACTTGAACACTAAATTACGTCAAACAGCTAAGACATTATTTGAAAAGGATTTCTTCAAGCTTTTGAACAATTCTGTATTTGGTAAAACAATTGAAAATAAACGTAAACAGGTGGATGTCAAATTAGTAACTAAATGGAATGACAATTGTAATATTACAAATAAATTATTAGGTGCAGAAAAAATTAATCGCAAAGCCTAATCTACATAGCATTTATATTTTCAATGAAAATTTTATTGCAGTTCAACTGAAACATGAGAAGATTATCTTAGATAGACCGATATATGTAGGATTTGCTGTGCTTGAATATTCAAAACAACATTTGTATAATTTCTATTATACTTTTATAAAGAATAAGTATGGAAGTAATGCTAAACTGTGCTATACTGATACTGATAGTTTATTGTATTTAATTGAGACACCTGATTTTTACAAAGATATGAGAGAGAATATACAAGAATTCGATACTAGTAATTTTGATGCCTATAACCCATATGACATGCCTAAGCTGAATGAAAAGGTGCCTGGTTTATTTAAGGATGAATTAGGAGGTGATTTAATTACTGAATTCAACTTTACTGTATTAAATCACTAAAAACTCAAATTAAAAAAGCTAAAGGAGTTTCTAAGCCAATTACAAATAGTTTGAATACATCTCATTATAAGAAAGTTTTATTTCGGAAAATTATATTAAAACGTAAAATGAATATAATCAAATCAATAAAACATGAATTGTATTCACAAAAAGTGAAAAAAGTAATATTAAAAGCAGTTGACGATAAAGTGCAAGTTCAACCAGATCAAGTAAATACACTGCCATGGGGTCATTGTGATTCCATATTATAAGCACAGAGATTATTTCGTAACATTATGTTGTTAAGTTTTCCATAAAATAATATAATTTAGTATACACTGATATTTTTTAGTTGAAAGTTAAATTATATTTATTTTTAATATTTGTTGTTTATACATATTCAATATAACATAAATAAAATGATGTAGTTTTATTTCAAATATATGCATCCTTTCATTATTATGCTGGACTACTTTTAAATAACATGTCTGACCTAATATATAATGTGCCTCAGTTCCTGTAAAGATTTAATTGGCAAGATGAAGCTGATCAAACATCCCGTATCGCTTAACATAAATAATATTAATCTTGGTGATTTTTCTCATCAGATCAGACACAGTGTTTTAAAATTTAGACATTATGAAAGACAACAAAAGATAAATTTTGTTATTTATGCAGATTTTGAATGTTTATTGACTGATTATAAAGAAACATATAATGATAAAAGCACAATAAGAAATAACACCATCAACCTTCATGTTTTGCATACTATATATGTTGTTCTCATGATGAAAGCTTGAATAAATTTGTTACTTACAGAGGAGTTGACTGTGTTCAAGTATTTGTAAAAAATTGATTGAAGATGCTCAAACCATTAATAAAATTTTAATTACTAATAAATCCATGAAACCCATGACTGCGCAACAAAATAATGATTTTTCCAATGCAACTACATGTCATATTTGCAAACAATTATTATTTGACGATAAAGTTCGTGATCATGATCACATTACATCAGAGTATCGAGGCGCAGCTCATTCACTTTGTAATTTATCATTTACTGTTTGTCCATTCATACCAGTTATATTTCATAATCTATCTGGTTATGATGCTCACTTATTTATATCAGAACTATCTAAATACGATGGTGAAGTAATAATTATTCCTAAAACAAAAGAAAAGTATTTATCTATAACAAAAATAATTAAATCAGAATATGACAAGAAACCAGTACAAATTAAATTTATTGACTCTTTTCAATTTCTCAGTTCAAGTATGGACACATTAACTAAAAGTTTATCAGAAACAGATTTTGTACATTTATTATCGCACTATCCGCGCAAAGAGCATTTTGATTTAATAAGAAGAAAAGGTACCCTTACGATTATATTGACTCGTGGCAGAAATATGATGAAACCGAACTGCCATCAAAAGATTGTTTTTATAATAGTTTGCAAATGAAAAATATTACAGATTTAGCATATGAACATGCTCAATCTGTTTGGAAGTACTTCAATGTTCGTTCCATTGGTGAATATACTGATTTATATTTGAAATGTGATGTACTTCTGCTGTGCGATATATTCGAAAATTTTAGAAAAGTTTGCCTTAAAAATTATAGTCTTGATCCTGCATACTATGTCACTTCTCCAAGTCTGAGTTGGGACGCTATGCTTTTTTATACTGGTATTCAACTGGAGCTAATTAATGACTTGGAAATTTATCAAATGATAGAAAAAGGTATACGTGGGGGATAAGCACAATGCACTCACCGATATGCGGAAGCCAATAATATTTATTTGCCTACTTTTGATGATTCCAAACCGTCAAAATATTTAATATATCTTGACTGCAACAATTTGTATGGTTATGCTATGACTAAGAAGTTACCTATATCAGATTTTAAACTTATGAAAAATAATGAGGTTGAAAATTTTAATGTGTTTGATGTTTCCGATGAAGCTGAGTTTGGTTATATTTTAGAAGTTGATATGATGTATCCTGATCATTTGCATAATTTACACAGTGATCTGCCTTTTGCTGCCGAAAAATTCATACCAATCGGAGGAAAGACACCAAAATTAATTGCTAATTTGTATGATAAATACAATTACATAATACATTATGTTCACCTAAAAGAATGTCTGAAAAATGGTCTGGTATTAAAAAAAAAAATCATCGAGTGCTGCAGTTTAGACAGGATAGTTTTTTAAAGAAATATATAGACTTGAACACTAAATTACGTCAAACAGCTAAGACATTATTTGAAAAGGATTTCTTCAAGCTTTTGAACAATTCTGTATTTGGTAAAACAATTGAAAATAAACGTAAACAGGTGGATGTCAAATTAGTAACTAAATGGAATGACAATTGTAATATTACAAATAAATTATTAGGTGCAGAAAAATTAATCGCAAAGCCTAATCTACATAGCATTTATATTTTCAATGAAAATTTTATTGCAGTTCAACTGAAACATGAGAAGATTATCTTAGATAGACCGATATATGTAGGATTTGCTGTGCTTGAATATTCAAAACAACATTTGTATAATTTCTATTATACTTTTATAAAGAATAAGTATGGAAGTAATGCTAAACTGTGCTATACTGATACTGATAGTTTATTGTATTTAATTGAGACACCTGATTTTTACAAAGATATGAGAGAGAATATACAAGAATTCGATACTAGTAATTTTGATGCCTATAACCCATATGACATGCCTAAGCTGAATGAAAAGGTGCCTGGTTTATTTAAGGATGAATTAGGAGGTGATTTAATTACTGAATTCATAGGTCTAAGAGCTAAACTTTACTGTATTAAATCACTAAAAACTCAAATTAAAAAAGCTAAAGGAGTTTCTAAGCCAATTACAAATAGTTTGAATACATCTCATTATAAGAAAGTTTTATTTCGGAAAATTATATTAAAACGTAAAATGAATATAATCAAATCAATAAAACATGAATTGTATTCACAAAAAGTGAAAAAGTAATATTAAAAGCAGTTGACGATAAAGTGCAAGTTCAACCAGATCAAGTAAATACACTGCCATGGGGTCATTGTGATTCCATATTATAAGCACAGAGATTATTTCGTAACATTATGTTGTTAAGTTTTCCATAAAATAATATAATTTAGTATACACTGATATTTTTAGTTGAAAGTTAAATTATATTTATTTTTAATATTTGTTGTTTATACATATTCAATATAACATAAATAAAATGATGTAGTTTTATTTCAAATATATGCATCCTTTCATTATTATGCTGGACTACTTTTAAATAACATGTCTGACCTAATATATAATGTGCCTCAGTTCCTGTAAAGATTTAATTGGCAAGATGAAGCTGATCAAACATCCCGTATCGCTTAACATAAATAATATTAATCTTGGTGATTTTTCTCATCAGATCAGACACAGTGTTTTAAAATTTAGACATTATGAAAGACAACAAAAGATAAATTTTGTTATTTATGCAGATTTTGAATGTTTATTGACTGATTATAAAGAAACATATAATGATAAAAGCACAATAAGAAATAACACCATCAACCTTCATGTTTTGCATACTATATATGTTGTTCTCATGATGAAAGCTTGAATAAATTTGTTACTTACAGAGGAGTTGACTGTGTTCAAGTATTTGTAAAAAATTGATTGAAGATGCTCAAACCATTAATAAAATTTTAATTACTAATAAATCCATGAAACCCATGACTGCGCAACAAAATAATGATTTTTCCAATGCAACTACATGTCATATTTGCAAACAATTATTATTTGACGATAAAGTTCGTGATCATGATCACATTACATCAGAGTATCGAGGCGCAGCTCATTCACTTTGTAATTTATCATTTACTGTTTGTCCATTCATACCAGTTATATTTCATAATCTATCTGGTTATGATGCTCACTTATTTATATCAGAACTATCTAAATACGATGGTGAAGTAATAATTATTCCTAAAACAAAAGAAAAGTATTTATCTATAACAAAAATAATTAAATCAGAATATGACAAGAAACCAGTACAAATTAAATTTATTGACTCTTTTCAATTTCTCAGTTCAAGTATGGACACATTAACTAAAAGTTTATCAGAAACAGATTTTGTACATTTATTATCGCACTATCCGCGCAAAGAGCATTTTGATTTAATAAGAAGAAAAGGTACCCTTACGATTATATTGACTCGTGGCAGAAATATGATGAAACCGAACTGCCATCAAAAGATTGTTTTTATAATAGTTTGCAAATGAAAAATATTACAGATTTAGCATATGAACATGCTCAATCTGTTTGGAAGTACTTCAATGTTCGTTCCATTGGTGAATATACTGATTTATATTTGAAATGTGATGTACTTCTGCTGTGCGATATATTCGAAAATTTTAGAAAAGTTTGCCTTAAAAATTATAGTCTTGATCCTGCATACTATGTCACTTCTCCAAGTCTGAGTTGGGACGCTATGCTTTTTTATACTGGTATTCAACTGGAGCTAATTAATGACTTGGAAATTTATCAAATGATAGAAAAAGGTATACGTGGTCGATAAGCACAATGCACTCACCGATATGCGGAAGCCAATAATATTTATTTGCCTACTTTTGATGATTCCAAACCGTCAAAATATTTAATATATCTTGACTGCAACAATTTGTATGGTTATGCTATGACTAAGAAGTTACCTATATCAGATTTTAAACTTATGAAAAATAATGAGGTTGAAAATTTTAATGTGTTTGATGTTTCCGATGAAGCTGAGTTTGGTTATATTTTAGAAGTTGATATGATGTATCCTGATCATTTGCATAATTTACACAGTGATCTGCCTTTTGCTGCCGAAAAATTCATACCAATCGGAGGAAAGACACCAAAATTAATTGCTAATTTGTATGATAAATACAATTACATAATACATTATGTTCACCTAAAAGAATGTCTGAAAAATGGTCTGGTATTAAAAAAAATCATCGAGTGCTGCAGTTTAGACAGGATAGTTTTTTAAATAAATATATAGACTTGAACACTAAATTACGTCAAACAGCTAAGACATTATTTGAAAAGGATTTCTTCAAGCTTTTGAACAATTCTGTATTTGGTAAAACAATTGAAAATAAACGTAAACAGGTGGATGTCAAATTAGTAACTAAATGGAATGACAATTGTAATATTACAAATAAATTATTAGGTGCAGAAAAATTAATCGCAAAGCCTAATCTACATAGCATTTATATTTTCAATGAAAATTTTATTGCAGTTCAACTGAAACATGAGAAGATTATCTTAGATAGACCGATATATGTAGGATTTGCTGTGCTTGAATATTCAAAACAACATTTGTATAATTTCTATTATACTTTTATAAAGAATAAGTATGGAAGTAATGCTAAACTGTGCTATACTGATACTGATAGTTTATTGTATTTAATTGAGACACCTGATTTTTACAAAGATATGAGAGAGAATATACAAGAATTCGATACTAGTAATTTTGATGCCTATAACCCATATGACATGCCTAAGCTGAATGAAAAGGTGCCTGGTTTATTTAAGGATGAATTAGGAGGTGATTTAATTACTGAATTCATAGGTCTAAGAGCTAAACTTTACTGTATTAAATCACTAAAAACTCAAATTAAAAAAGCTAAAGGAGTTTCTAAGCCAATTACAAATAGTTTGAATACATCTCATTATAAGAAAGTTTTATTTCGGAAAATTATATTAAAACGTAAAATGAATATAATCAAATCAATAAAACATGAATTGTATTCACAAAAAGTGAAAAAAGTAATATTAAAAGCAGTTGACGATAAAGTGCAAGTTCAACCAGATCAAGTAAATACACTGCCATGGGGTCATTGTGATTCCATATTATAAGCACAGAGATTATTTCGTAACATTATGTTGTTAAGTTTTCCATAAAATAATATAATTTAGTATACACTGATATTTTTTAGTTGAAAGTTAAATTATATTTATTTTTAATATTTGTTGTTTATACATATTCAATATAACATAAATAAAATGATGTAGTTTTATTTCAAATATATGCATCCTTTCATTATTATGCTGGACTACTTTTAAATAACATGTCTGACCTAATATATAATGTGCCTCAGTTCCTGTAAAGATTTAATTGGCAAGATGAAGCTGATCAAACATCCCGTATCGCTTAACATAAATAATATTAATCTTGGTGATTTTTCTCATCAGATCAGACACAGTGTTTTAAAATTTAGACATTATGAAAGACAACAAAAGATAAATTTTGTTATTTATGCAGATTTTGAATGTTTATTGACTGATTATAAAGAAACATATAATGATAAAAGCACAATAAGAAATAACACCATCAACCTTCATGTTTTGCATACTATATATGTTGTTCTCATGATGAAAGCTTGAATAAATTTGTTACTTACAGAGGAGTTGACTGTGTTCAAGTATTTGTAAAAAAATTGATTGAAGATGCTCAAACCATTAATAAAATTTTAATTACTAATAAATCCATGAAACCCATGACTGCGCAACAAAATAATGATTTTTCCAATGCAACTACATGTCATATTTGAAAAACAATTATTATTTGACGATAAAGTTCGTGATCATGATCACATTACATCAGAGTATCGAGGCGCAGCTCATTCACTTTGTAATTTATCATTTACTGTTTGTCCATTCATACCAGTTATATTTCATAATCTATCTGGTTATGATGCTCACTTATTTATATCAGAACTATCTAAATACGATGGTGAAGTAATAATTATTCCTAAAACAAAAGAAAAGTATTTATCTATAACAAAAATAATTAAATCAGAATATGACAAGAAACCAGTACAAATTAAATTTATTGACTCTTTTCAATTTCTCAGTTCAAGTATGGACACATTAACTAAAAGTTTATCAGAAACAGATTTTGTACATTTATTATCGCACTATCCGCGCAAAGAGCATTTTGATTTAATAAGAAGAAAAGGTACCCTTACGATTATATTGACTCGTGGCAGAAATATGATGAAACCGAACTGCCATCAAAAAGATTGTTTTTATAATAGTTTGCAAATGAAAAATATTACAGATTTAGCATATGAACATGCTCAATCTGTTTGGAAGTACTTCAATGTTCGTTCCATTGGTGAATATACTGATTTATATTTGAAATGTGATGTACTTCTGCTGTGCGATATATTCGAAAATTTTAGAAAAGTTTGCCTTAAAAATTATAGTCTTGATCCTGCATACTATGTCACTTCTCCAAGTCTGAGTTGGGACGCTATGCTTTTTTATACTGGTATTCAACTGGAGCTAATTAATGACTTGGAAATTGATCAAATGATAGAAAAAGGTATACGTGGGGGATAAGCACAATGCACTCACCGATATGCGGAAGCCAATAATATTTATTTGCCTACTTTTGATGATTCCAAACCGTCAAAATATTTAATATATCTTGACTGCAACAATTTGTATGGTTATGCTATGACTAAGAAGTTACCTATATCAGATTTTAAACTTATGAAAAATAATGAGGTTGAAAATTTTAATGTGTTTGATGTTTCCGATGAAGCTGAGTTTGGTTATATTTTAGAAGTTGATATGATGTATCCTGATCATTTGCATAATTTACACAGTGATCTGCCTTTTGCTGCCGAAAAATTCATACCAATCGGAGGAAAGACACCAAAATTAATTGCTAATTTGTATGATAAATACAATTACATAATACATTATGTTCACCTAAAAGAATGTCTGAAAAATGGTCTGGTATTAAAAAAAATCATCGAGTGCTGCAGTTTAGACAGGATAGTTTTTTAAATAAATATATAGACTTGAACACTAAATTACGTCAAACAGCTAAGACATTATTTGAAAAGGATTTCTTCAAGCTTTTGAACAATTCTGTATTTGGTAAAACAATTGAAAATAAACGTAAACAGGTGGATGTCAAATTAGTAACTAAATGGAATGACAATTGTAATATTACAAATAAATTATTAGGTGCAGAAAAATTAATCGCAAAGCCTAATCTACATAGCATTTATATTTTCAATGAAAATTTTATTGCAGTTCAACTGAAACATGAGAAGATTATCTTAGATAGACCGATATATGTAGGATTTGCTGTGCTTGAATATTCAAAACAACATTTGTATAATTTCTATTATACTTTTATAAAGAATAAGTATGGAAGTAATGCTAAACTGTGCTATACTGATACTGATAGTTTATTGTATTTAATTGAGACACCTGATTTTTACAAAGATATGAGAGAGAATATACAAGAATTCGATACTAGTAATTTTGATGCCTATAACCCATATGACATGCCTAAGCTGAATGAAAAGGTGCCTGGTTTATTTAAGGATGAATTAGGAGGTGATTTAATTACTGAATTCATAGGTCTAAGAGCTAAACTTTACTGTATTAAATCACTAAAAACTCAAATTAAAAAGCTAAAGGAGTTTCTAAGCCAATTACAAATAGTTTGAATACATCTCATTATAAGAAAGTTTTATTTCGGAAAATTATATTAAAACGTAAAATGAATATAATCAAATCAATAAAACATGAATTGTATTCACAAAAAGTGAAAAAAGTAATATTAAAAGCAGTTGACGATAAAGTGCAAGTTCAACCAGATCAAGTAAATACACTGCCATGGGGTCATTGTGATTCCATATTATAAGCACAGAGATTATTTCGTAACATTATGTTGTTAAGTTTTCCATAAAATAATATAATTTAGTATACACTGATATTTTTTAGTTGAAAGTTAAATTATATTTATTTTTAATATTTGTTGTTTATACATATTCAATATAACATAAATAAAATGATGTAGTTTTATTTCAAATATATGCATCCTTTCATTATTATGCTGGACTACTTTTAAATAACATGTCTGACCTAATATATAATGTGCCTCAGTTCCTGTAAAGATTTAATTGGCAAGATGAAGCTGATCAAACATCCCGTATCGCTTAACATAAATAATATTAATCTTGGTGATTTTTCTCATCAGATCAGACACAGTGTTTTATTGCCCAATACAATTCGATGTATAGTATGCGGTCCTTCGAATTGCGGCAAAACGAACGTTGCCATCAGCTTGTTATTACATGAAAATGGACTCAAATTTTAAAATCTCTATCTATGTTCAAAAACTACTTATCAACCTAAATATCGTTTTTTAAAAGAAGTTTTAAATAGAGTGCCCGAGATAATTTTTTATGAATTCAGTCATGATAAAGATGTTATATCACCGAATGAAGCCCTAGATAATTCTGTTTTTATTTTTGATGATATTGCGGGTGAAAAGCAAATAAACATTCGTAATTACTTCTCAATGGGACGGCACAAACACATCGATTGTTTGTATTTGTCTCAAACCTATTCAAAGATTCCGAAGCAGTTACTTCGTGATAATAGTAATTTTCTCATAATATTTAAACAAGATGATGTCAATTTAAAGCATGTTTATGAAGAACATGTTAGTACCGATATGTCTTGGAAGCAGTTCAAGGTTATTTGTGGTGCTGTATGGAGAGAGCCATATAATTTTATTATCATCAACAAAGATGCTCCATTAAATAATGGAAGATATAGAAAAAACTTTGATAATTATTTTAATTTCGAATGATTTATATATTCATGTAACCGACGACAGGAGTAGATGGAGAAACATCATAAGGGAGAAAGTGATGCATAATGGTGGTCACGACCCTCAGCATTGAGGAAACGACGCAAGGAGGAGGAGGATATAGGTTTGAACATTTTATTAAGCGAGTAGTTTACTTCATAGTCTTGGTTATTAATTTCTTTCAATTAACGTTTTATGGAATCAACAGATTTAATTAACTCAATTTTAATATTCTGCTCCATAATGTATATCTGATGTTGTAGTCAACAAGAAAGAAGAAATAAGACTAATTGTACTTTCCTCGTCCTGTCCGGTAGAACTACAGCCTGTGATATATTTGGTAATGATTCTGATGACGACCAGTTAGAGTCAACCGGTAAAAAACAACAGCCCATCTACTCATATATTACGCGAATATTATCAAACGGGTATTCGCGACAAATAAATGAGAATAAAAGAGGAGCGTATTATGTGGAACTAAAAATATACAGCTGTAATGATATAGAAACTGTTCTACCAGTTAATAGATGGCGTCACTCAATTATCACAATAAAAAATAAGTGTGAGGCAGACTCGGAATCGTGGAAGGACATAAATAATTATGTAAAGAATGTTAGGAAAGAGTTTAAGAGCTGTACTCCGACGTTTATAAGTTCTTACCAATAATATGAATTATAATACATTCTTAGTTACATTACTAGACCTTTATTACACTATTTAACTTGGTATTTTTTGATATATAATGTATGATATGAATTAATAATATATATTATTACTTTATGGAAAACCTTAACGCTAATGTTATTTTTTAAATAAACAGATGCATTCTAGACCTTCTTGTGTTTTCTTTTCAGTTAAACCATCATCGTCATCATCATCAAGAAATTATATTAATTGTGATAAACGCAATATTGAGATCCCTGAACACAAATACAGATACCATATGAGAACTAATATCCATAAATCGAATTGTTTAATCAAATCAAAATACCCAAATGTTGATATTATTGCCACAGGTTTTAAGAACAGAATAATGACTTATCGTTTGAATCCATCTCTAGACGACGAGAATTATTGTTTTTTGTGGAGCATTGCTGCTGCATTATTTCCATCTAAAAGCAATCCATGTAGAATGAGTTCGTACCCTAAACTGGATTCTATATTTAACATAAAGGGGATGTCATTTCCGCCCTCCCATAAAGATGTTAAAATTTTGAAAAGAACAATACCGATATTAGTGTGAATATTTATGGACTTGACAAGCATCATGTTGTCACAGGTCCGCTATATGTAACCAGTAATAGAAAGTTAAATCATGTTAACTTGTTGTATTTTGAACAAATGAATAAAGCGCATTATTGTTTGATAAAAAACCTTATGCGGCTAGTCAAACGACAGGTCACAGGTCATAAAGGACCGATTTATTTATGTGAAATATGTCTTCAATTTTTTTTTAGTCAAACCAAATACGTGTCACATAGTTGCTCTAAGATTAAAACCATATTACCAGAGAGACACAGTGTTTTAAAATTTAGACATTATGAAAGACAACAAAAGATAAATTTTGTTATTTATGCAGATTTTGAATGTTTATTGACTGATTATAAAGAAACATATAATGATAAAAGCACAATAAGAAATAACACCATCAACCTTCATGTTTTGCATACTATATATGTTGTTCTCATGATGAAAGCTTGAATAAATTTGTTACTTACAGAGGAGTTGACTGTGTTCAAGTATTTGTAAAAAATTGATTGAAGATGCTCAAACCATTAATAAAATTTTAATTACTAATAAATCCATGAAACCCATGACTGCGCAACAAAATGATGATTTTTCCAATGCAACTACATGTCATATTTGCAAACAATTATTATTTGACGATAAAGTTCGTGATCATGATCACATTACATCAGAGTATCGAGGCGCAGCTCATTCACTTTGTAATTTATCATTTACTGTTTGTCCATTCATACCAGTTATATTTCATAATCTATCTGGTTATGATGCTCACTTATTTATATCAGAACTATCTAAATACGATGGTGAAGTAATAATTATTCCTAAAACAAAAGAAAAGTATTTATCTATAACAAAAATAATTAAATCAGAATATGACAAGAAACCAGTACAAATTAAATTTATTGACTCTTTTCAATTTCTCAGTTCAAGTATGGACACATTAACTAAAAGTTTAACAGAAACAGATTTTGTACATTTATTATCGCACTATCCGCGCAAAGAGCAATTTGATTTAATAAGAAGAAAAGGTACCCTTACGATTATATTGACTCGTGGCAGAAATATGATGAAACCGAACTGCCATCAAAAGATTGTTTTTATAATAGTTTGCAAATGAAAAATATTACAGATTTAGCATATGAACATGCTCAATCTGTTTGGAAAATACTTCAATGTTCGTTCCATTGGTGAATATACTGATTTATATTTGAAATGTGATGTACTTCTGCTGTGCGATATATTCGAAAATTTTAGAAAAGTTTGCCTTAAAAATTATAGTCTTGATCCTGCATACTATGTCACTTCTCCAAGTCTGAGTTGGGACGCTATGCTTTTTATACTGGTATTCAACTGGAGCTAATTAATGACTTGGAAATTTATCAAATGATAGAAAAAGGTATACGTGGGGGATAAGCACAATGCACTCACCGATATGCGGAAGCCAATAATATTTATTTGCCTACTTTTGATGATTCCAAACCGTCAAAATATTTAATATATCTTGACTGCAACAATTTGTATGGTTATGCTATGACTAAGAAGTTACCTATATCAGATTTTAAACTTATGAAAAATAATGAGGTTGAAAATTTTAATGTGTTTGATGTTTCTGATGAAGCTGAGTTTGGTTATATTTTAGAAGTTGATATGATATATCCTGATCATTTGCATAATTTACACAGTGATCTTTTTTTTTTTTTTTTTTTTTATAAAGAGGCTAACAAGATGACCTCACTCCACCTGATGGTAAGCGGTAGTGAGATCCAAATATGAGGTCGACAGGCACAATAGACCATATTGAGCCTGTCGCACTCACCCTGAAAGCCGTGAAAAAGGAGACCACTGCTGCGGCAACAACGAGACAAGGCGTGGAGTCTCGCATTGGCATTGAGCTGTGCGGGTCCGAGTTGGCCAGTCCGCCGGACGGAAGGGCCCCCGTGTCTACGGGTCTCCCTGGCCGGCGGGCTGACCCGCTCCGCACGCACAATACCGCCGCTAAGACTCCACTGGTCCGGCGCTTGCCGCAACAATGGTCCCCCCTGGCTCCGGTTCGTACAGTGCTGATCCCGGAACGCGACCTGACCAAGAGAGGTCAGAGTCACTTAGCGGGTTTTACACAACTGTATGGTGGTAACAGCAACCGGTCTGCCTTTTGCTGCCGAAAAATTCATACCAATCGGAGGAAAGACACCAAAATTAATTGCTAATTTGTATGATAAATACAATTACATAATACATTATGTTCACCTAAAAGAATGTCTGAAAAATGGTCTGGTATTAAAAAAAAATCATCGAGTGCTGCAGTTTAGACAGGATAGTTTTTTAAATAAATATATAGACTTGAACACTAAATTACGTCAAACAGCTAAGACATTATTTGAAAAGGATTTCTTCAAGCTTTTGAACAATTCTGTATTTGGTAAAACAATTGAAAATAAACGTAAACAGGTGGATGTCAAATTAGTAACTAAATGGAATGACAATTGTAATATTACAAATAAATTATTAGGTGCAGAAAAATTAATCGCAAAGCCTAATCTACATAGCATTTATATTTTCAATGAAAATTTTATTGCAGTTCAACTGAAACATGAGAAGATTATCTTAGATAGACCGATATATGTAGGATTTGCTGTGCTTGAATATTCAAAACAACATTTGTATAATTTCTATTATACTTTTATAAAGAATAAGTATGGAAGTAATGCTAAACTGTGCTATACTGATACTGATAGTTTATTGTATTTAATTGAGACACCTGATTTTTACAAAGATATGAGAGAGAATATACAAGAATTCGATACTAGTAATTTTGATGCCTATAACCCATATGACATGCCTAAGCTGAATGAAAAGGTGCCTGGTTTATTTAAGGATGAAGTAGGAGGTGATTTAATTACTGAATTCATAGGTCTAAGAGCTAAACTTTACTGTATTAAATCACTAAAAACTCAAATTAAAAAAAGCTAAAGGAGTTTCTAAGCCAATTACAAATAGTTTGAATACATCTCATTATAAGAAAAGTTTTATTTCGGAAAATTATATTAAAACGTAAAATGAATATAATCAAATCAATAAAACATGAATTGTATTCACAAAAAGTGAAAAAAGTAATATTAAAAGCAGTTGACGATAAAGTGCAAGTTCAACCAGATCAAGTAAATACACTGCCATGGGGTCATTGTGATTCCATATTATAAGCACAGAGATTATTTCGTAACATTATGTTGTTAAGTTTTCCATAAAATAATATAATTTAGTATACACTGATATTTTTTAGTTGAAAGTTAAATTATATTTATTTTTAATATTTGTTGTTTATACATATTCAATATAACATAAATAAAATGATGTAGTTTTATTTCAAATATATGCATCCTTTCATTATTATGCTGGACTACTTTTAAATAACATGTCTGACCTAATATATAATGTGCCTCAGTTCCTGTAAAGATTTAATTGGCAAGATGAAGCTGATCAAACATCCCGTATCGCTTAACATAAATAATATTAATCTTGGTGATTTTTCTCATCAGATCAGACACAGTGTTTTATTGCCCAATACAATTCGATGTATAGTATGCGGTCCTTCGAATTGCGGCAAAACGAACGTTGCCATCAGCTTGTTATTACATGAAAATGGACTCAAATTTTAAAATCTCTATCTATGTTCAAAAACTACTTTTCAACCTAAATATCGTTTTTTAAAAGAAGTTTTAAATAGAGTGCCCGAGATAATTTTTTATGAATTCAGTCATGATAAAGATGTTATATCACCGAATGAAGCCCTAGATAATTCTGTTTTTATTTTTGATGATATTGCGGGTGAAAAGCAAATAAACATTCGTAATTACTTCTCAATGGGACGGCACAAACACATCGATTGTTTGTATTTGTCTCAAACCTATTCAAAGATTCCGAAGCAGTTACTTCGTGATAATAGTAATTTTCTCATAATATTTAAACAAGATGATGTCAATTTAAAGCATGTTTATGAAGAACATGTTAGTACCGATATGTCTTGGAAGCAGTTCAAGGTTATTTGTGGTGCTGTATGGAGAGAGCCATATAATTTTATTATCATCAACAAAGATGCTCCATTAAATAATGGAAGATATAGAAAAACTTTGATAATTATTTTAATTTCGAATGATTTATATATTCATGTAACCGACGACAGGAGTAGATGGAGAAACATCATAAGGGAGAAAGTGATGCATAATGGTGGTCACGACCCTCAGCATTGAGGAAACGACGCAAGGAGGAGGAGGATATAGGTTTGAACATTTTATTAAGCGAGTAGTTTACTTCATAGTCTTGGTTATTAATTTCTTTCAATTAACGTTTTATGGAATCAACAGATTTAATTAACTCAATTTTAATATTCTGCTCCATAATGTATATCTGATGTTGTAGTCAACAAGAAAGAAGAAATAAGACTAATTGTACTTTCCTCGTCCTGTCCGGTAGAACTACAGTCTGTGATATATTTGGTAATGATTCTGATGACGACCAGTTAGAGTCAACCGGTAAAAAACAACAGCCCATCTACTCATATATTACGCGAATATTATCAAACGGGTATTCGCGACAAATAAATGAGAATAAAAGAGGAGCGTATTATGTGGAACTAAAAATATACAGCTGTAATGATATAGAAACTGTTCTACCAGTTAATAGATGGCGTCACTCAATTATCACAATAAAAAATAAGTGTGAGGCAGACTCGGAATCGTGGAAGGACATAAATAATTATGTAAAGAATGTTAGGAAAGAGTTTAAGAGCTGTACTCCGACGTTTTATAAGTTCTTACCAATAATATGAATTATAATACATTCTTAGTTACATTACTAGACCTTTATTACACTATTTAACTTGGTATTTTTTGATATATAATGTATGATATGAATTAATAATATATATTATTACTTTATGGAAAACCTTAACGCTAATGTTATTTTTTAAATAAACAGATGCATTCTAGACCTTCTTGTGTTTTCTTTTCAGTTAAACCATCATCGTCATCATCATCAAGAAATTATATTAATTGTGATAAACGCAATATTGAGATCCCTGAACACAAATACAGATACCATATGAGAACTAATATCCATAAATCGAATTGTTTAATCAAATCAAAATACCCAAATGTTGATATTATTGCCACAGGTTTTAAGAACAGAATAATGACTTATCGTTTGAATCCATCTCTAGACGACGAGAATTATTGTTTTTTGTGGAGCATTGCTGCTGCATTATTTCCATCTAAAAGCAATCCATGTAGAATGAGTTCGTACCCTAAACTGGATTCTATATTTAACATAAAGGGGATGTCATTTCCGCCCTCCCATAAAGATGTTAAAATTTTGAAAAGAACAATACCGATATTAGTGTGAATATTTATGGACTTGACAAGCATCATGTTGTCACAGGTCCGCTATATGTAACCAGTAATAGAAAGTTAAATCATGTTAACTTGTTGTATTTTGAACAAATGAATAAAGCGCATTATTGTTTGATAAAAAACCTTATGCGGCTAGTCAAACGACAGGTCACAGGTCATAAAGGACCGATTTATTTATGTGAAATATGTCTTCAATTTTTTTTAGTCAAACCAAATACGTGTCACATAGTTGCTCTAAGATTAAAACCATATTACCAGAGAGACACAGTGTTTTAAAATTTAGACATTATGAAAGACAACAAAAGATAAATTTTGTTATTTATGCAGATTTTGAATGTTTATTGACTGATTATAAAGAAACATATAATGATAAAAGCACAATAAGAAATAACACCATCAACCTTCATGTTTTGCATACTATATATGTTGTTCTCATGATGAAAGCTTGAATAAATTTGTTACTTACAGAGGAGTTGACTGTGTTCAAGTATTTGTAAAAAAATTGATTGAAGATGCTCAAACCATTAATAAAATTTTAATTACTAATAAATCCATGAAACCCATGACTGCGCAACAAAATGATGATTTTTCCAATGCAACTACATGTCATATTTGCAAACAATTATTATTTGACGATAAAGTTCGTGATCATGATCACATTACATCAGAGTATCGAGGCGCAGCTCATTCACTTTGTAATTTATCATTTACTGTTTGTCCATTCATACCAGTTATATTTCATAATCTATCTGGTTATGATGCTCACTTATTTATATCAGAACTATCTAAATACGATGGTGAAGTAATAATTATTCCTAAAACAAAAGAAAAGTATTTATCTATAACAAAAATAATTAAATCAGAATATGACAAGAAACCAGTACAAATTAAATTTATTGACTCTTTTTCAATTTCTCAGTTCAAGTATGGACACATTAACTAAAAGTTTATCAGAAACAGATTTTGTACATTTATTATCGCACTATCCGCGCAAAGAGCATTTTGATTTAATAAGAAGAAAAGGTACCCTTACGATTATATTGACTCGTGGCAGAAATATGATGAAACCGAACTGCCATCAAAAGATTGTTTTTATAATAGTTTGCAAATGAAAAATATTACAGATTTAGCATATGAACATGCTCAATCTGTTTGGAAGTACTTCAATGTTCGTTCCATTGGTGAATATACTGATTTATATTTGAAATGTGATGTACTTCTGCTGTGCGATATATTCGAAAATTTTAGAAAAGTTTGCCTTAAAAATTATAGTCTTGATCCTGCATACTATGTCACTTCTCCAAGTCTGAGTTGGGACGCTATGCTTTTTTATACTGGTATTCAACTGGAGCTAATTAATGACTTGGAAATTTATCAAATGATAGAAAAAGGTATACGTGGGGGATAAGCACAATGCACTCACCGATATGCGGAAGCCAATAATATTTATTTGCCTACTTTTGATGATTCCAAACCGTCAAAATATTTAATATATCTTGACTGCAACAATTTGTATGGTTATGCTATGACTAAGAAGTTACCTATATCAGATTTTAAACTTATGAAAAATAATGAGGTTGAAAATTTTAATGTGTTTGATGTTTCCGATGAAGCTGAGTTTGGTTATATTTTAGAAGTTGATATGATGTATCCTGATCATTTGCATAATTTACACAGTGATCTGCCTTTTGCTGCCGAAAAATTCATACCAATCGGAGGAAAGACACCAAAATTAATTGCTAATTTGTATGATAAATACAATTACATAATACATTATGTTCACCTAAAAGAATGTCTGAAAAATGGTCTGGTATTAAAAAAAATCATCGAGTGCTGCAGTTTAGACAGGATAGTTTTTAAATAAATATATAGACTTGAACACTAAATTACGTCAAACAGCTAAGACATTATTTGAAAAGGATTTCTTCAAGCTTTTTGAACAATTCTGTATTTGGTAAAACAATTGAAAATAAACGTAAACAGGTGGATGTCAAATTAGTAACTAAATGGAATGACAATTGTAATATTACAAATAAATTATTAGGTGCAGAAAAATTAATCGCAAAGCCTAATCTACATAGCATTTATATTTTCAATGAAAATTTTATTGCAGTTCAACTGAAACATGAGAAGATTATCTTAGATAGACCGATATATGTAGGATTTGCTGTGCTTGAATATTCAAAACAACATTTGTATAATTTCTATTATACTTTTATAAAGAATAAGTATGGAAGTAATGCTAAACTGTGCTATACTGATACTGATAGTTTATTGTATTTAATTGAGACACCTGATTTTTACAAAGATATGAGAGAGAATATACAAGAATTCGATACTAGTAATTTTGATGCCTATAACCCATATGACATGCCTAAGCTGAATGAAAAGGTGCCTGGTTTATTTAAGGATGAATTAGGAGGTGATTTAATTACTGAATTCAACTTTACTGTATTAAATCACTAAAAACTCAAATTAAAAAAGCTAAAGGAGTTTCTAAGCCAATTACAAATAGTTTGAATACATCTCATTATAAGAAAGTTTTATTTCGGAAAATTATATTAAAACGTAAAATGAATATAATCAAATCAATAAAACATGAATTGTATTCACAAAAAGTGAAAAAAGTAATATTAAAAGCAGTTGACGATAAAGTGCAAGTTCAACCAGATCAAGTAAATACACTGCCATGGGGTCATTGTGATTCCATATTATAAGCACAGAGATTATTTCGTAACATTATGTTGTTAAGTTTTCCATAAAAATAATATAATTTAGTATACACTGATATTTTTTAGTTGAAAGTTAAATTATATTTATTTTTAATATTTGTTGTTTATACATATTCAATATAACATAAATAAAATGATGTAGTTTTATTTCAAATATATGCATCCTTTCATTATTATGCTGGACTACTTTTAAATAACATGTCTGACCTAATATATAATGTGCCTCAGTTCCTGTAAAGATTTAATTGGCAAGATGAAGCTGATCAAACATCCCGTATCGCTTAACATAAATAATATTAATCTTGGTGATTTTTCTCATCAGATCAGACACAGTGTTTTATTGCCCAATACAATTCGATGTATAGTATGCGGTCCTTCGAATTGCGGCAAAACGAACGTTGCCATCAGCTTGTTATTACATGAAAATGGACTCAAATTTTAAAATCTCTATCTATGTTCAAAAACTACTTTTCAACCTAAATATCGTTTTTTAAAAGAAGTTTTAAATAGAGTGCCGAGATAATTTTTTATGAATTCAGTCATGATAAAGATGTTATATCACCGAATGAAGCCCTAGATAATTCTGTTTTTATTTTTGATGATATTGCGGGTGAAAAGCAAATAAACATTCGTAATTACTTCTCAATGGGACGGCACAAACACATCGATTGTTTGTATTTGTCTCAAACCTATTCAAAGATTCCGAAGCAGTTACTTCGTGATAATAGTAATTTTCTCATAATATTTAAACAAGATGATGTCAATTTTAAAGCATGTTTATGAAGAACATGTTAGTACCGATATGTCTTGGAAGCAGTTCAAGGTTATTTGTGGTGCTGTATGGAGAGAGCCATATAATTTTATTATCATCAACAAAAGATGCTCCATTAAATAATGGAAGATATAGAAAAAACTTTGATAATTATTTTAATTTCGAATGATTTATATATTCATGTAACCGACGACAGGAGTAGATGGAGAAACATCATAAGGGAGAAAGTGATGCATAATGGTGGTCACGACCCTCAGCATTGAGGAAACGACGCAAGGAGGAGGAGGATATAGGTTTGAACATTTTATTAAGCGAGTAGTTTACTTCATAGTCTTGGTTATTAATTTCTTTCAATTAACGTTTTATGGAATCAACAGATTTAATTAACTCAATTTTAATATTCTGCTCCATAATGTATATCTGATGTTGTAGTCAACAAGAAAGAAGAAATAAGACTAATTGTACTTTCCTCGTCCTGTCCGGTAGAACTACAGCCTGTGATATATTTGGTAATGATTCTGATGACGACCAGTTAGAGTCAACCGGTAAAAAACAACAGCCCATCTACTCATATATTACGCGAATATTATCAAACGGGTATTCGCGACAAATAAATGAGAATAAAAGAGGAGCGTATTATGTGGAACTAAAAATATACAGCTGTAATGATATAGAAACTGTTCTACCAGTTAATAGATGGCGTCACTCAATTATCACAATAAAAAATAAGTGTGAGGCAGACTCGGAATCGTGGAAGGACATAAATAATTATGTAAAGAATGTTAGGAAAGAGTTTAAGAGCTGTACTCCGACGTTTATAAGTTCTTACCAATAATATGAATTATAATACATTCTTAGTTACATTACTAGACCTTTATTACACTATTTAACTTGGTATTTTTTGATATATAATGTATGATATGAATTAATAATATATATTATTACTTTATGGAAAACCTTAACGCTAATGTTATTTTTTAAATAAACAGATGCATTCTAGACCTTCTTGTGTTTTCTTTTCAGTTAAACCATCATCGTCATCATCATCAAGAAATTATATTAATTGTGATAAACGCAATATTGAGATCCCTGAACACAAATACAGATACCATATGAGAACTAATATCCATAAATCGAATTGTTTAATCAAATCAAAATACCCAAATGTTGATATTATTGCCACAGGTTTTAAGAACAGAATAATGACTTATCGTTTGAATCCATCTCTAGACGACGAGAATTATTGTTTTTGTGGAGCATTGCTGCTGCATTATTTCCATCTAAAAGCAATCCATGTAGAATGAGTTCGTACCCTAAACTGGATTCTATATTTAACATAAAGGGGATGTCATTTCCGCCCTCCCATAAAGATGTTAAAATTTTGAAAGAACAATACCGATATTAGTGTGAATATTTATGGACTTGACAAGCATCATGTTGTCACAGGTCCGCTATATGTAACCAGTAATAGAAAGTTAAATCATGTTAACTTGTTGTATTTTGAACAAATGAATAAAGCGCATTATTGTTTGATAAAAAACCTTATGCGGCTAGTCAAACGACAGGTCACAGGTCATAAAGGACCGATTTATTTATGTGAAATATGTCTTCAATTTTTTTAGTCAAACCAAATACGTGTCACATAGTTGCTCTAAGATTAAAACCATATTACCAGAGAGACACAGTGTTTTAAAAATTTAGACATTATGAAAGACAACAAAAGATAAATTTTGTTATTTATGCAGATTTTGAATGTTTATTGACTGATTATAAAGAAACATATAATGATAAAAGCACAATAAGAAATAACACCATCAACCTTCATGTTTTGCATACTATATATGTTGTTCTCATGATGAAAGCTTGAATAAATTTGTTACTTACAGAGGAGTTGACTGTGTTCAAGTATTTGTAAAAAATTGATTGAAGATGCTCAAACCATTAATAAAATTTTAATTACTAATAAATCCATGAAACCCATGACTGCGCAACAAAATGATGATTTTTCCAATGCAACTACATGTCATATTTGCAAACAATTATTATTTGACGATAAAGTTCGTGATCATGATCACATTACATCAGAGTATCGAGGCGCAGCTCATTCACTTTGTAATTTATCATTTACTGTTTGTCCATTCATACCAGTTATATTTCATAATCTATCTGGTTATGATGCTCACTTATTTATATCAGAACTATCTAAATACGATGGTGAAGTAATAATTATTCCTAAAACAAAAGAAAAGTATTTATCTATAACAAAAATAATTAAATCAGAATATGACAAGAAACCAGTACAAATTAAATTTATTGACTCTTTTTCAATTTCTCAGTTCAAGTATGGACACATTAACTAAAAGTTTATCAGAAACAGATTTTGTACATTTATTATCGCACTATCCGCGCAAAGAGCATTTTGATTTAATAAGAAGAAAAGGTACCCTTACGATTATATTGACTCGTGGCAGAAATATGATGAAACCGAACTGCCATCAAAAGATTGTTTTTATAATAGTTTGCAAATGAAAATATTACAGATTTAGCATATGAACATGCTCAATCTGTTTGGAAGTACTTCAATGTTCGTTCCATTGGTGAATATACTGATTTATATTTGAAATGTGATGTACTTCTGCTGTGCGATATATTCGAAAATTTTAGAAAAAGTTTGCCTTAAAAATTATAGTCTTGATCCTGCATACTATGTCACTTCTCCAAGTCTGAGTTGGGACGCTATGCTTTTTTATACTGGTATTCAACTGGAGCTAATTAATGACTTGGAAATTTATCAAATGATAGAAAAAGGTATACGTGGGGGATAAGCACAATGCACTCACCGATATGCGGAAGCCAATAATATTTATTTGCCTACTTTTGATGATTCCAAACCGTCAAAACATTTAATATATCTTGACTGCAACAATTTGTATGGTTATGCTATGACTAAGAAGTTACCTATATCAGATTTTTAAACTTATGAAAAATAATGAGGTTGAAAATTTTAATGTGTTTGATGTTTCTGATGAAGCTGAGTTTGGTTATATTTTAGAAGTTGATATGATGTATCCTGATCATTTGCATAATTTACACAGTGATCTGCCTTTTGCTGCCGAAAAATTCATACCAATCGGAGGAAAGACACCAAAATTAATTGCTAATTTGTATGATAAATACAATTACATAATACATTATGTTCACCTAAAAGAATGTCTGAAAAATGGTCTGGTATTAAAAAAAAATCATCGAGTGCTGCAGTTTAGACAGGATAGTTTTTTAAATAAATATATAGACTTGAACACTAAATTACGTCAAACAGCTAAGACATTATTTGAAAAGGATTTCTTCAAGCTTTTGAACAATTCTGTATTTGGTAAAACAATTGAAAATAAACGTAAACAGGTGGATGTCAAATTAGTAACTAAATGGAATGACAATTGTAATATTACAAATAAATTATTAGGTGCAGAAAAATTAATCGCAAAGCCTAATCTACATAGCATTTATATTTTCAATGAAAATTTTATTGCAGTTCAACTGAAACATGAGAAGATTATCTTAGATAGACCGATATATGTAGGATTTGCTGTGCTTGAATATTCAAAACAACATTTGTATAATTTCTATTATACTTTTATAAAGAATAAGTATGGAAGTAATGCTAAACTGTGCTATACTGATACTGATAGTTTATTGTATTTAATTGAGACACCTGATTTTTACAAAGATATGAGAGAGAATATACAAGAATTCGATACTAGTAATTTTGATGCCTATAACCCATATGACATGCCTAAGCTGAATGAAAAGGTGCCTGGTTTATTTAAGGATGAATTAGGGAGGTGATTTAATTACTGAATTCAACTTTACTGTATTAAATCACTAAAAACTCAAATTAAAAAGCTAAAGGAGTTTCTAAGCCAATTACAAATAGTTTGAATACATCTCATTATAAGAAAGTTTTATTTCGGAAAATTATATTAAAACGTAAAATGAATATAATCAAATCAATAAAACATGAATTGTATTCACAAAAAGTGAAAAAAGTAATATTAAAAGCAGTTGACGATAAAGTGCAAGTTCAACCAGATCAAGTAAATACACTGCCATGGGGTCATTGTGATTCCATATTATAAGCACAGAGATTATTTCGTAACATTATGTTGTTAAGTTTTCCATAAAATAATATAATTTAGTATACACTGATATTTTTTAGTTGAAAGTTAAATTATATTTATTTTTAATATTTGTTGTTTATACATATTCAATATAACATAAATAAAATGATGTAGTTTTATTTCAAATATATGCATCCTTTCATTATTATGCTGGACTACTTTTAAATAACATGTCTGACCTAATATATAATGTGCCTCAGTTCCTGTAAAGATTTAATTGGCAAGATGAAGCTGATCAAACATCCCGTATCGCTTAACATAAATAATATTAATCTTGGTGATTTTTCTCATCAGATCAGACACAGTGTTTTATTGCCCAATACAATTCGATGTATAGTATGCGGTCCTTCGAATTGCGGCAAAACGAACGTTGCCATCAGCTTGTTATTACATGAAAAATGGACTCAAATTTTAAAATCTCTATCTATGTTCAAAAACTACTTTTCAACCTAAATATCGTTTTTTAAAAGAAGTTTTAAATAGAGTGCCGAGATAATTTTTTATGAATTCAGTCATGATAAAGATGTTATATCACCGAATGAAGCCCTAGATAATTCTGTTTTTATTTTTGATGATATTGCGGGTGAAAAGCAAATAAACATTCGTAATTACTTCTCAATGGGACGGCACAAACACATCGATTGTTTGTATTTGTCTCAAACCTATTCAAAGATTCCGAAGCAGTTACTTCGTGATAATAGTAATTTTCTCATAATATTTAAACAAGATGATGTCAATTTAAAGCATGTTTATGAAGAACATGTTAGTACCGATATGTCTTGGAAGCAGTTCAAGGTTATTTGTGGTGCTGTATGGAGAGAGCCATATAATTTTATTATCATCAACAAAGATGCTCCATTAAATAATGGAAGATATAGAAAAACTTTGATAATTATTTTAATTTCGAATGATTTATATATTCATGTAACCGACGACAGGAGTAGATGGAGAAACATCATAAGGAGAAAGTGATGCATAATGGTGGTCACGACCCTCAGCATTGAGGAAACGACGCAAGGAGGAGGAGGATATAGGTTTGAACATTTTATTAAGCGAGTAGTTTACTTCATAGTCTTGGTTATTAATTTCTTTCAATTAACGTTTTATGGAATCAACAGATTTAATTAACTCAATTTTAATATTCTGCTCCATAATGTATATCTGATGTTGTAGTCAACAAGAAAGAAGAAATAAGACTAATTGTACTTTCCTCGTCCTGTCCGGTAGAACTACAGCCTGTGATATATTTGGTAATGATTCTGATGACGACCAGTTAGAGTCAACCGGTAAAAAACAACAGCCCATCTACTCATATATTACGCGAATATTATCAAACGGGTATTCGCGACAAATAAATGAGAATAAAAGAGGAGCGTATTATGTGGAACTAAAAATATACAGCTGTAATGATATAGAAACTGTTCTACCAGTTAATAGATGGCGTCACTCAATTATCACAATAAAAAATAAGTGTGAGGCAGACTCGGAATCGTGGAAGGACATAAATAATTATGTAAAGAATGTTAGGAAAGAGTTTAAGAGCTGTACTCCGACGTTTATAAGTTCTTACCAATAATATGAATTATAATACATTCTTAGTTACATTACTAGACCTTTATTACACTATTTAACTTGGTATTTTTTGATATATAATGTATGATATGAATTAATAATATATATTATTACTTTATGGAAAACCTTAACGCTAATGTTATTTTTTAAATAAACAGATGCATTCTAGACCTTCTTGTGTTTTCTTTTCAGTTAAACCATCATCGTCATCATAATCAAGAAATTATATTAATTGTGATAAACGCAATATTGAGATCCCTGAACACAAATACAGATACCATATGAGAACTAATATCCATAAATCGAATTGTTTAATCAAATCAAAATACCCAAATGTTGATATTATTGCCACAGGTTTTAAGAACAGAATAATGACTTATCGTTTGAATCCATCTCTAGACGACGAGAATTATTGTTTTTTGTGGAGCATTGCTGCTGCATTATTTCCATCTAAAAGCAATCCATGTAGAATGAGTTCGTACCCTAAACTGGATTCTATATTTAACATAAAGGGGATGTCATTTCCGCCCTCCCATAAAGATGTTAAAATTTTGAAAAGAACAATACCGATATTAGTGTGAATATTTATGGACTTGACAAGCATCATGTTGTCACAGGTCCGCTATATGTAACCAGTAATAGAAAGTTAAATCATGTTAACTTGTTGTATTTTGAACAAATGAATAAAGCGCATTATTGTTTGATAAAAAACCTTATGCGGCTAGTCAAACGACAGGTCACAGGTCATAAAGGACCGATTTATTTATGTGAAATATGTCTTCAATTTTTTTTTAGTCAAAACAAATACGAGTCACATAGTTGCTCTGAGATTAAAACCATATTACCAGAGACACACAGTGTTTTAAAATTTAGACATTATGAAAGACAACAAAAGATAAATTTTGTTATTTATGCAGATTTTGAATGTTTATTGACTGATTATAAAGAAACATATAATGATAAAAGCACAATAAGAAATAACACCATCAACCTTCATGTTTTGCATACTATATATGTTGTTCTCATGATGAAAGCTTGAATAAATTTGTTACTTACAGAGGAGTTGACTGTGTTCAAGTATTTGTAAAAAAATGATTGAAGATGCTCAAACCATTAATAAAATTTTAATTACTAATAAATCCATGAAACCTGAGTTAACACACAAACACACATACATAATAGTGATCAACAGGTTCTGCCTCAGCATGTGCTGCAGCGCCTGCTAGGACGCTACAGCGCTGATATTCTGGCAGAACCTTTGATTGGTTACTTAGAAAGCCAAGAACATAGAAAATAAAATAAAAAAATAATAAATTAAATTTAGACAATAAAAAGTAAAAGGCATATAGACAAAGACAAAGACAAAAAGTCTTACAGTCTTACAATACTAAATAACAGTTTTACAATTACAATAATAATATATACATATATATGAACACAATACAAATAAATAAAACAGGTAATGATAAGGGCATATTTAAGACTTGGTATACAATTTAATTTGATTTAAATAATTCAGCGAGCCAATTCGCTTTATATCCAAAGCCAATATCCAACAACAAACAACTATTTAATGTAGAGTATTGTCTATGGACATTGGCTCCGGTTCGTGGGTCATGGACAAACACAAGAAAAAAGAAAAAAAAAAGTAAACAAAAAAGGGGTTCGCAAATACACAAACAACCAGAACATGTTGAAAGTGATTTATAAATCAAACTATAACTAAGCTGAGAATTTATGATAACAATTGAAAATTAGATGCTGTTAGTATTATATCTCCTTGCGGGTAAGTGAGTGCGTTATTCCAATGATCTTATAATTGCATAGTGTGTTACATTGCAAAGCAAGTAAAAAAGTTGTGAGTGGTTGTGAGGTTATTTTGCAAGTTTTCACTAACGAAGCAGTTTTTACGTTTACAGACAGAGCGACAGCATAGGATATGTTTATACAAGTTAACTACCTGTCACAGGGTAGCAAAATTAATGTATTGTGTGGAGCACACACAAAAGGTAGAGAACTGAAAGAAAGAAAAGAGAAAAAGATAAAACGATGAAGGAGGCTGCTCGTTTGTTACCGGCGTATGGCAATGGCGTATATCCAGACTCGAGCTTGGCATTGCGGCGTGCCCCAAAGTGACTAGCCACCTCCCCCGGCGAAGACGTAGCCTGATGTGAATACCTAGTGATGTGAGTATTTAGTTTTTTGCTCGTCTATTAGGTATTTTTTGAGTCGCTTTTTAAAACTGTGTATTGTTTCCAGGTCACGCATCGGTGGGGGAAGGTCGTTCCAGCACTTAGTGGCCGCAAATCAGAAGGATCCCCGGAATGCCGCTGTACGATGTTTGGGCATGGTGAAAATGTTTGTGCAGGTTCTTTTGGGGTATCCTTTGTTATCCCTTGCCCACAGCAACTTATTATAGAGATATGTGGGTCTCTCTGTTGATATGACTCCAAAGAGCAGCGTGGCTAGATGCACTCTCCTCCGTGCCTCCATTCTTATGACATTGGCAGCGTTTAGGAATGGTGTAACATGCGATCTGGGTGGGATGTGAAAGCAGAAGCGCGCACAGGCATTTTGAACCCGCTGTATTTTTTTCATGGTTCTTGTTAAGAGGCAGGGGCCATACACTGTATCACAGTAATTCAGCTTGGATAGCACAAGTGATTCACAGAGCAACTTTCGCAGGTCGACATTTAAGTAGGGCCTGATTTTATATAGGAGGTTTAACCTGTAGAAGCAATTTCGGGTGACTTGTGCTATGTGGTCTTCGAAGTTGAGTTGTCCATCCATAGTTATGCCAAGATTTTTGGCTGAGTCCACACTATCAACTAATTGACCATTGATTTTTATGAGCAGAGGGGAGTTTCTCATCACACTCATGTTTCGGCTAGAACCCGTTAGTAACAGCTTGGACTTTTTGGGGTTTAGCACGAGGCAGTTGGTGTCACACCAGATAGCAATGCGATCTAGGTCCTCCTGTATCTTCTCTGTTGCACTGACGTGATTGCTAGGTCGGAAAGAGTAATACAGCTGTAAGTCATCGGCATATAGATGATATTTGCAGTTTTTTATTGTTGTAACGATGTCTGCACTGTATAGGGCGTAGAGGATTGGTCCGAGGGTGGAGCCCTGGGGGACCCCCCGAGACACCTTCAGATGACTTGAGCATGTCCTTGAACCATCCACCTTAATTACTTCCACATACTGACTTCTGTTCGTGAGGTAGCTGTTGAACCACATAAGTGCTGTGGGGTTAAGACCGTAGTATGATAGTTTGGAAATCAAAAGGGCAGTGTTAATAGAATCGAAGGCTCTAGAGAAGTCAAGCAATAGCAGAGCACTTACCTCTCCCCGATCCCGAGCTGAGAGCAAGTTATCAATTACATCTGCCAGAGCTGTTGCTGTGCTGTGCCCCTTGCGAAACCCAGATTGTAATGGAGGTAACATGTTATTTTGCTCTACATATTTGGTTAGTTGGTCGCAGACAATTTTTCTAGTACTTTGGATAGACATGGAAGTAGGCTGATTGGACGCAGGTCACTCAAAGATGCAGGGTTGTTGTTCTTTGGCAGAGGTTTTACCACTGCTAACTTCCATCTATCAGGGAAGATTCCTTTGGACAGTGACAGGTTGATTGCATTGGTGAATATCCTTAATGATTGTGGCAGAGTTAGCAGGATCATCTCTAGTGATAAGCCATCACTTCCCTGTGCATTGGATTTTAAGGCTTTTATGGTGCTCAGTACTTTGTCTTCGGTAACTGTGCTCATGGAAAACGTTGCCTCACTGAAACGGTGGTGTTCATAGTAACTGAGCTGTGATATAGATACTTGTCCATCTCCAGGAACTTTGAGGAAGTGGGTGTTTATACAGTTGGGGTCGTCAAAGATGGGGGTGCTGTCTAAATGTTTGTTACCATGGATGACAGATTTTTTTAGATTGTACCATAGATTTTTTGGGTTTTTTATGTTTGCTACGATGTGGTTTTTGAAAAAAGCTTTTTTCTCATTTACAATAGCTTGAGTTACTAAGGTTTTCATGTCTTTGTAGCTGTTCTTCAGGGAACCCTTGTTCGTAGTTTTAAATCCCTGGTAATATTTTTCCCTGATCTGCATCATTGACCGAACAGTGTCTGTTATCCATGGATGTGGAGGATGTTTAAACCTCTTAGACCTGACTGGTGCATGCAGGTTGAACAGGTTGAATAGGCAAGTAGTCATTGAGTTAACTAGAGTGTTTAGGTCGTCGCAAGCCAGCAAGTGACTCCAGTCAATAGAATCTAGGTCATTGTTCCACTGTTCCATTTGAATATCCTTCAGCGGCCTATAGGTTACCCACTGGGAGGGAGGTTTGTCTGTTTTTATTTTAAACTCAGTGGTGATCATAGCATGACCTCCCAGTTCTGGAGTGTGCTTCACATTGATATGTAGGGCTCTGGCATCCGAGCACATCACATCTAGGAGACTGGCACTATGGGCAGTGAAGTGTGTGGGTTCTGCGACTACTTGAGTGAGACCAAATCGACAGTGACTATTAACAATGTCGGATGTGCAAAACAGCAACTTTACAGGGGAGCTAATCAAAGTTTAATTTGGATGTATCTTTTTACTTATTTGAGGCAGGATTACAAAATTTTAGGGTTATGCTATACAAATAATGTTTGTTCAGGCCAATATTATGGGACGCCGTTATTAAATGTGTAAATATGAGAAAAGTCAGTTGCGACTTTTTTAACGGCTCTAAACTAATGTTGAATTGTCAGAAGTACCAGAACCTACATTTTTGCTTGTATAAAATTAATCATCTTTTGCCGGAACTGGTACTTACGACATTGTTTAGTGATAATATAAAAAAATATTAGGTCGTATGTGACAAGTAGTGGACGAAATATTAATTAAAATCACATTAAACTAACCAAAAACAGTTCGGGGTCTCTTTCCACCTATAGACCCAGACTATGTGCCGCACCGGATGCCCTCACGTCTGAGACCTATCTAAGAATTAGAGACCATAACGCCGCTTACTCCAGAGGAGTTCGAGTCGGCTGTCTCTCCTGGGCGAAAAGAAGACGGCCCCAGGTCCGGGCGGTGTCTCGGCCCGAGTCATCGCTCTGACGTACTCAGAACTGGAGCAGTCTTTTTTTTTTTATAAAAGGCTAACAAGATGACCTCACTCCACCTGATGGTAAACGGTAGTGAGATCCAAATATGAGGTCGACAGGCACAATAGATCGTATTGAGCCTGTCGCACTCACCCTGAAGGCCTGCTTAAATGCCGTTTCACGCCCCGCCTGAAGAGCCCGGGACCATAGGAGGGAGGGAAAACATGAGCTGGAAGGGCATTCCATGCCTTAATGGCACGGGGCAGAAATGAGGAGCTAAACCTCTTAGTCCGAGCCACCAACGCCTGCATTGTATGTGGATGGCAGCACTGTCTTTCCGGGGTCTCTTCGACCGGTGTCTCTCGGTTGGAAGGTTCCCGGAAATATGGAAGCAGGGGCTTCTGTGCCTCCTAAGGAAAGAGGGCCGCCCCTCAGAGTCACCTTCCGCGTATCGGTCGATTGCGAAGTGCGATTAAACGACCATCGGCGGAGCGTGGGGCCGGACCGCTCAGAGAACCAATTCGGATTCAGGACAGGGCGATCTACCCTCACGCCCTGTCCCGATTGAAGAACCTTGAGGAGGCAGCGCGAAGAGCGTTGGAGGCGAGCGCGCTGTTGGCGCAGCGTATCAGTGCTTTGATCCTGCGTTTGGCGCTGGAGAAGACCGAGGCCGTCTATTTCCATAGGCCTCGGAAAGGACCTCTCCCCAACTCGTACATCTTGGTTGGGGGAGTTCGGGTGGCAATCCAGTGCCAAATGAAGTACCGTAGTAGTTAGTAAGTAAGAAGGACTAGTCTTGGATGCGCGGAGGTGGTTTGTCCCACACTTCAGAGGGCTATCGCCATGCCTCCTCAAGGCAGCGGACTCGTTGGGGTGGTTCCTTCCGAATATAAGGGGGCCTAGGGCCAGATACCGGCAACTCTACGCCGGCATACTCAGAAGCATGGCCCTTTACGGAGCTCCCATCTGTGCGGATTCCCTCCATGTCAGCGAGAACTCCGTCCTACTCCGTAGACCTCAGCGGGCGATAGCGTGTCGCGTGACGCGTGCCTACCGCACTGTGGGCTTTTCAGCGGCCTGTACCTTGGCAGGCCGCCGAAAAGCCTACCTTGGAAGCTGGAGGCATAGCTGCTGGCCGCGAAGTATGAGTGGCTTAAGTAGCAACGAGATCTGGGTCTTCGTCCAGTGAGGAAAGAGCACGAGGAGTTTGCGAACGGAGCTCGCGAGTTTTTGGTGTGGGCAGATAGCTTAGCCAAGTAGGTGGCAGGGCGTCATCTGCTGGATGCGCTCGGACCAGTGCTCAAGAGCTGGCTCGAACGGACGGGCGGTTTCTTGTCGTTCCGTCTGGTGCAGGTGCTGACTGGGCATGGTTGCTTCGGCCACTATCTGCACCGCATTCAGCGGGAGGACGCGCCCGTTTGTCACGAGTGCGGCGCACAGGCGGACACGGCGGACCACGCTCTCTTCCAGTGTCCGTCGTGGTCCGAAGAGAGGTCGGCCCTAATATCTGTGGCCGGCCCGCTGACCTCTCGCCCAATTTCTGCGAGGAATGGTAGAGGACGTAGATGTGTGGGCGGCGACTGCCTCCTTCTCCGAGTCAGTGATGACTCAAAAGGAGGCGGTAGAGAGGGAGCGTGAAGACGACCCCTTCGCGCCACCACTGCGAAGAAAGTGACTGGGCGCAGAAGGCGTGATTATGCGCGTCACATGCCGCAGTTCTACGACGGTCGGCCGGCGGCGGGTGTGGGGACACTCCCATCGGCATTACACCAACGGCCATCGTTGAGGGACGGGAGCGACCCTGTGCACGGGGCCCCCGTTGTCGCCCTCTGGGGACGCTTGAGGGAGACATGGAGGCTTGTCCGCCGGCGGTGTTGTGAGTGAAAGCTCTGCCAGGTACCATAACACTGCCAATAGGCGATGAGGTACACCCCGGTGTTTTAGTCGACAAACCCCCTGGACATTACACTCCGCCCAGGAGCCGCGGCTGGCATTTACCGCCTTCTCGCCAGCCGTCGGGGAGTCCTGGAGAGACACAGACACACCACCTGGAGAGCCCCCTCTCTGCTGTCATGGTACTACCGACTTATTTATAAATCTCAAACGCGTTAAATAAAATGGGATGAGGCACTACCGTCATTTGATTTCTAAATAAAAAAAATTAACAATGACGGATGTGGTACTACCGTCATAAGACTATTTTAGAAAGCAATTAATAAAGTCAGATGTGGTACTACCGACATTTCACTTTTTTCAAAAGTAAATTAACAATGTCGGATGTGGTACTACCGACATTTAAGCCATTTGAAAAACCAATTAACAACGTCCGATGTGGTACAACTGACATTGTTAAATGCCGTATTAGGAAATACTCAAAATTTATAAATTTTGCCTCTAAGTTAAATAATAAACAAATTGTCAAAATTTTAAGAGTAATATTATGATAAAAGTAATAAATAATAACATATAGCTATTTATACTGTAGGTTTTGCTTTGGTTTGAGAGTTATTATTGGCAGGTAGACTCGAGGTAGAAAGGTTCTCATCATCTTTTCTCGTGGCTAGACTGATTAAATGTGCTGATCTTGTAGGTGTCATCGTGAATAGTGTTAAAAATTTTGGGATAAGAAATAAACTCTCTCAAAAACAAAGTTGCCACGCGATGTCCACTCATCCCGCTAACAATGACGGATCTGGGAGATCGCGCACGCACACCCGGCCCCGCGTCCCGCTAACAACGTCGGAAGTTATTTTCCGACGTTTTTAACGGCCTCTCTAGGTAAGATCCGACTTTCTTAATGTGATTATTTCAAAAACTATGCATGAAAACATTTTTTTATTTCACTCGATGGTAGATCTAGTTATTAGGGCATGTTTTCTGAAATAAACGAAAAAGTGAGATTTTGCAGATCCGACATTGTTAATAGTCACTGTCGAAATGTATGTACCAACTGATTAAAGCTTTTGGTCTTACTACTGGTAACATCTAGCAGGTCGATGTTGAAATCGCCAGCAAGAAACAGTGCATCCCTCCTAGGTAGTGTAGCTATGGTGTCCGAGATGGTGTCCAGAAATAGACTGACATCCTGCCATGGGGGCCTGTAGGCAGTGCCAATGATTACATGCATACCATTCAGTCTTGTCTTGATCCACATTTGCTCAACGTCCATATGCTGTGGAGTATCACATATCCTAGCATATATGCATTTCCGAATGTAGAAACCTACACCACCACCCCGGCCACCACGAATGTTGTGAGGTCTCGGGCAATGCCTCAGTCGGTAGCCTGGGATCTTTGGGGCTTTATCATCCTCTCCCGCCCTTAGCCATGTCTCGTTAATAGCAAGGATATCTGGGTCCATTTCTGCCACTGCTGCGAAAAATTCCTCATGCCTGGTGCCGAGAGAGCCTGCATTGAACATGCCAATTTTAAAATTTTTCAACCTAACCATTGGGATTAGAGTCGTATAGATAATGTATACCTAGAACCAATAGATACAAGGTGTAAAGTGTAGAGTGTAAGATTATTGTATGTATTGTATAGATTTCCTTTGTAAATGGTTTATGTAGTTTTGTAGATATTAAAGTAGTTATAAGTTTAATGTGTGTATAATGTTTTAATTTTGTGTCGTATATAGGGTAAGTGTAGGGTTTTGAATATATGATAATAAAATGGTTCCTAAATTTAGGAATTATAAAACTAACAAAGCACAATTTGGTGTTATTGAGAACAGACCCGCATGAGGAACTTGTTGAAATCCTTACAGGAAGTCACTTCGCTGTACCGAGCAAGCGTGTAATGTCTTCTTGCGATCGAAGTTGGAAGACCTGGCTCGACTCGACCTTACGCACGTAGATGCGGCCTCTCCTCGTCCAGCAGAACCGCCACTGGGCGCTGCGACACGCCTCGCGCGCGCGCTGGAACAGCTGGCGGTTGGGGCGGGTCAGGCGCTCATTGACGTACACGCGGCCGCCCCCGGCACCAGCCGGCGCGGCGCGGCGCACGCGCGCGGCCTTCAGCAGCTCGTCGCGCAGCTGGCGGCGCGCCAGCCGCAGCACCACGCGGCGCACGCGGCCCTCGGCCTCGCGCGGGGGCGCGCCCACGCGCTCCGCGAACACCACGTCCCGCTCCTCCAGCGTCACGCCCAGCTGCGCGGCCAGCACGGTCACGGCGTGGACCACGTTCTCCCCCTTCTCCTCCGGCAGCTGCCCGATGTCGAGGTCGGAGAGGAGCGCCTCCTGGTCGCGGTCGTTCAGCTCCTGCCGCAGCTCGGTGATGGTGCGCTCCAGCTCGGCCGTCCAACTGTCGCTCCCCGACGGGCGCTGCTCGAGCGCGTCCATCCGCTGCTCGACGCTGACCAACCTCGCCGTCGTCGATGTGAACGACTCCCGGAGTAGCGCAAGCTCCTTCCGAAACTCGCGCATCTCCGAGACGAACTCGGAAAACTCCTGGCGAAGGTCGGTCATGGTGGAGGTGCCAGACTCGCTTTTGGTGGCATCCGGAGGCGAAGAAATCATTCGTCTCTTCATTCTCCTCCCCGTAGTTCTTTGGGTGCCTTCACCCTGTGTGGGCAGTTCTGGCTCCGACGAACATTGGTCGGTGATTGGCGACCTGGCAAGGTTCGGCATCGTTCCAAAAACAACTGGTAACTCAACTAGCAACAAAAAACAAAAAAAGTAAAAAAATTTTTTTCTTCTTTTTTGTTCCCCCGTCGGATTCGAACCCGCAACGGTTTTGAAGCCAATCTATTTGTCGCGCTGTATACACTAGGCTGTTCTGGGTTAACAAACAGTGATGAAATTGTAAGCCTGTTTGTAGAGTGTACGCACTGATATTAGTTCAACCGTTGGGGTTCAAAGGTGAGCCTTTTGTTTTTACTCGGTGAGACGGTTACGGATTGAGTCACTGTTTTGTTTTTTGTTGCACTTAACTGTCACTGTTTGACTATTTTCGAATAAAATCACTTTAAAACATGTATAACGTGATTTGAAATCAATACCACTGTACGCACTATTATTTTTTGCAACGATTGATGTATTTTTTATTAAAAAATATTCACTTTTGACACAGTTTTTTAATTATTTGGCTGGAGCAGTGTTCTATGCGTGTTCCTTGGCACAACGTAGCGAGCCAAAAAAAAAAAAAAAAACTTTTGCTTAGAAGAAAACCAAATTTGAATTTAATAACTAAGAAGGATAAATGTATGTATAAAGATCTATTAGATTATACTAATGCTCATAAAAGGGATTTCAGTTCCAGTGGTCAAATAAGAGGGGATAAAGGAATAAAATATCGATCTATCATAAAACCGTTGTTTTGCGAAGCCATTGAAAACTGTCAGAAAAAAATTGGAAGTAGCTTACCTACTCTTAAAAAATATTGCAAAAGTACTGATTTAGTATATTGGGATGATCCCAACGAATTGGTTGAGCGATTAAAACTACTAGTGGCTTCAAAAGATGCAGGAAATACAAATCATGACAATGAATTTTTGTTCATAATTGAAGAGTTAAAAGAAGCTAATATAATAAAACAATAAATACTAATTGTACAATGCTTTTCAATCAGTATAACTCATGAATTCATGTGTTTAAATCAGTAAAAATACAATTAAAATTAATAATCTTGAGCAAAGCTGACGTAGTAAATGAAATTCATAAAAGTGCAAGAGTGAACTTTCCTTTCTTCTTTGGCAAGCAGATTTAATTGATATGCAATCTATTGCAAAAGAGAATAAAAATTTTAAATATATTCTAGCCGTCATTGACACGTTTTCAAAATATGCTTGGGTGTTTCCTTTGAGAAGTAAAAATAAAGAAGAAGTATATAATACCTTTAAGGTCTTACTTGATATGAAACGCGTTCCTAAGAACTTGCAAACGGATAATGGAACAGAATTTTACAACAGCAAATTTAAAAATTTAATGCAGTTGTACAATATTAATCATTATTCAACCTTTTCATCGAAAAAAGCTTCTATAGTTGAACGGTTTATCAGAACATTTAAAATCAAATTGTACAAAGAATTTAGCTTAAGGGGTAATTATAACTGGATTCGTAATACTCTCGATAAAGTTATTTATGTATACAACCATACCTATCATCGAACAATACACGAAATTCCTGCCAATGTTAACAAGTTCAATAAAGGCATATACTAAAAAGATACGAAAACTTGGTTCAAAGATTAAATATAAAGAGCAAGTATAAAGTAGGTGATTATGTCCGTATTAGCAAGTATAAAGGAACGTTTGAAAAGGGATATACTCCCAACTGGTCTACAGAAATATTTAAAATTCGACAAAAAACAAAACACTAATCCTACAACTTACTTAATTCAGGATACAATTAGAGGTCAACCTATATTAGGTTCATTTTATAAGCAAGAACTACAAAAAACCAAACACCTAATGTTTATCTAGTTGAGAAAGTCCTTAAAAAAAGGGAAATAAGGTTTTTGTAAAATGGCTAGGTTTGCCTTTAAGTGAAAATAGTTGGATTGATAAGTCAAACGTATTGTAAAAAGATAATAATACCTTTATTTAAATTTGCTTGTTTGTTCCTCGATTGATTAGTCTTGTGATGTGTATTGGAGAGAGTAGTCTTCTTAATTGGCTTATAAATCATTTACCATTTGAAATTCATTTACCAGGATATAAATATTGTGGACCTGGTACAAAATTGATCGAAAGACTTAAACGCGGAGATAAAGGAGTAAATAAATTGGACGAGTATTGTAGAGAACACGATATTGCTTATTACAACTCATCGAACTTAAAAGACCGGCTAAAGGCAGATAAAATTTTATTGAAAATGGCAAGAAAACGTTCAGTTGCTGCTGATGCAACTGCAGGAGAAAAGATTGCAGCTCATATGGTTAGCAATGCTATGTTAGCGAAAATTAAATCTGGCGCAAGCCGAAACATTCAAAACATAAATGCATCTGGAAAAGGGATAAAAAAGATATTTAAACACGTTGTTAAAGTCTCAAAAAAATGTTTAAAAAAATTAAAACCTAAATGTAAAAAAGTGGCAATAGAATTAGCTATGGCCGCTGTAAGAGAATTAGTTGATGAATCAAATATTAAACTTCCTCGTGTAATTCCCTTGCCAAAAACTGGCGGTGTTTTGCCATTAATTCCTATCTTTGCTGGACTATCAGCAATGGGGGCCTTGACAAGCGGAGCAGCTGGTATCGCTAAGACAATTAATGAGTTTAAAATGGCTAAAAAGCTATATAATGAATCGAAGAGACATAATGAAAAAATGGAAGCTCTTTGTATAGGAAAAGGATTGCATCTTAAACCACATAAAAATGGACTTGGAATTTTTGTATCGAATAAAAAAAACTGAAATACCGGCTACCCAACAGAGCCCTATCTAACTTGGACATAATGATATATGGAGATAGTATTCCATATTTCAGAGGTGTTTTCGTGAGAGATGAGCTTCCTAAAAGCCCATTTAAAAAAGAATGTGGAGTTATGAACCTAGATAGCTCAAAAAATCCCGGTTCTCATTGGGTAGCTTATGCTAAATATAATAATTACTAGCGACCCGCCCTCGCTTCGCTTCGGGTAGATCTCTATCTCTATATAATATATTTCAACCCCGTAAGGGATTTTACATACAGAAGTTATTTCCCAACAACTCCCGTTCCCATGGGAATTTTGTAATATCGCGTTGGAAGTAAGCTTTACGTTCATTAGGGTACCTGCATGCCAAATCTCAATCGTCTATCTATATCGCGGTTTAGATTTTTTCATACATAAGTTTTTTTTCCTATTACTCCCGTTCCCGTAGGAATTATACAATATCCTGTTGCAACTAAGCTTTTAATTTATTAAAGTATCTCCAAGTCAATTTTCAAGCGTCTAACTTATGCGGTTAGTATTTTTCATACAAAAGGATTTTCCCGTTATTTCCCGTTCCCGTGGGAATTTCGGGAAATCCTGTCCTAACGGATGCCTACGTCATAACATCTACCTGCATGCTAAATTTCATCTCGATCCGTCCAGTGGCTGTGACGACTTTCGTCCGCGTAGAGATGTTTAACGGCTAAAACATTACTCCTTTATAGCGCAGTCGGTTAAAAAGTAGCCTATAACCGTTTCTAGGCTCTGGACTATATCTGTGCCAAATTTCGTTTAAATCGGTTCAGTACTTTATGCGTGAAAGCGTAACAGACAGACAGACAGACAGACAGACAGACAGAGTTACTTTCGCATTTATAATATTAGTAAGGATTAGTAAGGATGTCGAATATTTTGATAGTTACGGTAATCTTAAGCCCGCCAAAGAATTTATAATATCAATTATAATTATGAAAACAAACAAAAAGATGACCCGTTTAATTGTGGACATCTTTGTTTAGAGTTTTTACATGATTTTTGGTCCAGACACGGAATAAAATAAACAGGATTGTGCAATATTCATCAGTATGCAAGTATGTCTATAACAGTGACTACCTGCGGACACAAATCTGAATTAGAATCATATTTCCAACCATCTTTGAGTTTGTTCGGAAACTACGAGTGTGGTTTGTTGTATTTCTCAGTACTAAAATCAAAGAATGTGCACTTTAACAACAATCCATGCGTAATCAGGATTGAATGTGATTTAGTACATGGTTCTTATACTAATGGATTACCGTCGCATATTATTCATGAATTCGTGTGCAACAGTTATAATTCAGACCATTGGATAGAAACACCGCAAAACGTTATTTACTTCCCCGTGAACAAAAATATTATTTCATCTATATCTCTCAAAGTTGTTGATCAATTTGGAAACACTTTCGACAATATAGACCAAGTTCAAGTGCGGCTTCACTTAAGAAAAGTGAAATGATATTATTTAATATAAACACGTTGCCTAAAGTGAAACGTGTTATTACCTCTGCAACCACTAGGGTGTGTAGACGCAAGAAAAGAGTGAATAAGTTGACCAAACCTAATATTGAATTTCTTAAAGCCCTCGGTTTTAAAGTATGAATATTCTGCAGGTTAATGATTTACCATATTTCAATACTTCAATCGAAAGTTATGAAGTCCATTCCTACAATCCCTACAATAACTGCTTTAGAGAAAACGATGAAATTAGAATCCCCATTCATCAGCAAGATATATACGTGCTCCCATCAGCCAGTTCCATTTACATCGAAGGTCGAGCAAGGATGTTCGGCAGAGATGGAAAACCGATTGAAAAGGCTATCACATTTAGTAATAACCCTGTTATGTTCTTGTTTCAAGACATCCGATATGAAATGAATGGTATTGAAATAGATCGAATAAAAAATGCGGGAATTACTTCGACAATGAAGTCGTACGTGTCCTTAAATGAAGCAGAAAGTAAAGTAGCGGCTTTGTGGGGCTGGAACTTGACGGGTTATAAAAATAATGGTCATTTTAATGCGGTAATACCATTAAGTAAGATTCTAGGTTTTGCGGAGGATTACAACAAAATTGTCATTAATTGTAAACATGAACTTATATTGAACAGAAGTAACAATAATTTAAATAGCGTTCTTTTACCTGACGATAATGCTCTTATTCAAATAGATATCGAAAGAATACAGTGGAGGTTACCTCACATAAAAGTATCCGATCGTGAAAGGCTGACATTATTGAAACATTTACAAAAAGATAAACCTATACAAATGGCATTTAGGAATTGGGATTTGTACGAGTATCCTTACTACCAAAAACTACAAAACATTCATGGTCAGTTAAAACTGCATCACAAGTAGAAAAACCTAGATATGTTATTCTTTGTTTACAAACTAATAGAAAAAACAACAAATTAAAGGATAGTTCATTGTTCGATCATTGTGATGTATCAAATGTAACACTCTTCTTAAATTCCCAGTATTATCCATACGAACCTTTAAGTTTAAAGTTTTCTGAGGACAAATATAGTATATTATATGAAATGTATGCGAAATTTCGTCAGTCGTATTACAATTGTCCAGCAGACCCTTTGCTTAATCTAAAAGACTTCAAAGAGAAGGCACCGCTGTTTGTTATAGATTGTTCGAGGCAAAACGATAATCTAAAAACGTGGATATACGTTTAGAAATCGAGTGTTCAGCTTCAATACCAGACAATACTGCTGCATATTGTCTTATTATAAACGATAGAGTTGTGGAATACAAACCTCTTAGTAACATAGTACATGCAGGTTATCATGACTGCCATTGTAGACGTCCAAGGTTTTAAAACAGAAGCAAATGAATTCATATTAAAGGAGATAGCTATTTGGTGTGATAATAAATTACAGGTATTATTAATAAAACCTCCATTTCCTTTTTACGACTTATCAAAACAAGAACGAAGACCGATTGAAAAGGCTATCACAAAGTTCATTGGATTGAACGTAATAGAAAAATATACTGGAGTGAAGGATTTATACCGTACGTTAATTATCAATACTTAATCAAAAATTTCCTGCAAGACAAACGCGTTTATGCCAAAGGTATTGAAAAAGTATTATGGTTGAAATCTATTTTGCAGAACGAAGATGTAATTAATTTAGAAAACGTTGATTGTCCTAATTTGTTGAGCTTATACGATCAATATAGAAATTATGAGGATTTGTATAGTTGTATTCATCATAATTCAATTTGTGCTCTTAAAAATGTTTTATGTTTAAGAAAGTGGTGCTTGGATAATAAACTTTTTAAATGAACTTTTTTTTTCATTTACCCTCGACCCATCCCTTTACAAATATTACAATTGCTTACTGTAATAATAGCTATAACTGGAAATAATTCAACAAACAAAAAAGGCAATAATTCATTGTATACGAGTTATATATTCTTTGAAATAATAATTTATTTAATCGTGTTGCATGCACTGCAATAAGTGCACTTTTAAACATTCAGAAAGAGTCCATGATAAATACCTGCGTTAAATATGAATAAGCTTCTATAATACCTACAATGATTTTTTCTATGCATGATAATAAATATTACAACAAGCTTAGGTAACAAATCAATCATTCAATCAATCAACAAATCAATCATTCATCAATTCAAGGTGTAAACTGGATCTCCTCTGATCCAGATACCCCAATTTACACCTACTTTGGTAAGTCTTGTATGTTACATTTGACCGAGCGAGATCTTTGTATACAGTCTAATCCCTGCGTAGTAAGTAGACTATCCATATAGATGTGTTTGGGTGAGATAGCAGGTATATCTATATAGACGTACTTGTAAGATGGGACAAAAGTTATTTAAGGTTTTTAAAGTATTGTTGTAATAAAAGGCGTTTGTTAGTGGGTAAATAATGTTTTTGATGTTAGACGAGTGCACAAGATATATTATTATGAAACTGAGTGTGTGTATGTGTGTGTATAAGAGTGAGTAGTTTACATTTAGAAAAATAAATAGTTTGTGTGTAGTTAAGTACAATGCAAATAAAAATACAATGTTCAAACTTACGCAAAAATCAAGACAAACGTGACATGTAGGTATAAACACAAAAAGTAGAGTGATGACAGATCCTTTTGTTACAGTCACTCATGAATAACACTATTAGGGATAGTCATGTTTTCTGTAGGAGCAGGTGCACCTGGGCCTCACTTTGAATGTGGATGATTCTTGATTGGTCATCTTTTCTCACGAACACTTTACCAAACGCAGTCCAACAGTATTTGTACTGTTTAGTTTTGGCGAGGTTACGGGACAGGAAGAACAGGCGGGCCCCTTTGGCTGTCAGTTGTTCCGTTACATAAACCGGTGTATCCTCACCGGTTTTATGACCAAGATGTTTTGCCTGAAGTTAGTTTCTATTTTTGGCGTTAAATTTCTTAACTTTCTTCAATAAGTCGGTTTTCAAGATCGTTGAGCCAAGCTCTAAGATGATGGGGGAGCTTTTTTCCCTGTCATTTCGTGGTTTGATCCTGAAAACGTCATGTATGTCCCGCTCGCAGAGGTCAAGGCTTATGTTATTATCGAGGCAGGTAACCATTTTAATTAGGTCGTCCCTGTTCTCAGAGGGTTTTCGCGGAACATTTTTAAGCTCGATACATGTTTTTACGTGCGGTCCTTTGCAGGTCCTCCACTTTATCTTCGAGTATGTCAATATACTCGCGGTCCTTCTTTACCTGGCCCTCTAGTTGTTCAAGCTTTCTTTAAAATACCTCGTTTTGCGAAGTCAACAGTGCAATATTCTGTTCTATATTTAAACTCGATTGTTGTAAGGACTTTATGGAGGTTTTAATCTCCCCCATTTCCTTTTTTTTGTTCCGCGACGAATGAAGTGATAAGCTTTGTCATCTCCTGTTTGAAGTCGAGGAACTGCGATGGAGACAGTTAAGCTTCTCTTGGCCTTCTGTTGCGAATAAAAACGTAACTTGGAGGTGTGTGTTCATCCGTCGCAGTGTCGATCTAAGGCACGATATCATCGTGCGAACCGATTTCCTGCTGTAAGGTGTCATCCATAGGCGCAGTAGATGGCGGCGTTCTTTGTACAGACATAATCAGCCGTACGCGTAGGCCTAAATGAATACAAATGCCGTCGGGGAAGCGTTAGTTCGGTGGGCGGTGCCCCAGTGCGTGACGTCACCCTGGTGGGAGGAGTTGCGCGCGAGATCGAGCAGGGAGAGGTCGTAGCCGTGCTGCCTGCGCGTGAGCAGATGGTGTGCGGATATAGTTGTCTTCTTCACACGTGGGGGCGCCCCTTTCACACCTGCGTAGCACCACTAGTTCGCACCTATGCTTGCCTGGTACTCGTCGAGATATTAGTGGAATTTAAATTTGAGATTTTCACAAATAAAATAACTACGTGTGGACTTGGGGTAAATACAACCGCACAGGTCGGCGTCCGAGAGGGAAGAGGAGTGTTTCTGCTGCATATAAATGACATGTTGTCTTTAGGCAACATTCATTGCTATGCGGATGACAGCACTGTCCACGCACGTTATTTCGGAAGACCTGGGGTAAAGCAGACCGAAACCGAGGAAAAGAGGAACCTTCTTGTCGCCGAGCTTGACGGGGTCTTGGACCGCATTTCCGAATGGGGCTCATGCAATCTTGTCGAGTTCAATGCCAAGAAGACACTAGTGTGTGTTTTTTCTAGTAAACTGTCTCCTTTCCTTTCCCACCCTACTCTTCAAAGCACCCCCTTACTAATACAAGATAGCCTTAGCATCCTTGGCATGGATGTTCGCCGCGACCTGAACCAGCGGGATTACATCGAGAGCGTCATTAGAACAGCCTCCCGCAAACTGGGGATCCTAAACAGAGTGCGGCGATTTTTCACACCGGTGCAGCTCTGCCTTCTTTATAAGGCACAAGTTCGTCCATGTGTGGAATATTGCTGTCACCTCTGGGATGGCTCCGCAAAATACTTGCTCGACGCCCTTGATAGGTTGCAGCGACGTGCTATCCGTATTGTCGGTGATGTAGAGGTGTCCGAAACCTTAGAGCCTCTCCAGCTACGTAGAGACATTGCCGATCTAAGTGTTCTCTACCGTCTCTTTAATGGGGAATGCTCTGAAGAGCTATTCCACCTAGTCCCTCCCTCCCCTTTCCACTCCCGAACGACACGTGCTGGACAGCGCTGCCATCCACATACAATGCAGGCGCTGGTGGCTCGGACTAAGAGGTTTAGCTCCTCATTTCTACCCCGTGCCATTAAGGCATGGAATGCTCTTCCAGCTCATGTTTTCCCTCCCTCCTATGATCCCGGGCTCTTCAGGCGGGGCGTGATACGGCATTTAAGCAGGCCTTCAGGGTGAGTGCGACAGGCTCAATACGATCTATTGCGCCTGTCGACCTCATATTTGGATCTCACTACCGCTTACCATCAGGTGGAGTGAGGTCATCTTGTTAGCCTTTTATAAAAAAAAACCTCAACGCACCAGGGAGCTAATTTGAGTCGTGCTAGCACCAGCAACGACTTTAGAGCTACGCCATCGACATCCAAGCAGGTAAAGGATAAAACATTTCGTTCAAATGGCGTCAAAAGAGGTAAGTCTAGCCAGTACAAACGTAGCAAAGGAAAGGTTTCCAATTCTAGACCAGGACAGCAAACTGAAGGAAAACCACCTCGCTCTCGCTCACCACCCTATAATAGAAATCGTAGCGCATGACTCGAGATTCTTTCGCGGGGGCAGTCTGGGTCAATATCAGCATATATGGCGCAATCGGGGAGCCCCCGTGGAAATTCGCGAGCTATTGCAAGGTATTCGCATTCCTTTTATAATGAAGCCGTCGCTTTTATTTCCGAGCAATCTAGTAATGTCCAGTTTTGCAACAAGAAAATCGACCCCAATGTCATAACAAATCGACAGCATGGTCGACAGTCAAGTTCTCGAGGAAGTGGAAGCATCTCCGAGCTACCTGTCCACATTTTTTTCTAGTTACCAAGCAGGACGGATCGCTACGCCCAATCTTCAATCTGAAACGGTCAAACAACTTCGTCAAGGTCAGAAATTTCCAGTTGTTCAGCCATTTCAGAGTGCCTTCCTTCCTGCAAAACGAGGATTGGATGGTAAAGCTAGACCTAAGCCAAGCCTACTTTCACCTGCCCATACATCACCAGCACCGCAGGTTCCTCAGGGCGAGCCTCAACGATATCGTGTACCAAAATGACTTGCCTTTCTTTTGGCTTATTAGCGGCCCCAGGAATATTTGCTTCAGTAACCAATTGGATAGCGGAATACCTGAGAAAACACAACGTTCGTTGTGTTGTTTATCTGGACGATTTTCTTCTGGTTCATCAATGTCACGAACAGCTACAGAAACAGGTGAGATTTGCAATAACCCTGATGCAACACTTGGGATGGACAATAAACTTCAGCAAATCTGTTCTGGTTCCGACTCAACGCTTAGAATTTCTTGGCGTTACCTGGTTCAACGCCAAGCCCTTGTCGGAGCCAAAATGCCTAACGCTACGCAGGGCACTACAAAAACAGATTTCCCTTGGAAACTGGTCCCCCAGACAGGCCCAGTCCCTAATGGGGAGACTCAGTTTTGCCTCATTCGTCGTCCGCAGGGGGAGGCTACATTGTCGAACACTGCAGTATTACAGTCGACAGCTGCCAAAATCCCTACCTCACCAAAAACTCACGATACCAGAACCCGCACTAGTTGAGATGAGTTGGTGGCTAAAAGCGGCATCGAGTACGTCACCTCAACACCCAGAGCCGATTTCCCACCTGCTCACTACCGATGTATCCGAGGTGGGCTGGGGAGCACAGTTGGGGCAGACAACATTATCGGGTCAGTGGACAAAAACCCAACAGTCTTGGCAAGTCAATTGCAAGGAGCTGTATGCTGTCCATGTAGCGATAGATCACCAGCGCCATCTATTGCAGAACACGCACATTCTCTTGCAGACAGACAATCGCACAGTGGTGGCCTACATAAAAAGAGGCTCCTTTACCTGACACGGCAGCTCATAGCTCTGTTGGATCGGCTCGACGTAACTTTGACTGCCAAGTACCTGCCAGGTCGGTACAATACGGAGGTCGACGCGCTTTCCCGAAACAAGATAAACCCAGAGTGGCACCTTCTAGCTCCTTGCGACGAGGAAAATATTTCAGATGTGGGGGAGTCCGGTAGTCGATCTGTTCGCGTCCAGCACAGCTCATGTGGTGCCAAACTATGTTTCCACAAACCTACAAGACGAGACAGCTTAATTCCACAACGCGTTCCTTCATCGTTGGAATTACAACCTGGGGTGGATATTATCGCCGCCCAATCTGATTCCGCAAGTATTATCCCATCTCAACACCGTTTACGGTCTATACATCCTTATAGTCCCCCGCTGGGTGACAGCGTTTTGGACAGCAGATCTTTAGCAGAGGGCTATTCGAGCACCGCACCAGATCCGAGACCTGGCACAAGTGCTAATAGACACGAGAACGGGTCGTCATCCACCGTAAATACAGAACATAGTATTGGAAGCATGGCTGATTCAAGGTGGGCAGAATTAATACATGACTGGACTGGACGGATAAAAAGAGATCGTTACTGCTTGCTAGCTGGAGAAAATCCACTATCAACACCTATATACCTGCATGGCACAAATGGAAAAGGTGGTGTTCATCCCACTTGATAGATTTTAAATGTGCCACACCAGCCGTGGTGGCTCGTTATCTAGCATATCTCTATAATGTTGAAGGCCTAGCATACAGATCTATATTAGTACACAAATCGGTTATCTCTACTTTATCAAGAATTTATTCACCAGTGAACATAATTTATCATCGGATTTTCTGGTTAAGCAAATTTTGAAAGCAATCTCTGTTTCGAAAGTTAAGAGGCCAAAACCGCCTATATGGGACCCTCGAAAGGTTTTAGAGTTTCTTATTACGAATACTATAGATGAGAACAATTGTTATCAAGTTTCGAGGCGTGTTGCTATTTTACTTTTGCTTGCATCTGCTCGGCGAGTGCACGACCTTACTCTGCTAAGAATTGGGCCGGAGCACCTGATTGACGAAGGAGATTCAATTACTATGTGGCCTGTATTCGGTTCAAAGACCGACTCGGCTCAGCATCATCAGTCTGGCTGGAAGATTAAGAAACATTCGGATAAAAATTTGGACATTGTTTATTGGATTCGTTTTATATTACTTGTCTCACGTGAACGACGTAGTGAAGGTATCTGGCCAGACTTATTTATTACAACAAGAGGTCTATGTAAGCCTGCAACGAGAACGATTATTGGCGGATGGATAAAGCCTATACTTCGAGAAGCCGGGATTGAGGCGCCTCCTGGATCGGTGCGTTCAGCAGTGTCATCATTAAATTGGTTAGAAAATTATTCAATGGATCAGATTCTTTCTACTGGAAACTGGAAACAAGAACATACTTTTAAAAATTATTACCATAAACAGATAAAAGTTGGCAGCGAACAGGTAACTAATCAGACTGTTTCTTTGTCAAGATATTTTGAAGCAATATGATATGTAAATAGTTATTTAAAGTTGATTTTATTGTTGTTTATATTTATTCATGTTCTTTTTGTACTTGTTACATATTTGGCACTCGATAAAAGTATAAGCAGTAAGTATGCACACATTATAGCATCAACTGAGTACCAGGAGAAATCAAACACATCACTCAACATGGATTCCGGATATCGATTACGGAACAAATAATAGAGAGTTTTATCTTACATTAAAACTTACCTATTATTTTTCCTGAGATATCCGGAATCCAAATAATTCCTACCTGGTACGGACGCTGTATAATGACAAAATAAGACTGCACAATTCGTAAGGTAGCTATAGGTGACGTGACTCGAATAAGTCACGCGCAAGTCAAAAGAGGGAGCCACCAGCGTAGGAGAGGAAGTCGCTTAACCGGAAGAACACAAGAAAAACGAAAGGCTAAACTCAACATGGATTCCGGATATCTCAGGAAAAATAATAGGTAATTTTTAATGTAAGATATAACTCTCTATTATTTGACCTTCTTCTTGTAACTCTTAAATGAATATTGAAATAAGTCGATAAAACAATGCATGATGGATATTCCTCATTGTATGACTTGATTGTGTTATGCCGAGGGTGACATGCAAATATGACTTTCAGTAATGTAACCTACAGATTGGTTATCTATACTATTGCTTTTCCTAACACATTGTTTGCAGTTTGTTTTATATTAAACATGAAAAATAAATTTGTTGTTTTGTGAGTGCTAGTGGCAAAGTTATTTAAATGAATTGGCCTAATGAATGTTTTTAAATTCTACAGATTTTGTTGGTAAATGTGAAATTAAAGCAAGTATTGAATACCGATGTTCGAGCAATCGTAAATGGGCAGACCGATCCACCTTGTGAGAGCGGTGACCCTATGCTTCAAGACAATCGTAAAGTCTATTTTTATTAAACTAATTTTACGGATTAAACTCGCGTGTATTGGACATATATATTTAGAGATCCGACGTTTCGAGCTCTTTACAGCGCTCGTGGTCACGGGCAAGACTAAAAGTTGACAGGTGTCTTCATAAGTGAGTTTAATTACAACCGTCATTTAGTGTGATATTTTGTGTGTTCTGGTTCACTCATACAGAACTCACAACATTGTTAGGTCTTGCAATATTTTGTTGTTTTTGACGGGGTTGGGATATTATGGTCTTCATGATTGGATCCCAAGCAGGTGGTACACTCCAATCATCTTCTCTATTGAAATTAGGATGTTTTTTAATCTCAATAGCTTCTCTCAGCATCCTAGGGACAAAACGTTGCTCTTTCACGAGGATTTGAGGTTTGTCAAACTGGATATAATGGTTGGGTCCGTCTAGTGCATGTTCACATACTGCAAACTTATTTTCTCGCCTATGTTTGACGTCAGCCATAACAACATATTGCAAGACCTAACAATGTTGTGAGTTCTGTATAAAAGAAAGAAAGAATACATTTATTGATCATTATCATTACAAGAAATATATAAATAAGAATAGACAAACATGCACATATGAATAATGATCAAAAGGTTCTGCCTCAGCATGTGCCGTAGCAATCGCAAGGACGCGACGGCGCTGATATTATTGCAGAACCTTTGAGTAACGCGACAGAAGAAAATAAAAAACAGAAGCAAAATAAATGAATAAATATAAATACAAAGCAAAAAAACACAACACAAATAAATAAATACACCAGTATTAATTTCAGTACCGTGTAGAATTTACACCCAAGCGGACTAATCTATTATAGTCCAAAGCCATTATCCGGCCGGTATGAGTGAACCGGAACACACAAAATATCACACCAAATGACGGTAGTAATTAAACTCACTTATGAAGAAACCTGTCAACTTTAGTCTTGCCCGTGACCACGAGCGCTGTAAAGAGCTCGAAACGTCGGATTTCTAAATAATTTTTAGAATACCAATACACGCGAGTTTAATCCGTAAAATTAGTTTCATTTCAAACAATCGTAATGGTCGGACCGATCCACCTTGTGAGTGCGTAAGCGGTGACCCTATGCTTCAAGACAACCATAATGGGCAGACCGATCCACCTTGTGAGTGCGTAAGCGGTGACCCTATGCTTCAAGAAAATCGTAATGCGCAGACCAATCCACCTTGTGAGTGCGTAAGCGGTGACCCTATGCTTCAAGATAATCGTAAATGGGCAGACCGATCCACCTTGTGAGTGCGTAAGCGGTGACCCAATGCTTCAAGACAATCGTAATGGGCAAACCGATCCACCTTGTGAGTGCGTTAGCGGTGACCCTATGCTACAAGACAATCGTAAATAGGCAGACCGATTCACCTTGTGTGTGCGTCAGCGGTGACTCTATGCCACAAGACAAATATAAATGGGCAGACCGATCCACCTTGTGAGTGCGTAAGCGGTGACCCTATGCTAAAAGAGTAAATGGGCAGACTGATTTACCTTGTGTGTGTGTGTAAAAGCGGTGACCCTATTGTAGAAATAGTAGAATAAAGCGAAGTATTTGCAATAATAACGTATATTGGTAAAAGAAAGTACAGTTCTTACGGCGGTTCGGATTCAAAGAGAAAGAAATTAGCGCCGCGCAGCGGCAGATCAGTAAAACTTAAGGATGCGTTCCTAACATTCGTTTTACAATATAATTATGTTTGCGTTCCATTACTAACATCCACCCCTGAACGCAAACCCATTTTAGCTATACAATACAAATTTTTGTGCTCAGTTGTTCCTTTGGTAAGTATATCGGCAACCATCTTATCACCTCTACAATAGTTAAACTTAATTTCTAAATTATTAACATGTTCTCTTAAAAAATGATATCTGATATCTATATGTTTGGAACGCGGTAGATAACAATCATTGGCGGACAACTTAATAGCACTCTGATTATCACTAAATATATGAAGAGGACCGTCTAGGGGCTGGCCGAACTCGACGTGCAGTTGTCGCAGCCACAGCGCCTCCTGCGCCGCCGACGACATCGCCATGTACTCGGCCTCCGCCGTGGACAGCGCCACCGTCTGCTGTCTCCTCGAGCACCAGGTCACTGCGCCTCCCTGAGAAATAAAAACATAGCCCGTGCAGGACTTACGGTCGCTATTATCGCTGGCCCAATCCGCGTCGCAGAAACCCTTCATGGTTGATTCACCATCTTTGGTATATGTGAGCCTCATGTCTTTAGTTCCTTGTAAATACCGTAGGACCCTCTTGACAGCTGTCCAGTGCTCTGCTCTCGGCTCCTTGTTGAACCTGCTAAGAGTATTCACTGCAAAAGAAATGTCAGGCCTTGTGCCTTGAGCTATGTATAAAAGACATCCTATGGCTTGTTGGTATGGGTAATCCATTTCCTTTTCATCGGCACTCTGAGTGAACTTTTGACCAACTTCAATTGGAGTTTTACACGGTTTGCAGTCAGACATACAAAACTTGTTAAGTACATCTTTAATATACTTTTCTTGATCTATCATAATGGTGTCTCCATGCCTAGTTATGTTGAGACCAACACACTGACTGGCTCTACCTAGATCCTTCATCTCTAAGTGTTGCATGAGCCTCTTCTTTATTATATCCTTTTCTACTTTATTTGGAGTAAATAAAATGAGATCATCAACCCATACAGCAATATAGGTATTCTTATTAACATTATAATATACACATGGGTCAGACTTTGACCTTTTCATACCGATATCTTGGAGCACAGTGTTCAGTTTTGAATTCCATAGCCTACTGGCTTGTTTCAATCCGTATAAAGATTTATGCAAGTGACATACCTGAGGCCCTTGTTCATACAACTCTGGCTGTGTCATATATATCTCCACATCGATGTCTCCTTGAAGGAATGCTGACACTGCATCCAGCTGATCGATGTCAAGCCCAAATCTTGCAGCTAGTGACATTAAATAGCGTATGGTACTGTACCTTACAACTGGTGAGAACACTTCCTCATAATCAGTGCCCTTCTTCTGTGCATATCCTTTTATGACAAGCCTGGCCTTGAAACGAACAATATTACCATCCTGATCAGTCTTAGATTTGTAAACCCACTTGCTGGGTAAGACCTTTTATCCACAGGCAGTTTCCTTAAACTCCAGGTGTTGTTTTTCATCAGCGAGTTGTACTCCTCGTCCATAGCCTGTTGCCACTGCTTGGCATATGGTGATGTGAGTGCCTCCTCGACTGTCTGTGGATCAGAAAAATTAGAAAGTAAACAAAACATACTATTTCCTTCTGTATCTGTGATGTTTCTTCTGTTCCGAGGTCTCAGGGTAATATTCCTTTGCTGGTGCTCTGACTGTACCCATCTCGGTGGTACATATGTTGCATCTAGGTCTCCTGTGTCCGTCTCATACTCACTTGAACTCTGATCACAGTCTTCATCTAGTACACAATCATCAGTAGTAGATTCTTCATGTGATGGAATGACATTTCTTGTCTCAGATAGGGGTGACTCATCGCACTGTACCAACACATTACTTCTATGACTTGTAAAAGTAGGGTGATCACCACACAGCTGTGACTCCACTCGGTTATCAGTATCATGGCTGTTAGACGAAGCTGAAACATCATTGTCAGTCACTAAATCCCTCTTGCAGATCTCAAAGAAGGTAACATCTCTGCTCTTAGTGATTTTGAATGTTTTTTCATCTAATAAACGATATCCTTTAGTATTGTCACAGTATCCGACCAAAATCATCCTTTTTGACTTTTTGTCCCACTTTTGGCGCTTTTCTTTAGGTATAAACACCATAGCCTCAGAGCCAAATATTCTTAGGTGTGACAGATCAGGTTTGTATCCATTCCACAGTTCAAAAGGTGTCTTACCATGTAAAGCTTTACTAGGAGATCGGTTTACAATATATGCCGCTGTCCCCACTGCCTCGGCCCATAGTTTCTTCGGCAGATTGGCTTGAAACAACATGCACCTGCCCTTTTCAACTAGTGTTCTGTTCATCCTCTCTGCTAGTCCATTATGTTGAGGGGTGTAGGGAGTGGAAGTCTGATGTACTATACCGCTGTTGGATAGAAAACTTTCAAAATGAGTATTGCAGTACTCAGTACCATTATCTGTTCTTAATATTTTAATTTTCTGAGAACAATGGTTTTCAACTTTATTTCTATAGTCCTTGAAAATTTCTAACACTTTAGTTTTATCCTGCATAAAGTATACATACACCATTCTAGTGTAGTCATCTATGAAAGTAATATAATACTTCATACCTGAGCAGCTCAAGTTCTCCATCGGTCCACAGAGGTCAGAGTGGATAAGTTCTAAAGGTGCCGTTGCTCGGGAACCAACATTCTTGAATGGGAGCCTGGATTGCTTGCCTTCATAGCAGGAAACACATCTTGTCACACAGTTCTCAGTGTTGGTTAAAGTGACACCCTTGACGCAGTTAGGCAGCCTGTTGACATCTGTAATATTTAAGTGTCCCATACGGAGGTGCCATAAGTAGGTATCACTACATTTCTCTTCACTAGAGCTCAAGTGTGCAGTTTCAGAACTAATATGTGTATCCAAAATATATAGTTTATTATCTAGAGTTGCAGAACATATGAATTTACCATGTGGATCATTAACATTACAGCCTCTTTGAGTAAATGTTACTTTGTAACCGCTATTGACAATAGCACTCACTGAGAGTAGGTTGACGGCTAGGTCAGGAACATACAAAACATTTTTAAGTTGAATGTTCTTACCATTTGCTAATCTGACATCGGTGTATCCAACTCCTCCAACTGACAGCGGCTCCTTGTTAGCTACTGTTACTTCCCTTACCGGAGGTTCTGTGACGTTGTACAACCAGTGCCTGTTTCCAGTCATGTGCATGGATGCACCAGAGTCCATGAACCATTTGTTTTGATTTTTCCCTGAAAATGCTGAAAAAGCTGCAATAAAACCTGTATCGTTCTTGCTTTTTTCATTTTCGGTCTTGCTCCCTTTAGCACTTGAACAGAACTTGGCATAGTGGCCATAACTGTTGCAATTGTAGCATCTTGGCCCCTTCTTGGCCTTTGATTGGTGTGGCGAACGGTGATATTTCTTATGTCTTGAATTTACATATAAAGCAGTACTGGTATCTGCTGATCTTACTTCCTGTAGGAGCTTGGTCTTGATAAGGTCGGCGCTAATGGTCGCGCCGGAGCTCTCAAGCCCCATGATCATGGGAGCGTAGATGTCAGGCAGACCTGCCAGCATTAGGGTGCCCAGCCACTCGTCGTTGACTTCAAACCCTATGTTACGTAGCTTGTGGGCGGTGGTCATTATTTTATTAACATATGACTCCACATTACCGCTTGATTCCAGAGTAGTGTTGACAAGGTCCTTTAACAGTCCAACTCTTCTTGTTAATCCGTTATCGTCAAATGCTCTTTGCAGATTTTCCCACACTTCTTTGGCAGTCTTGCAGCTTTGTACGTGAACATAGTTTTGCGGATCTAACAATAGTATTAGTTTGGATTTCGCTTTGACGTCCTTACTTGAATCGATAGGTATATCAGTCTTTGGCTCCACACATTGCCACAAGTCTTCGTGTTCTAGGTAAGTTTTTACACTGAACTTCCATGTTGCGAAGTTTTCACGCCCAATCAACTTTTCTAGATTGAACATGTGATGCGACGAACTCATTTTTTCAAATTTTCGCCGGCCGGTCACATGCACGCGTATAACCTCCAATGTTCTCAGTACGCGTATATCGCAAAGCTCGGATCAATTCGGTACGATTATTTGCACTGATACTTGCTGATTAACTACGCTCTGCTACCATGTAGGAATAGTAGAATAAAGCGAAGTATTTGCAATAATAACGTATATTGGTAAAAGAAAGTACAGTTCTTACGGCGGTTCGGATTCAAAGAGAAAGAAATTAGCGCCGCGCAGCGGCAGATCAGTAAAACTTAAGGATGCGTTCCTAACATTCGTTTTACAATATAATTATGTTTGCGTTCCATTACTAACACCTATGCTACAAGATGAACATAAACGGGCAAGCCGATCCACCTCGGGAGGGTGTAAGCGGTGGCCCTATGCTGCAAGATGAACATAAACGGGCAAGCCGATCCTCTTTGGTAGGGTGTAAGCGGTGACCCTATGCTGCAAGATGAACATAAACGGGCAAGCCGATCCACCTCGGGAGGGTGTAAGCGGTGACCCTGTGCTACAGGATGAATATAAATGGGCAAGCCGATCTACCTCGGGAGGGTGTACGCGGTGATTCTATGCTACGAGATCAACTGTGTCCGTACACCCTGTACGTATACGGTAGCCCTTTTACAGTATCCACACTATGTGCGTTGAGATTTATGAGGTCCGTATTGTAACAAGCCGACGCAGGTAAAGTTTATAAGGAATGTATTAAGATGGGTAGTGGCCGGTAAAGTATTCAAGTGTAACTATTGAGTTCTTGAAAGTCCCCACTTTACAGCCGATCTAAAGATTTACAATGCTGTGCTGTGAAAGAAGATGTAGTGACTAGGGTTGAGAAGGGTATGCTTGGAAGATTTTGAGTCAGTCGAGAGTTTTTGGTCAAGTTGAGAGGATGAATGAAAGAATAACAAAGGGAACATACGCCGTGAAATTTGAGTTGTTGTTTTCCCGTGGCAGAACAATTTGCCCTTAGTAATACTAGCGAATCATGCAAATTATTCCTTTAAAAAAAATTTTTTTTCTTTCGAATTTTTAAAAGAATTAATTTCCAACTCGAAAACGAAAAGAGCTATCGTTGTTTTTTAAGATGTGACATATTCAGGTACTGCTTGCCGCATGAAATCGATGCTTAAAGCTGAAGAAGCTCTACGCCCTAAGCAATAAAGTGGTTCGAACGTACTTTAAAGTTTCGGTTAAACCTTTCGTAAAACCGGCATTTATTGATTTTAATAAAAAAATACCTGCACAAATCTATTGTGCTACTAAGGTAGAATCATTTTGCTTCAGGAAAACAACCACTCTTTCACGGTGTATAGGGAAAGTATAAATGGGAACGTCTATAGGGGAAGGCCAAGTAAGACCTTTCATTGCCAAATAGGCTTGAAAAAAGGGCAAATTAGAAGTACCCGTTGTTGAAGAGTTTGCATGAAGAGATTAATGGATGTGGACGAAGTGGAAGTGGTGTGCCAGGACAGTAGCACATGCCTGGAATTGATCTCTGTCTACCCCTACCTACCTACTTACACGTGACTGTTGGCATATGTATAATTTGATGGATTGGTGGTCGTTTACCAAGATTCTAACTAATTTATTTTAATAATAATAAAATCGTTTATTGTCTCAAAATCAGCTACAATAAGAAGTAAACAACATAATGCAGTAAGTATAATGAAACAAAATATAAGTAAGTCTTAACAGGGATGTAGGTACATACAATACAATTTTTTCAGTATCACGCACGAGACAAAGGGATGAAGTTCAGCTTATGCTGCCTCGAGAATCACTCTCGTTCAGCGCTAGTGTTCAACTTCTCCCGGCTCTCTAAGGCGGAATTTGAGAGCTTAAGTCTTTGGCTGGTTGACATCTAAGTATATTATGTATTAAACATTTAAAATTTAAAAAAAGTAAACCAAAAAAATTACATCCGTATTTTATTAAAACCCAAATAAATAAGTAATAAATAATCTATTTCTTAAAACTAATTACATGCGTGTGAATTACGAAGGCTACAGCCGTAGGATGCAAAAAAATACAAAAATTATAAGAAAGTCTTTAATGACTAAAATTACAATATTAAGTTAATTACTAAGTAAGGTGACGATTGATCGAAGTGGGAAACAAAAGTGACGAAATTTGGCTAGGCTCCGTCCCGTGTCGGGCGCCTCGCGTTCCGCTGCGTCGGCATCCTGGGTCCATAAGTCGCTGCTAATGAGGTTATTGCAGATCTGCGATGTCCGTATGGATTGAGGAGCCACTTTCGATTTAAAAAGGAAGCTCGCCTCCTTATTTAGTAGGGAAGAAAATAATTTTGTAGACCGAATTCTGAAATTTTTAGTAAAATATGTCTAAAGTTATGTAGGGTAACCAGTATATTGATTGGCACCTAATGCTGACTTTTGTCTTTGGCTTCAAAAATTCAATTGGACTAACGTTAGTTACAGATTTATTTAGCATTAATGGTTTTTGAGATACAAACAGATTCCTAAAATGATACTACAATTTAAAAATGTGTCCTTATTCATCCGCGTCATATGCCGCAGTCCAACGATAGCTTGACGGCGGTGGGTGTGGGAACACTCCCGTCAGCATTGCACCAACGGCTGTCGTTGAGAGACGGGAGTGACCTTGCGTACCGGGTTCCCTGTCACTCCCCTCCGGGGAGGCTTGAGTGAGCCCGTGGAGGCTCCGCCGGTGGTGTTGTGCGTGAAGGCTCTGCCAGGTACCACGGTACCACCAGTAGGCGATGAGGTACGCCGCGAAGTTTATTGGGTACACCTCTATTGGCCATAGGAATTGCACCTTAGCCCAGGAACAGCTGCCGGTCTTTTCCATCTCAGCACCCGCAGCCGGGAGTCCCACACACCACCTTGGGTAAACCCCTGCCCAAGGTTAGGTGCATCAAGCATTCTCCGCGTCAAAAAAATAAAATTAGGAATATAGGATTCAGAAGTATAGCGATTGCCAGGTCTGCCAATGACTCATCATCATCTTGGCGTTTTCCCGGTTGCATCCTTGCGGAGCCCGGGGTCCGCTTTCCTACTCCTAACTCTCCACTTCGCACGGTCTTCGGCATCCTTTACGGAGTGTTTGTTGGCACGCATGTCATCCACTACAACGTCAAGCCAGGCCTTCTTGGGCCTTCCCCTTCTGCCGGGACCCGGCGGTAGCGACATAGCTAGACACTTATTCCCTACGTAGTTTGCCGGTTTCCGTAAAACATTACCGTACCAACGTAGGCGGCACTCTTGCAGTTTATCAGCGATGTCTCGGACATGAAGGCTGCCGCGAATTCGGGAGTTCTTTACGCGATCTGCTCGCGTAACTCCCGACATCCAGCGCAGCATCTTCATCTCCGTGACCCGCAGTTCCTGCTTGTGCCGCTCAAGTAATGGCCATGCTTCACTACCATATAAGAGGACAGGCCTAATGATGGATTTATAGACCTGTCCCTTCAGCTTAACCGGCGTTTTAGGGTCGCAAGTGACGCCGCTCACCTCCCGCCATTTATCCCAAGCAGCAGCAATGCGTGCCTTGACGTCGGAGTCGATGTCGCCGTTCGCGTGGAGTACAGATCCCAGATACTTGAACCGGTCCGTGCGCTCGACCGTGTCTTCGCCTATGCGGACGGACATGGGATCTGTAGTGTTGCAGGCCAAGTACTCTGTCTTCGCCACGTTGAGTTTCAGACCCCGTTCTCAAGCGATTCCTTCCATGTGTTAACATCGTCTCACCAGCCGTCCCCTGTCCGAGTCCACCAGCGCGATATCATCAGCATACATAAGTAGCCATGGTGGCTGCTCATGGTGGTCTCTGATGCTGTCTGACAATACGTCTAATATCAGGCTGAAGAGAAACGGACTCAGGACGGAGCCTTGGTGTACTCCGACGGTTATACGGAAGGGCAAAGTGTCGCCAACAGCGGTCCTAACTACAGAATCGGAATCACAGTACATGTCTCTAATGATATCAACATACGTTTCTGGCACTCCCTTGGACCTCAGGGCCCACCAAATCATCTCACGCGGAACACAGTCGAAGGCCTTCTCCATGTCCAGAAATAGGAAGTGGAGAGGCGTTTTCTTCGTCCTGTATTTCTCCATGATGATTCTTAGGGCAAAAACGGGGTCCATAGTCCCGTGACCGGGGCGGAAACCATATTGACATCCAGAGACAGTGCACTCCTGACGGATTCGAGAGTCTACTATCCGCTCGAATAGTTTCATGGTGTGGGACATGACCTTTATACCGCGATAACTACCGCACTCTTGCACTGATCCCTTGCCCTTGAAGACCGGGGTGATAACACTCAGTCTCCATTGGCGAGGAATCCCGCCGGTGCTGAGTATGCGGTTATAAAGGTTAGTTAGGATGCCCACACCACGACCACCCATTGCCTTCCAGGCTTCGATGGGGACTCCATCGGCTCCGACAGCTTTCCGATTCTTCATGCGGCGAAGAGCATTCTCTACTTCTTCAGGCGTTACCGGTGGCACAAGTCCTTGATTCGGAGAGAGGTCCGGTGGCTGCACTTCTCTATGCTGTTTATTTAACAGCTCGTGGAAGTAAGAGCGCCATCTCTCCTTCACCGCGAGGTCCTCGCATAGTAGGTCACCGTGAGGATCTTTAACACAGCGGCACTTGGAGATATCCTGTGCCGCTTTGACCCTAGAACGTGCCAATCTATAGATAAGCTTCTGCCCCTCAGACGATTCCAGCCTATCGTAGAGCGGCTGTAGGTGGGCTCGCCTGGCTCTGGCAACAGCTTTCTTTGTTGCACGTTTTGCGGACCTGTATGCGTCGCGATCTTCAGGAGAGTTGGACGCTTGCCACTTTTTAAAGAGGGCTTTCTTCACCCTAGTCTCCCTCTGGACTGCGTCGTTCCACCACCAAGTCTCCTTGTCAAATTTGCGTCCACCCTTAGACGTGCCAAGCACTGACTTCGCCGTCTGCCAATGACTGTGCGGTAATATATATTTCAGTGCAATTATTGGCATAGCAAAAACTGCGTGAACACAAATCTTTTTTTTTCGAAAAAGTTAAAAATCATATTTCTAACACATAATATCATGACGTAAAGCTAAAATATCCTTCAAATGGTTACCTGAAAACGTATATAATTCACTTCCAACGCACGCCTCACCAAACTTTTTCACGTTAAAATTGCCGCGAACTTTCACTGTTGATTTAATCGAACAGAAAAACAATGAAGACGTCTTTTTGGCGTACAGTTAAGTATTTCCATATGTGAATGTAGAAATTTGCCGCTAAAAAGTAGTTTCTTCATATCAAAAACGTATTTACTAAATTAAATATTTAAAATAAAAGGCAAAAGTGCCAATCACTGGGGGGGGTGCCAAGAATAGTACAGTTTACCCTAACTGTGAATGTGGCTCCTCAATCCAAACATCTGAATTGAGGAGCCACCTGAAACACGGAAAGTATTTCATGTATATGGTTGAAAATTTTGTATCATTTAGTAGCAACTGTGTTTAGTGTCTACTAAAAAATTTAGCCCAGTACTGTTTATATTCAAGAATATACAATACTTTTAATGTGGCTCGTCGATCTATACACAAGAGAATGAATTGCCATGTAAGTTATTGGTAGTAAGTGTACATTTAGTAGTAAGTGTGTTCGAATTTGTAGTATATGGACAAAGTAGTAGAACTGAGCAAATTTAATAAATAAATGCATTTCATTTGGCTCCGCAATCCTGACGTCTGCATAATAAATAATTGACTGTACCTATCTGAGATCAAAACGGAATAAAATACCAGAGACACCAACATTTAGTATAAATGTCTACTAAATACATATGCACAAATCAACATTGTATATGTTCGGTATCTGGAAAACATATCACTCTGAATATTCCTTACGAATTCGCTATTTAGGGTGACCATGTTATATTAATTAAACTAGGATGATTCATTTTTGAAATTTAATTTTTCACTATATCTAGACAGATCGCTTTTTTGCCTTTAAATCTGAATATAATTTCTGTTTTCGGAATCCAAAGTTTAGAAGATGCAATTTGTATTGTAGAAGAAAATAACGTTTGCACATCTTGTAACCACCAAACAGTGTGTAAATATACTGTATCAAAAAGAGTTTCATTTGAACTAAATTTTTCTACGAGGTTTCGAGTAAACAAGGTACCAGAAACTATAATGATTTCAAGTAGCTTATACACATTAATAGGCGTTATACAATTTATCCCTGCGATTACCAAAGCTGGAATGGGTCACTATAAATGTCACTACCCAGCGAATGATGAGATGTTTTGTTATGACGACTATGATTCTCACTGTAAAATTCATAAAAGCACCGACCAACCAATATTAATTTATTCTTTAACTTTTGTCGAAATTGACTATTTAGATACCAAATATCCTAAACCTATGAAGAATCTTTGTACCGAATATTGTCGAAAAATTTAATTTCAAAAATGAATCATCCTAGTTTAATTCATACAACATGGTCACCCTAAATAGCGAATTCGTAAGGAATATTCAGAAGTGATTTGTTTTCCAGATACCGAACATATACAATGTTGATTTGTGCATATGTATTTAGTAGACATTTATACTATATGTTAGTGTCTCTGGTATTTTATTCCGTTTTGATCTCAGGTAGGTACCTGTCAATTATTTATTATGCAGACGTCAGGATTGAGGAGCCAAATGAAATGCATTTATTTATTATTTGCTCAGTTCTACTTTGTCCATATACTACAAATTCGAACACACTTACTACTAAATGTCTTTAGAGTGGAATATAAGTTGACCAATAACTTACATGGAAATTCATTCTCTTGTGTATAGATCGAGGAGCCACTGTAACGTAGTACATTATTTTTCTAATAATTTTTATTATTTAATTTCAATATATAAATTAAATAATAAATCATCAATAAATATATTGCAATGGATATCAAAAATCCGAAGGCTGTCCATAGCTTTATTCTTTTGCCGCATGCAATTGGTGCACGTCAAAAGAAATGTCACTTAAAAATACAAACGTCAAAACCGACCGTATAAATTCCGGCACAGACGCCGCGAGCTTCCTCTTTTGCTCCTGATCATCCTTTTGTAATTTAACGCGAAATTACGGCTCCCATTGCCAAATTAGCTTTCTACGTTCACTATTTATAGATTCAGTGATACCCCAGATCGGGTGAGTGTGTTGCAATAGACTAATAGGTTGCATTCTTAGGTCGTGGTTATGCCTTCTTATTGTTTTGTTCACCTACCGGCATAACCACTTTTTATAAATCTCTTTAGTTTTACTTTTTTTTTTTTTTTTTTTTATAATAGGCAAACAAGATGACCACACTCCGCCTGATGGTAAGCGGTAGTGAGATCCAAATATGAGGTCGACAGGCACAATAGATCATATTGCGCCTGTCGCACTCACCCTGAAGGCCTGCTTAAATGCCGTTTCACGCCCCGCCTGAAGAGCCCGGGATCATAGGAGGGAGGGAAAACATGAGCTGGAAGGGCATTCCATGCCTTAATGGCACGGGGCAGAAATGAAGAGCTGAACCTCTTAGTCCGAGCCACCAGCGACTGCATTGTATGTGGATGGCAGCGCTGTCCTGCACGTGTCGTTCGGGAGTGGAAAGGGGAGGGAGGGATTAGCTGAAATAGCTCTTCAGAGCATTCCCCATTAAAGAGACGGTAGAGAACACTAAGACCGGCAATGTCTCTACGTAGTTGTAGAGGCTCCAGAGTTTCGGACACCTCTACATCACCGACAATACGGATAGCACGTCGCTGCAACCTATCGAGAGCGTCGAGCAAGTATTTTGCGGAGCCATCCCAGAGGTGACAGCAATATTCCACACATGGGCGAACTTGTGCCTTATAAAGAAGGCAGAGCTGCACCGGTGTGAAAAATCGCCGCACTCTGTTCAGGATCCCCAGTTTGCGGGAGGCTGTTCTAATGACGCTCTCGATGTAATCCCGCTGGTTCAGGTCGCGGCGAACATCTATGCCAAGGATGCTAAGGCTATCCTGTATTGGTAAGGGGGTGCTCTGAAGAGTAGGATGGGAAAGGAAAGGAGACACTTTACTAGAAAAAACACACACCTGTGTCTTCTTGGCATTGAACTCGACAAGATTGCATGAGCCCCATTCGGAAATGCGGTCCAAGACCCCGTCAAGCTCGGCGACAAGAAGGTTCCTCTTTTCCTCGGTTTCGGTCTGCTTTACCCCAGGTCTTCCAAAATAACGTGCGTGGACAGTGCTGTCATCTGCATAGCAATGAATGTTGCCTAGTGACAACATGTCATTGATATGCAGCAGAAACAATGTCGGCGACAGAACGGAACCTTGAGGTACACCGGAATTTATTTACTTTTACTTTATTCCAAATTCTATTTTCTAAATTACTGTTGCTGCTTTCTACGTGTTCCTTATATACTACCTGTCATTGTAATGGATTCCCTCACCTCAACAATTAACTAGTGGGAATGCTGCTCCCACTGGTGGTTGGTTGGGGTGGTTGGAGTCCATTGCGGGGACACTTGGTGACTCCTACCTACCAACTTTCCAGGGTTCTAAGTCTGGACTTCAAAGTGCGGGGCACACATACAGCGGACACGAGCTAGTGCAAGCGGGATCTCCTACCTACGCTTCTACCAGCAATCCCTTGTGCTTGCCTACACAACGTGCTTGGCCGCCTACCACGTGCCTACGCCTTACTGCGTGTCCTGACCGCGCCGCCTACAACCTCGTGCAGAAGCTGCCTGCACGACCTACCCTCAACGGCTGCGGACTACCCTACCAGGACAGTAGCTTTCCTAAGCGGTTTGATAATCACAGCTCAATCTCGACCCTCGTCCCTCGCTCTCCGAACTAATTTACCGAGAAGGTCTTTTCTAAAATAAATTTGTACTGTTAATTAATCTTTTTTTATTTCCTCCCCTACCTACATACATTGTTTCACCACATTAAAAGTATTGTATATTCTTGAATATAAACAGTACTGAGCTAAAATTTTTAGTAGACACTAAACACAATTGCTACTAAATGATACAAAATTTTTAAACATATACATGAAATACTTTCCTTGTTTCAGGTGGCTCCTCAATTCAGATGTCTGGATTGAGGAGCCACATTCACAGTTACATAACTTTAGATATATTATACTACAAATTTCAGGATTCGGTCTACAAAATGATTTACTTCCCTACTAAATAAGGGGGCGAGCTTCCTTCTTAAATCGAAAGTGGCTCCTCAATCCATACGGACATGATCTGCGATATTGGTAGGGTTACAACGCGTAACACCTCCCCCCGAAGATCAGTAACTATTTCCGAACTTCGTTTGAGATAGTTGCTGAGATGTTCCTGTGGTTCACTTTTATCTCGTTGGGGATGATCCTTGATTCAGCTGGAATAGCGTAGATGACTTGTGGTGCGTTTGCGATGCCTTCATTGATGTTACTTTTCTGTAGATAGTAAGTTCGAAGTCGTTTGATTGCTACGGCGATCATCAGTGCTACGGTAATTAGTAGTATGACGTACATAGGAATGGTAGTATGATACAGAGATAGTTCGTTGACGTCGTTTACTTGAACTGAAGTCTGTATGGATATCTTTGAATTTGCAGCATGCAGATTTTCCAAGTTCACAGAGTTAAGAACCACAGATGGATGCTTCTGGAGAGTACAGAGGCATTTCCATGATTTTCACGACTTGTCCTTTGATGTTCTCGTTTGTGTTAGCTAAGGTGAACTTAGGAGATTGTATTCGACATTTTTACGGGATGACTGCGAAGTAACTTCCTTGTAGAGTTCTATACTGTTATTGACCGCAGTATATCTTGATTTTCGTAGGTACGGGAAAAGACATGGTGTAATGTCTGTCGTCCAGCTGTTCAAGTGCTTCTCTGGTGAGGGTAACCATGGTCTGCTTACAGGTTTTGAGAAGTTTTTGTTCGGTGATGAGGTGTTGAATACAGTCGGGTCATCTTGAATACTATAGCTCGTCATAAACTGGCAAAGGAACCATGAGTTGGTCACATTCTGTCTCTATATACCTGTAATCTTGTCCAGAAATTGCTATGTAGGGTAGGGTAGGAATAAGGATTTTATGATTTTTATTACGAATTAGGGAAAGTTTATAAAGGTCGTAAGTTAAAGGATTGGCAATCGGCACTTTAATAAGTACAGTAATTTTATTGTCTACTGAAAAAAAAACCTGAAATAAACGTCATAAAAATCCCTATAATCTAAGTCCAGAATTTCATCTTTTGAATATAAAGTCCTTATTTTTCCTATCATATACTTAAGATTATCGAAACTTATTATAAAATGTGGAGTACTCGATGCACGAATAAATCCTTTCTTGAGATAAATCTTCAATATTATCTCCTAATATAATTAAATGTTGTGCCAAATGGGCGTACTTAATTAGACTCGTTTCCTTTTAACTATCGTTTTCCATAATTGTATTAAAAACTGTAGTTTTTATGCGCATACTACCGGCGCTTTGTAAAGAACTTCTCTGATATATCTCTGCACCAGTCCTATACTTGGCTACCCGAACAGAGAAGGAAGGTTTATCGTGGACACCGATGCCAGCAATACTGGCATAGGCGGAGTTCTGTCGCAAGAGCAAGGTGAACGGGAAGTGGTGATCGCCTATTTCAGTAAGTCACTTTCAAAACCTGAAAGGAACTACTGTGTGACTCGTAAGGAACTGTTGGCGGTAGTGAAGACTCTACAGCATTTCAACAAGTACCTCGTTGGAAGACAGTTTATCCTGCGGACAGATCATGCTGCGTTAAAATGGCTCTTGTAGTTTAAGAACCCTGAAGGACAAGTGGCGCGGTGGCTAGAGCAACTACAGGAGTACAATTTCACAACAGAACATCGGAGTGGTAGAACGCATTTGAATGCCGATGCCCTATCAAGGAGACCTTATCCTGTGGCCTGCAGTCATTGTTCTAAGACGGAGACTAAAGAAGAAGTCCGGATGATTACCACCCAGGGACTTGATAATGAATGGAGCGAAGACGCTATCAAAAAGGCGCAAAAAGAGGATAGTGACCTGAGGAAAATATTTGAATGGAAAGAAGTAGGTCAAAAACCTTCTTGGAGCCATGTAGCATCATCAAGCCCCATCACGAAAAGTTACTTGGCACAATGGGACAGTTTGGAGATTAAGGATGGAGTACTCTTCAGGAAATGGGAAACACCAAAAGGATTTCAAACAACACTACAGCTGATTGTACCCCGTAAACAAGTTGCTTCCTTACTGAGGTACATACACGATGGGGTATCCGGGGGACATTTAGGCGTGAAGAAGACCCTAGAGAAGCTTAGACCTGTCGGGAGGACGTCGAAGACTGGTGCAAGATATGTACGACTTGTGCATCAGTAAAGGGCCCACAAACCAGAAGTAAGGGCAAACTCAAGCTGTACAACGTCGGCGCTCCATGGGAAAGAATCGCAGTAGATGTAGCTGGCCCCTTCCCAGAATCCGATGTGGGAAACAAGTACATCATTGTGGTCCAAGATTACTTCACTAAGTGGCCTGAAGTCTTCGCTACGCCTAATGAAGAAGCAAAGACGGTCGCCAAGAAGTTAGTCCACGAGGTAATTTGCCGATTTGGTGTGCCTCTTGAGATACATTCAGACCAAGGAAGAAACTTTGAGTCAGCACTGTTCCAGGAGGTCTGTCAACTGTTGGGTATGCATAAGACCCGTACTACACCAGCACACCCGCAATCCGATGGCATGGTCGAGAGATTCAACCAAACATTGGAAAACCACTTGGCCAAAGTTGTGGACGGGCATCAACGAGACTGGGACCAGTACATACCGCTTTTCTTGCTGTCCTACCGATCTGCGATCCACGATAGCACCAGCGCAACCCCAGCAATGGTAAACTTCGGTCGAGAAATGCGGCTTCCGGTAGATGCATTGACTGGGACACCGCCGGAAGCTCCGAAACCAGTAGCCGAATACGCGGCTGACCTACAGAAGCGCCTGGATGAAGTACATGCTCTCGTTAGAGACTGCAGTTTAAAATCCAGCGAAAGAATGAAAACCCGTTACGACCGCAAAGCCAACACCGATGGTTTCGATGAAGGGAGTCTGGTTTGGTTACACAACCCACTCAGGAAGAAGGGCAAATCACCGAAGTTCCAGCCAAGGTGGGAAGGACCATACAAGATCTCTGCCTTCTTTATAAGGCACAAGTTCGCCCATGTGTGGAATATTGCTGTCACCTCTGGGATGGCTCCGCAAAATACTTGCTCGACGCCCTCGATAGGTTGCAGCGACGTGCTATCCGTATTGTCGGTGATGTAGAGGTGTCCGAGACCTTAGAGCCTCTCCAGCTACGTAGAGACATTGCCGGTCTAAGTGTTCTCTACCGTCTCTATAATGGGGAATGCTCTGAAGAGCTATGCCAGCTAGTCCCTCCCTCCCCTTTCCACTCCCGAACGACACGTGCTGGACAGCGCTGCCATCCACATACAATGCAGGCGCTGGTGGCTCGGACTAAGAGGTTTAGCTCCTCATTTCTGCCCCGTGCCATTAAGGCATGGAATGCCCTTCCAGCTCATGTTTTCCCTCCCTCCTACGATCCCGGGCTCTTCAGGCGGGGCGTGAAACGGCATTTAAGCAGGCCTTCAGGGTGAGTGCGACAGGCTCAATACGATCTATTGTGCCTGTCGACCTCATATTTGGATCTCGCTACCGCTTACCATCAGGTGGAGTGAGGTCATCTTGTTAGCCTTTTAATAAAAAATAAAAAAAAAAGATCATCACTAGGCTGAACGACTTAACCTATCGGATCAAACAAGGGACAAGAGGCAAGCCGAAAATTGTTCACATTGATCGATTGGCTCGTTACCATGGGTCAAATGATGCTCGGGACGAGCATGACTAAGAGGGGGATAATGTTACTACCACGAGAGACCGTGCAAGCGGAATTAGTCTTATAGTCGTAGCGAGCTCTAGCGTGTTCTAGAGTAATAATAATAATAATAGAGTTTTCGCCGCCCGGACCGCTCGAGAATATTCTCAACGCTACGCGAAGAGACTAGTGCGTCCTTGCTGCGTATAAAAGCAGGATGTACGACACGACGAGACAGTTCCGATTTGGGAAAGCGAAGCGAATCAGTCTCCTGCGAACTAAGAGTGATCGAGTGCGTTAACTGCGAATAGTTTCAGTGTAATTCAGTGTTTTAGTGTGATTCAGTGTTTTAGTGTAATTTAGTGTTCCGTGTTTAGTGTTGTAATTAAGTGTTTTTAAGTGTTTAATTGTGTAATTGTTAGTCGATAAATAAATTAATTGTCTTTTGGTGACTTTTGGCGTATCTTGAATTTAACGTACCCCGTTCCCGCAACAATATAATTGATGTTCTTCAATTATTACCCTAAGTATGCACTGCATGATATAATTTTACCTTTATACTAGAGAAACACAGTGTCTGTAGGTACATTATTCGCGGGTCGTGAAGTATGTGTTATAAATAGGTACAAAAAAAATATTTTAGCATGCCATGAAATCAGATATCATGACGGTAAAAGGGTAAGCGACCCCGGCTCCTCGAGCAACTGTCGACTCAGTCCAAATTGTAAGGATGGGGCCAGGAGACGTCAATAAAAGATGTTTCACTTGTAGATTATAATTATATTGTGTCTAACTTATGATCCAATACATGTCCTTATATATTAGACACGACATGGAGAGGTGCTACGCACACTACACCTCCCCCGTATTTAAACAAAAAAAATGAAGGTTAGTTTTTTTTAGTCAATACATACATACATACATACAATCACGCCTTTTTCCCAGAGGGGTAGGCAGAGATCACTTTCAGCGATCCACTTTTCACCTTTGTGGGAAACGTGACGTGACGGGTTGTGGACCACGTCGCCGCCATTCTGCCTTGTGCATTGTTTTAACAAGCGCATTGCGTTCCCACGAGAAGCAAGGATATTTGACGGGGGAAGGAAAAGCGGAGGAAGGATACTATCGCCTCGGATGATTTGGACTGAGTCGATAGTAGCTCAATACAATTTTTTTTGTAGTCAATACAATTTTTAAAAAATATGGTGTAAAATACCAATAAATTTCTAAAAATGGATATTAATTTTGGATGGACTTAAAACAATTAATTAATAAACAATATTCAGGTGGGAGACGTTTTGTTCAGGTGGGAGACGTTTTGTCAGGTGGGAGACGTTTTGTCGACCGGTTGCTGTTACCACCATACAGTTGCGTAAAACCCGCCAAGTGATTCTGACCTCTCTCGGTCAGGTCGCGTTCCGGGATCAGCACTGTACGAACCGGAGCCAGAGGGGACCATTTCTGCGGCAAGCGGACCAGTGGAGTCTAAGCGGCGGCATTGTGCGGGCGGAGCGGGTCAGCCTGCCGGCCTGGGAGACCTGTAGAAACGGGGGCCCTTCCGTCCAGTGGACTGGCCAACTCGGACCCGCACAGCTCAATACCAATGCGAGACTCCACGCCTTGTCTCGTTGTTGCCGCAGCAGTGGTCTCCTCTTTAAGCGGGCTTTCAGGGTGAGTGCGACAGGCTCAATATGGTCTATTGTGCCTGTCGACCTCATATTTGGATCTCACTACCGCTTTCCATCAGGCGGAGTGAGGTCATCTTGTTAGCTTATTATAAAAAAAAAAAAAATTAACCATCAATTTGAAATAATAAATCAAAATGTTTTTTTTTAAATATCAACGTCAGAAAAACAAAAATTGAAAGAAGTTACGAAGTTACATATGATTCTTAAGCTAAAATAAACATTTATATTTTATAAACTAATGCAATATTGATCCGCAGACGGGTCCTTTTAAAATTTTAAAACATTTTTAAAAAAAATTAGCATAGAAAAAAAATTATACAAATTTTAGTTTCCATTTTTAAACAAGTAATTTTTAAGACCCATTTTTAATACATCCAAATTGAATTTTCTTTTTCAAATTTAATTATTTACCTGCAGGTACATTACACAAATATTACTCATTCGTTACCAATTTTCCACGTATATTTCCTACTTTCTCAGTATTTATTTACTTCACTGCCATAACATTATATCAACAATTTCATTTTGCTAATATGGTGGTGGTGGTGGGTGGGTGGGGGAGAACATCCTCCAGTTGTGTTCGGCTGCCGACCTGGCTATTGTGAACACGTTTTTCCAGAAGAGGCCCGAACATTTAATCACCTACAGGAGTGGGCGGCACGCTACCCAGATCGATTTCCTACTCACTAGGAGGCACCACATCGGCAAGGTAGTCAACTGCAAGGTCATACCCGGAGAGAGTCTCACTGCACAACACCGTCTACTTGTCATGGATCTCTGCGTGAAGCCCAAAGCCAAAAGCTTTGAGCGCTGTCGGCGTCAAATAAGGTGGTGGCGGCTTGACGATGACAAATCCCAGGTGTTCGTCTCAGCTATCGGCGACAAGTGCGCTGAGGCTGAGAACGAACCAGTTCAGAACCACTGGGACAGGATTCAGGCAACCATAACCGAAGCGGCGAAGTCAGTGCTTGGCACGTCTAAGGGTGGACGCAAATTTGACAAGGAGACTTGGTGGTGGAACGACACAGTCCAGAGGGAGACGAGGGTGAAGAAAACCCTATTTAAAAGTGCCAAGCGTCCAACTCTCCCGAAGATCGCGACGCATACAGGTCCGCAAAACGTGCTACTAAGAAAGCTGTTGCCAGAGCCAGGCGAGCCCACCTACAACCGCTCTACGATAGGCTGGAATCGTCTGAGGGGCAGAAGCTTATCTATAGATTGGCACGTTCGAGGGTCAAAGCGGCACAGGATATCTCCAAGTGCCGCTGTGTTAAAGATCCTCACGGTGACCTACTATGCGAGGACCTCGCAGTGAAGGAGAGATGGCGCTCTTACTTCCACGAGCTGTTAAACAAACAGCATAGGGAAGTGCAGCCACCGGACCTCCCTCCGAATCAAGGAATTGTGCCACCGGTAACGCCTGAAGAAGTAGAGAAGGCTCTTCGCCGCATGAAGAATCGGAAAGCTGTCGGAGCCGATGGAGTCCCCATCGAAGCCTGGAAGGCAATGGGTGGGCGTGGTGTGGGCATCCTAACTAACCTTTATAACCGCATACTCAGCACCGGCGGGATTCCTCGCCAATGGAGACTGAGTGTTATCACCCCGGTCTTCAAGGGCAAGGGATCAGTGCAGGAGTGCGGTAGTTATCGCGGTATAAAGGTCATGTCCCACACCATGAAACTATTCGAGCGGATAGTGGACTCTCGAATCCGTCAGGAGTGCACTGTCTCTGGATGTCAATATGATTTCCGCCCCGGTCACGGGACTATGGACCCCGTTTTTGCCCTAAGAATCATCATGGAGAAATACAGGACGAAGAACACGCCTCTCCACTTCCTATTTTTGGACATGGAGAAGGCCTTCGACTGTGTTCCGCGTGAGATGATTTGGTGGGCCCTGAGGTCCAAGGGAGTGCCAGAAACGTATGTTGATATCATTAGAGACATGTACTGTGATTCCGATTCTGTAGTTAGGACCGCTGTTGGCGACACTTTGCCCTTCCGTATAACCGTCGGAGTACATCAAGGCTCCGTCCTGAGTCCGTTTCTCTTCAGCCTGATATTAGACGTATTGTCAGACAGCATCAGAGACCAACATGAGCAGCCACCATGGCTACTTATGTATGCTGATGATATCGCGCTGGTGGACTCGGACAGGGGACGGCTGGTGAGACGTGTTAACACATGGAAGGAATCGCTTGAGAACGGGGGGTCTGAAAATCAACGTGGCGAAGACAGAGTACTTGGCCTGCAACACTACAGATCCCATGTCCGTCCGCATAGGTGAAGACACGGTCGAGCGCACGGACCGGTTCAAGTATCTGGGATCTGTACTCCACGCGAACGGCGACATCGACTCCGACGTCAAGGCACGCATTTCTGCTGCTTGGGATAAATGGCGGGAGGTGAGCGGCGTCACTTGCGACCCTAAAATGCCGGTTAAGCTGAAGGGACAGGTCTATAAATCCATCATTAGGCCTGTTCTCTTATATGGCAGTGAAGCATGGCCAGTACTTGAGCGGCACAAGCAAGAACTGCGGGTCACGGAGATGAAGATGCTGCGCTGGATGTCGGGAGTTACGCGAGCAGATCGCGTAAAGAACTCCCGTATTCGCGGCAGCCTTCATGTCCGAGACATCGCTGATAAATTGCAAGAGTGCCGCCTACGTTGGTACGGACATGTTTTACGGAAACCGGCAAACTACGTAGGGAACAAGTGTCTCGCAATGTCGCTACCGCCGGGTCCCGGCAGAAGGGGAAGGCCCAAGAAGGCCTGGCTTGACGTCGTAGTGGATGACATGCGTGCCAACAAACTCTCCGCGAAGGATGCCGAAGACCGTGCGAAGTGGAGAGTTAAGAGCAGGAAAGCGGACCCCGGGCTCCGCAAGGATGCAACCGGGAAAACGCTGAGATGATGATGATGATGATGATGATGGTGGTGTGGCGGTGGGCACACAACTCTCATTATAGCTTAACACACTTGGTACATAGTAGGTCCTTCCTACTAATGGGTTGGCCTATCCCATTAACAAATACTATTCTTCATATAGGTACAGACAATTATGACTCGACTGCTCATTTATACTTATCATCACATTTATCATTTCATTACTATTTGCTTCTCTCGGCAAAAATAAAACTTAGGGGTCATGTTTTCAGATCAGCGATCTCCTAATATTTTCACGAAGGGAAACTCGTCCACGTCATGATCAAGCAAAGGATCCATGCCCTAGTCTGTACCTTGTACCATTTACTTCATCATCATTTTTATTCTTTCATACTACGGCTCAAGTTTTAAGATCTCATTCATCTCCAACCACTTACACAGAGAAATCTCATTTACACCATGATCAAACGGAAGGATCTGACACCGTGTATACCTTTCAGAGTGTGCCCTACCATTCACTCAATATTTTAAATATTAATCATTCGTACACCATCTCTTTAATACCAATACATTCAAAATAAATTATTCAGTAAAAATAAATTACGTTACTCTCAGGTGATCAGTCCAATCGTAAAGCAACATATCTCTATCGAAATAATTCCCAACTATGAAATCCGCAAAAACATTCAAATTCATTCATTATTTTTCACTATAATTATACCTTCATAAACTCATTACTTTAATCCGTTTCAAATATCTACTCGGAGCAAAATATCTAGTCCCCCCGCTGGATTCGGTGCAGATACTGGCCGAAACAACCATGCCCGGTCAGCACCTGCACCAGACGGAACGACAAGAAGCCGCCCGTCCGCTCGAGCCAGCTGATGAGCACTGGCCCGAGCGCATCCAGCAGGCGACGCCCTGCTTCTTCCTCGGCTAGCCTATCGGCCCACGCCGCCACCAAGACTTCTCGAGCTCCACGCACAAATTCACCGCGCTCACTGGATGTCGGTCGAGAACCCCGCTCCCGCTGCTTCTTCATCCACTCGTAGCTGGTCGCCTGCAGCTGCGCTTCCAGATCCCAAGGCGGCGAGCCTGCCAAGGCGCAGGCCGCCGCAAAACCCACGGTGCGATAGGCACGCGCCACCCGACACGCTATGGCTCGCTGGGGCCTACGGAGTAGGGCGGAATTCCCCCTAATTTGGAGAGAGTCCGCCCAGATGGGAGCTCCGTAGAGGGCCATACTCCGAAGTATGCCAGCGTAGAGTTGCCGACATCTAGCCCTGGGCCCCCCCAGATTTGGGAGAAGCCACCCCAGCGAATCCGCTGCCTTGAGGAGGCGCGGTGACAGCCTACTAAAGTGTGGATCTGAACGAGGCCTTCCCAGCCTCCTGGTACTGCGTGTAAATTCTCGTGCGAATATTTATATAGTGGGTGAGACCCCGTAACGTTTTTCAATTCATAGCGGTCATTTTCTAAAACCCTAATGATTTTGAATGGACCCTAATGATTTTGAATGGACCTCTAAACTTTTTGTCTAATTTTGTCTGATTTCTTTCACTACACTTTATAAAAACATTTGTAGTCTCCTACACTGAATGGTTTAACTGTAGCCTTACCTTTATTAAAACGCTCAGTGTCCGTTTTACTCGATTTTTCAATATTTTGTAAAGCAGTACTACGGACACCAGTAAGGTTTAATCTGTTATCAGGTGTAAGCTGTGGTGAAATTCTAGATTCTCCGAGAGATAGGGCTTGTATGCCAAACATAAGTTGCGTAGCAGAGTACCCAGTGACTCGAGATGTTGTGCTATTGAGAGCAAGTTGTACGCTACTTAATTCGTCACGCTAAACTTTATGTGGATCATTTTCAACTATAGTTAAAAGGCTTTTAAGTGTACGCATTACTCGCTCCACTTGACCATTAGCTCTACAAGACCCTGTGGCGATTAAATGAAGTTCTAAATTGTAAGTTTTACAAAATTGTTTGAACTCCTGACTGACATAACATCTACCTTGATCGGCTTTTACGCGTTTTGGGGCTCCGAACAAACAAACCGCTTTATTTAATGCACGGACTGCACAATTTGCATCCAAAGACGTGGTATAAGTAGGAAACCAGTCCTAAAAACTGTCGAACTTTAGAGGCAGTCCTGGGGGGCAATGCCTCAACTAGAGCTCGGGATTTCCGAGGATTTGGTCTTATTTCACCGGCTCTTACAGAAAATCCAAGATAGTTGACCTTCTTTTTCATGAATTTACATTTATTGACATTAAAAGAAAAGCCTGCTTTTGACAATGAATCCAGTACTCTATCAAGGCGACGCAGACCTTCCTGAATATCAGGGGAGAAACAAATCACATCGTCTATAAAGGCCATTGCGTCGTCTTTAACAGATTTCAATGCATTATTTATACACCTCTGATATACTGAAGGTGCGTTTCGAAGGCCAAAAGGCATGGCTAAATATTCAAATTGGCCCTCAGGTGTTACGAAAGCTGTACACTCTATTGACTCTGGACTAATAGAAATTTGGTGAAATCCTGATGCCATATCTAGCGAAGAAAAGTAGTGCGCCCCCGACAGCCGGTCAATTTGTTCATTAATATAGAGACTCATAGAGCGTTCTACACGCTTGTGCTCTCGGGCGGTAGCTGAAAATCAGCTGTTTGCTATTGCTGTTACGCTTTAGCAAAATATCGCTGAGCTATCGCCTTTTCACATTGTTGTGACACAAATATTAAAAAAATTATAAACCCTGTGTTTTAATTTTGCAATGTACATTTTTGTAACTGTATACTATGTAAATTTTTCATGTATTAATTTTAGCCTCTTCAATTGTAATATTATTTATTGTACCTTTTCTATTATGTAATTTTAGTTTTCTCGCCGTTGTTTTTATTTGTGTTTGTGTCAACTTTAATGTTAATAAATGTCTTATCTATCTATCTATCTAATAAGTGGCAAAGGGTAATACTCTGGGCTCGTATTAGAATTAAGCTCTCTATAGTCTACACACATTCTATCTGTCCCATCTTGTTTCTTGACTAACAGGATGGGGCTAGCAAAAGGGGATGTACTCTCACGTATAACACCGGCATCCAAGAGAGACTGAACTTTATCTCTAACTATATCCTTTTCAGCCGCTGATAACCTATACGGGTGTCTTCGAACCATTTTATTTGGATCTATAAGAGTAATTTTCAGTTCACCGGTTGTAACACGACGAGTAGGCATACTTTGTATAAAGAATTGACTATACCTACTTAATATTTCAATTAAGGCATCGTTATCGTTACCTACTAAATCAGTATCAATATTTTCAAAATTCAAATGGGAAATGGGTTCACTCACATTAACAGCTTTTAGAGCTCTGAATCGAATGTCTTCATCCGTCATTTCAATGTGGATGTTTTGCGCTAAAATATCCCTGCCTAGTATAACTGATTCAGACATTGCATCTTTTGGGACAATATGAAAGAGAACAGACATTGTTGCCCTGTATTTCTACTGAACTATGAATTTGAGAATCACAAATAACGTTATCGCGTCCTATACCCGAAAGTATAACTTTCTCATTGACTACAGTACCAGGAAACTTTTCAACCATATTTAATTTGATTAGGGAACATGCTGAACGACTATCTGCTGAAACGGTCTTACCAGATGATGTTGACAGCGAGCTCCTCGCGTGCCTGCGGTTGCAGACATGGACTTCTTTAATAGCCGCACTGGTTCCACCAGCACTGCCACTAATCTTCCCTGGACAGGCCGACGACAAGTGCCCCTGGATGCCATAGGCGAAGCAGGTTGGAGCGTTCTTTCTTGCATCTTCCTTGTTCACTTGTGCATTCTGGTCTCGGCGACGCCGATTAAAATCGACTTGCTTGTGACCTGGTACGCCGCAAAAATGACACGTGCCTCTAAATAGAGATAGCTCACTACTTTTGAATCTTTTTTTTTCAAATTCATGGTCATTACTTTCTTGACGTCTCTTCGTGGGGATACCACTTAGAATTCTACACAACTGAGCTCTTGAAGTTATTAACTGCGAGTTAAGTTCTCTTCTTATCAAGTTATCCTTTTGACATAGTACAGAGATTATGTAACGGTTTTACTTCATACACAACTACTCCCAATTTTATTGAATAGTAAAAATAACAAAAACGTAATACAATACTACCTTAAACTAATATAAAACAAATAAAATACAAAATAAACATTAATTCTACTATTACTTACATACTATTTACAAAAATAATTAATTAAAAAAAGAAAATAGGAAACCTAACACAATTAAACCTTGACATTAAAAAAACTGTAATGTTTAGTAGATCACGCAGCGAGCGCGTGAGACAGGTTTTGTCGCGGGGGGTCGTGTCGCAGAGTCCGCAAAGCCGACACTTGCTACAAAACGTAGTGATTATATTCTCTTTGCTTGCTACCGGACGGCTCCGAGGTCAGACGCTCGGCCGTTTTAATTACGCTTAGCGAAACCTACCTACCTAAATATAATTGCTGCATAAATATAATCGTGTTTAGTATTAAACAATATAATTGTGTGTGAGTTTTTTCCCCGAATTGGGTAAGTGCTGCAAAGTATTAATTATTTACTTATTCTTAGTTTTTTAGTTGTAGTCATAAGGATAATACTGATTGTGTAGCTGGCTGGCGGATGGATTATGCAATATCATTTTAAGATCTTCTCATTTATTCGAACTATTTAATCCTCTTGATTTACTTGAGTTAGTACTAATTAAATTATGATAATGATGAAAATGGTGAACTATTTATTGCCAATATTTTATAATTTAAATTTAAAACTATTTCTTACAAATAAATAAAATTAAAATGATAAAATATAGACAATCACCTATCTAGTTCTACGTACATAATTTGCTGTAATATCGTAATACCCTTCATTTGATTAGTTCTACGCTTAGTTGATTATTGTACGCCTCATCATTGATCACTATTTTTGCTTATCATCTCATCACAATCCTTAACATCATTCTTCATCATCTGTCTCGCTTCTCACCATCTGTCCGCTTTGCATCAGGCCGCTTAAGCTTCGTGCGAGAAATGTCACAGCTAAAGTATGAAATCTGGATATTTGTAAAATGTCAGGTTTCTATAATTCCAGGGACCACCGCTCCGGTACCGGTACTGACTGAAGCTAAATTTCCCCACTTCAAGTACCGGCTGGAAGCACTGATTGCAGTCAGTAGTGACTGATTGGGGACACCGGATCACGGACTCACAGGGCAGTGATGTTTTAAATAGGTTATACTATACTTCGGTTGTGAATGTTTATCGTACCCACTCCCGCTGTATTTTACTCTTGCCTAAGAATATATATTTACTGTTTGACAAAGGCCTTTTATTAATCACCTTAGGCAAAATTGTCACATTGGCGCCCAACTACAGGTTAAATTCACGACCGTTGTGTAGTAAAACCCTTATAGCAATTAATAGTTTTTCTTTGGTGTTGGCTCCTAATTTCATAGTTTTAAGGTCGATTCTATGCTAATTATTTTTAATTGGAGTATGGCCTAATGTTATTTTTCTTTTTTTTTCTCGTTATTTTGTAAACTAAACTTAACATAGTTTTATCGATTTTACCATACTCTAATTAGCGCTTTTAAATCATTATATTGTAGATGGTAGTATTAAGTAAGGACTTTGCAGCATATACCTAATAAAAAATAAACAACATGACTTACCCTATTAAGTATCTTTTCGCTTCAAAAATCGGAACTACAGTATGAAGTAGAATTACGTGGTGGTAGTGGTGATAATGTAGTAGAGCTTAGGAAGCAGATAGTTAAATTAGCTCCGCTTTTACCATCTGAAGACGTGCTTGAATCGCATTTGGAACCTGCTGATGACTTAAAAGTGATAAAGGAATAACTCCTTAAGTCTCAATATAATTTGGGTATCCTTTCAAAGCAATTTGATAAAAATTTGTTCGTTCGAACCGAGACCTTGCTACACCATATCTATCATCGTTTTACCAGAATAGCTGCTCCTAAAGAGATTATGGATAGCTATAAAAGCTGCAAAGCTACCTTCAAGTCTCAGTACGCTGAGCTATCTTCATTTAAACAAGGTACATCGCAATCTACCCCTTCTACCCGGGTTACTGATAGCGCATCGGACCTCCCCGCAATATCTGTCACATGCGATCAAAGTTTATCCACAGATCTTACTAAACTTAAATTCTCCGGCCAAACTTGCGTACACTCCTTCATATAGAGAGTGGAAGAATTTGTACATTCCAGAGGAATACCCTTTGAAAAAATTCCATCACTCGCTTTTGAAATTTTTGTAGATGATGCGTTACATTGCTTTTTTTTTGGTTGTGGCAATACCACGAATGACAGCTGATTTCGTTTGTCCCGGTTTTAATTTATTATTTTATTTTATTTTCTCATTAATTGGCCTATTTAAATAGTACTAATTACTTATTCTGTGTTATAATAAGTGTATGTGTAAAAGTATAACTTAATTACTAATATTTAAATGCGCTAAAAAGAAAAAAATAAACTTTTACACTATAAATTTACTGTCAACTTATAACATTTCAAATTCAACATATTTGACACAATTTATATGTTTTAAAAGCTTGTCGCGAGATTTAAGTACCTACTCGTAATTTTAAAAGCAAGTTTTAAAATACCTGCCTATTAAAAATTTTAAACTAAGAAAGTAAATACGAGTACTTAAATCTCGCGACAAGCTTTTAAAACATATAAATTGTGTCAAATATGTTGAATTTGAAATGTTATAAGTTGACAGTAAATTTATAGTGTAAAAGTTTATTTTTTTCTTTTTAGCGCATTTAAATAAAAGCTTGTTTTTAAAGATTTTTTTACCTTAATTTATTTTATACTTTTTAGTTTTCACCTTGTAAGTTCCTGTCTTCCGGCTCCATCATCAGACCCTGGTTACCATCTAGATCCAAAGTACTCATCTAGGCGAATCAAACGAGCCCAAACTCGATGGGGTTGTGTCGTTTAAGTACTGAGTTCGTTTGGCTATCTTCCGGCTCCACCATCGAACCCTGGTTACCATCTAGCTCCAAAGTACTCATCTAGGCGAATCAAACGAGCCCAAACTCGATGGGGTTGTGTCGTTTAAGTACTGAGTTCCTTTGGATGTCTTCCGGCTCCATCATCAGACCCTGGTTACCATCTAGCATCTAAGTACTCATCTAGGCGAATCAAACGAGCCCAAACTCGATGGGGTTGTGTCGTTTAAGTACTGAGTTCCTTTGGCTGTCTTCCGGCTCCATCATCAGACCCTGGTTACCATCTAGCATCTAAGTACTCATCTAGGCGAATCAAACGAGCCCAAACTCGATTTGGTTGTGTCGTTTAAGTACTGAGTTCCTTTGGCTGTCTTCCGGCTCCATCATCAGACCTTGGTTACTATCTAGCACCAAAGTACTCATCTAGTCGAATGAAATGAGCCCAAACTCGATGTGGTTATGTTATTTAATTACTGAGTTGCTATGGCTATCTTCCGACTTCATCATCAGATCAGCTCCATGTCATAATAATATTGCATTGTCATCGGATATACACGTGCATGCAAAATTTCAGCTCAATCGGTTGAGGGCAAGTGCCTTAAAATTGAGTTATAAAATTCCACCCGAACACACAAACATACATACATACATACATACATACATACATTGCAAGTTAAATAAAAGCTTGTAATTAGAGTGCGCCGGACGGCGACCGGAACGCACGTGCGTACTGTGTTTATATCCGCGCGCAGGCTACTAGCGAGTTTAGAGTGTTAACTTATCGCATACGTACTTATCGCATAATAATGGAGTGTCATAAGTGTAGAAAGGTGTTGGCAAAAAAAGGATCTCATTTCCTGTGCCAAGGACCGTGTGGTGGAACGTTTCACAAAAGTTGTGTCAAGGGATTAGCCGCGGATATGAAGGCGGGAAATACTCGCCGTTATTGCAATAACTGTAAGGAGGACGAAGACGTCTCGGAAGGAGAAGACACTGCGGAAGATATCAGATGTCAAGGGTTGGAAAAGATCCTAAAAGATATCCAAAGGAAAGTGGGCGATATACCTGGAGTTAAAAAACAACTCGATTGTATAAAGCTGAGTATAAGTGTACTCTCAGATAAATACGATACTTTACTGGCTGAGCACGAAAAGACCAAAGAAAGAATTCACAAGCTGGAGAAACAAGTGGAGAGCTCGAATAATAAATGTGTTTATCTAGAAAAATGCACGGTCGCGTTTGAACAAAAATACACAATTACGAACAAGCTAGTCGCTGCCACAATTTAGTAATTGTGAGTGTTGAACAAATGCCCAACGAAAACGTGAAGGAGCTGGTATCTAACATCGCTAGCAAGATGGGTACAAGCTGTGGCGACATCGAATGGGTGAGAAGAAACCGCCCTTGTAAAGAAGGAGGTAAACCCGGGTCTATCACAGTTGGCTTCAAGAATGTGGGTACCGCGGCGCGCGACGCGTGGTTGGCGCAACGGAGAAAACTATACGAGGTGACCAGCGACGTGATCACCGGCGGCTCCAGCAAGGACAACATCTACGTCAACGAGGACCTGACGAAAGAAACGCGTACGCTTCTCTGGAACTGCAAGAAACAACTGGGGAAATCTTTTAAATATATTTGGATAGCTAACGGTAAAATATTGGTTAAAAAGAAGGACAACGATAGATCTATGTGGGTGCGTACGGAGAGTGATATTGCTAATTTACTTAAATGTAAATAGTACTATTTATCGTTTAGGTAAGGTGTTAAATGTCATTCAAATTCGCGGCCTTAAATATATCTGATTTTATACTTGATGATACAATAAATGCATCTGAAAGTACCAGTTTAGATAGCTGGCTGTCTGTGTACCGTAATGTATATAACTTTTGTATACTGCATGTAAACATTAGATCCATTAAGAAAAATTGGAGTGAATTATTAATAATCCTAGATAGTAACGTGAATAACATAGATGTTTTAGTAATAACAGAACCTAACATATTTCTCGCTGCTAGATATGTATAAGTGTGTGCTCCGATCGCCGTTGGGAGCAGTCGCGTCGCAGTTAATTCTTATTTTTCTCGTAAATTAAATAAACAGTCAATCAGTTTTGACCATTAAGTGCTTTGTGGAAAGTTCATTATAGCAGTGCAATTATCATACCTACTTCGTGAAGTACATTCGTCACTAGCCCCGTGCGACGGACACGCGGTGTGCGAGCAACCAGATTGCTGTTGTCTTTATTTCGCATACATTAAAAAATGCATCATCGTCTCGTTCCTGCATCGACTTACTACGTATACACATCGTTCAATATAACCACAATGAGCAAGAATAAATCATGCTCAGCTTGTCGTGTCTTTATAGACAACAATGATTACTTTGAATGTTCTAGATATAATGATTATTTTCATTATTTGTGCCTAAACTATCACGCGTTTGACGACATAACAAGCGAGTTTAAGGCCTCTTGGTTGTGTCCTAATTGCCTTAACAAACAGCCTAAAGGTGACAACACAGATTCGATGGTTAGGCCTTCTACACCTACGGGACTCGCAGATATTACATTTGCGGCTACGCGTCGCAAGACACAAAACAAGCTGGAGCCGCCGCCGGTGCCGACTACATCTACATGTTCCGAATTCGTATCAATCGATCGAAAACTAATTATTTTTCATATTCCTAACCTAACCCGCGACCGGGTCAGGATTTCGGGTCAGGTTCGGAATAATCGTCCCGAGCGGACTTGAGAAATATAATACGCGAAGAAATGAAATTGGCGGTACAGAGTTGTGTTTGCGAAATAAATAAATCATTGAATGTGCGGCTGCAGGAATTAAATGATCAATTCTTAGAACTAAAATCAGGTATCGAGTTTATTAATGACCAGTTCGAATCGATGAAAACCAATGTTCTAACGCATAACGACGAGTTGAAGTCTTTGAGAAAAAGACAATGACCGTCTCAAAGTTGAAGTAAATTCAATGAGCTATCGCTTAAAACAATTGGATCAGCTAAGTCGGTCTAATAATTTAGAAATCCAGTGTGTACCGGAACACAGATCCGAAAATATCGTCAGCCTGGTTAAACAACTTGGTGAAGTGGTCAAGCAACCCATCAGCGACCCTGATATTCTTTATTGCTCGCGTATTGCTAAATTGGATACCAGTAGCAACAGACCACGTTCAATCCTGCTGAAGCTGGCCTCTCCGCGCACAAGAGATTCTCTTTTGGCAGCTGTTATCACATACAACAAAACCAACCCGAATAACAAACTTAACACCAGTACCCTGGGAATAGATGACAAAAAATCACCCGTTTTCGTGATGGAACATCTGTCGCCCGATGTTAAGAGTCTCCATGCAGCAGCCAGAGTTCGCGCAAAGGAACTAAATTATAAATTCGTCTGGGTCCGCGGTGGACGTGTCTTTTTACGAAAGTCAGAAAATTCCGAATTAATTTACGTGCGTGATAACGATGTTTTAAAGAAATTAGCCAAGATATACCTTTGATTTATGTTTGTTTCTAACTTGTTTTTTATAACTATAATTTAAAAATGACGTCACTTAGGTTCTATTATCAGAACGTAAGAGGCATATGCACAAAAACCTTAGATATTTATGTTAACTCGTCGTTATCAGATTACGATGTAATAATTCGACAGTGACTATTAACAATGTCGGATGTGCAAAACAGCAACTTTACAGGGGAGCTAATCAAAGTTTAATTTGGATGTATCTTTTTACTTATTTGAGGCAGGATTACAAAATTTTAGGGTTATGCTATACAAATAATGTTTGTTCAGGCCAATATTATGGGACGCCGTTATTAAATGTGTAAATATGAGAAAAGTCAGTTGCGACTTTTTTAACGGCTCTAAACTAATGTTGAATTGTCAGAAGTACCAGAACCTACATTTTTGCTTGTATAAAATTAATCATCTTTTGCCGGAACTGGTACTTACGACATTGTTTAGTGATAATATAAAAAAATATTAGGTCGTATGTGACAAGTAGTGGACGAAATATTAATTAAAATCACATTAAACTAACCAAAAACAGTTCGGGGTCTCTTTCCACCTATAGACCCAGACTATGTGCCGCACCGGATGCCCTCACGTCTGAGACCTATCTAAGAATTAGAGACCATAACGCCGCTTACTCCAGAGGAGTTCGAGTCGGCTGTCTCTCCGGGCGAAGAAGACGGCCCCAGGTCCGGGCGGTGTCTCGGCCCGAGTCATCGCTCTGACGTACTCAGAACTGGAGCAGTCTTTTTTTTTTTATAAAAGGCTAACAAGATGACCTCACTCCACCTGATGGTAAACGGTAGTGAGATCCAAATATGAGGTCGACAGGCACAATAGATCGTATTGAGCCTGTCGCACTCACCCTGAAGGCCTGCTTAAATGCCGTTTCACGCCCCGCCTGAAGAGCCCGGGACCATAGGAGGGAGGGAAAACATGAGCTGGAAGGGCATTCCATGCCTTAATGGCACGGGGCAGAAATGAGGAGCTAAACCTCTTAGTCCGAGCCACCAACGCCTGCATTGTATGTGGATGGCAGCACTGTCTTTCCGGGGTCTCTTCGACCGGTGTCTCTCGGTTGGAAGGTTCCCGGAAATATGGAAGCAGGGGCTTCTGTGCCTCCTAAGGAAAGAGGGCCGCCCCTCAGAGTCACCTTCCGCGTATCGGTCGATTGCGAAGTGCGATTAAACGACCATCGGCGGAGCGTGGGGCCGGACCGCTCAGAGAACCAATTCGGATTCAGGACAGGGCGATCTACCTTAGACGCCCTGTCCCGATTGAAGAACCTTGAGGAGGCAGCGCGAAGAGCGTTGGAGGCGAGCGCGCTGTTGGCGCAGCGTATCAGTGCTTTGATCCTGCGTTTGGCGCTGGAGAAGACCGAGGCCGTCTATTTCCATAGGCCTCGGAAAGGACCTCTCCCCAACTCGTACATCTTGGTTGGGGGAGTTCGGGTGGCAATCCAGTGCCAAATGAAGTACCGTAGTAGTTAGTAAGTAAGAAGGACTAGTCTTGGATGCGCGGAGGTGGTTTGTCCCACACTTCAGAGGGCTATCGCCATGCCTCCTCAAGGCAGCGGACTCGTTGGGGTGGTTCCTTCCGAATATAAGGGGGCCTAGGGCCAGATACCGGCAACTCTACGCTGGCATACTCAGAAGCATGGCCCTTTACGGAGCTCCCATCTGTGCGAATTCCCTCCATGTCAGCGAGAACTCCGTCCTACTCCGTAGACCTCAGCGGGCGATAGCGTGTCGCGTGACGCGTGCCTACCGCACTGTGGGCTTTTCAGCGGCCTGTACCTTGGCAGGCCGCCAAAAAGCCTACCTTGGAAGCTGGAGGCATAGCTGCTGGCCGCGAAGTATGAGTGGCTTAAGTAGCAACGAGATCTGGGTCTTCGTCCAGTGAGGAAAGAGCACGAGGAGTTTGCGAACGGAGCTCGCGAGTTTTTGGTGTGGGCAGATAGCTTAGCCAAGTAGGTGGCAGGGCGTCATCTGCTGGATGCGCTCGGACCAGTGCTCAAGAGCTGGCTCGAACGGACGGGCGGTTTCTTGTCGTTCCGTCTGGTGCAGGTGCTGACTGGGCATGGTTGCTTCGGCCACTATCTGCACCGCATTCAGCGGGAGGACGCGCCCGTTTGTCACGAGTGCGGCGCACAGGCGGACACGGCGGACCACGCTCTCTTCCAGTGTCCGTCGTGGTCCGAAGAGAGGTCGGCCCTAATATCTGTGGCCGGCCCGCTGACCTCTCGCCCAATTTCTGCGAGGAATGGTAGAGGACGTAGATGTGTGGGCGGCGACTGCCTCCTTCTCCGAGTCAGTGATGACTCAAAAGGAGGCGGTAGAGAGGGAGCGTGAAGACGACCCCTTCGCGCCACCACTGCGAAGAAAGCGACTGGGCGCAGAAGGCGTGATTATGCGCGTCACATGCCGCAGTTCTACGACGGTCGGCCGGCGGCGGGTGTGGGGACACTCCCATCGGCATTACACCAACGGCCATCGTTGAGGGACGGGAGCGACCCTGTGCACGGGGTCGCCCCGTTGTCCCCCTCTGGGGACGCTTGAGGGAGACATGGAGGCTTGTCCGCCGGCGGTGTTGTGAGTGAAAGCTCTGCCAGGTACCATAACACTGCCAATAGGCGATGAGGTACACCCCGGTGTTTTAGTCGACAAACCCCCTGGACATTACACTCCGCCCAGGAGCCGCGGCTGGCATTTACCGCCTTCTCGCCAGCCGTCGGGGAGTCCTGGAGAGACACAGACACACCACCTGGAGAGCCCCCTCTCTGCTGTCATGGTACTACCGACTTATTTATAAATCTCAAACGCGTTAAATAAAATGGGATGAGGCACTACCGTCATTTGATTTCTAAATAAAAAAAATTAACAATGACGGATGTGGTACTACCGTCATAAGACTATTTTAGAAAGCAATTAATAAAGTCAGATGTGGTACTACCGACATTTCACTTTTTTCAAAAGTAAATTAACAATGTCGGATGTGGTACTACCGACATTTAAGCCATTTGAAAAACCAATTAACAACGTCCGATGTGGTACAACTGACATTGTTAAATGCCGTATTAGGAAATTAAAATTTATAAATTTTGCCTCTAAGTTAAATAATAAACAAATTGTCAAAATTTTAAGAGTAATATTATGATAAAAGTAATAAATAATAACATATAGCTATTTATACTGTAGGTTTTGCTTTGGTTTGAGAGTTATTATTGGCAGGTAGACTCGAGGTAGAAAGGTTCTCATCATCTTTTCTCGTGGCTAGACTGATTAAATGTGCTGATCTTGTAGGTGTCATCGTGAATAGTGTTAAAAATTTTGGGATAAGAAATAAACTCTCTCAAAAACAAAGTTGCCACGCGATGTCCACTCATCCCGCTAACAATGACGGATCTGGGAGATCGCGCACGCACACCCGGCCCCGCGTCCCGCTAACAACGTCGGAAGTTATTTTCCGACGTTTTTAACGGCCTCTCTAGGTAAGATCCGACTTTCTTAATGTGATTATTTCAAAAACTATGCATGAAAACATTTTTTTATTTCACTCGATGGTAGATCTAGTTATTAGGGCATGTTTTCTGAAATAAACGAAAAAGTGAGATTTTGCAGATCCGACATTGTTAATAGTCACTGTCGAATTTTAAGTGAGACCTGGTTACGTAGTGATATCTTAGATTCCGAACTTTTTAATAATGACTTTTCTGTGTATAGGCGTGACAGAAAGTCTAGTGGCTTCCATGGCAATAAATCCGGGGGTGGGGTACTTATAGCAGTGTCAAACAAAAAAAAAATATTCATGTAGACTTTCTAATTATGAATGCAGCATTAGAGTAGAACTTCCGACACTTGAAATTTGCAAATTAGAATCAGTTAATGAAATAGATTTAGAAAATTTAGATAGTAGTTTAATTTTTTTCCAAAAATCTACACCAAGAATCAATGATGACGTCACAGAAGGCATTATGTACATTTTTAATATATGCGTTTGGTTTTCGAAAGATATTGGTAGATTAATATAACCTGATGTATCTAGTCTGTGACCACTAGCAGTTATGAATGATGAGTTGTCATTGGCATATACTGGCAGACCAGTAGATTCAATAATACTTAAATGTGAGTTATTTCCTAATATGGAGACTGCAGATCCGGAATCTAATAAGCCACACATGCTAAGAGTGTTAACTTTTACAGTAACATAAGGACGAAGGTCGCTTGCAGGTTTTTTATCAAAGATTGTCGCAATAGAATAGCTACTGAAATACATTTTAACTGTATTTAACCAGTTCAACCAATCATTTTTATCAAAATTGTTTGAACTGTAATTCCTTATGCAACAATCTTCGTTAATTAGTTTTTTGTACTAGGTTTAGGGTGGCATTTAGGACAGTTAGGAAACGTGAAGTCTTTAAGACCGCACTTAAAGCAAATAGGATACCTTTCCCTCCTGCACTGTCTCAGCGAGTGGTCGTTACAGCGACAGCGAGGGCAAAAGGTGTATTTCTTCACTGCATCAACGGGTGCTGGTTCTACAGCTGCCACCGATGAACTATTAGTTTGCCTATTACTATTGTACGACCTTGAGTAATTATCATAGCTCCTCGAGTAATAAGCCAGATCTGGGGCTAGTGTGTTATTATTTATTTTAGGAGGTTCATGAAAATTTGAAGATAAGCATTGTATTTTTTCGAAATTAAGGCACAGTTTTCGAAGTAAGGCTATTGATTCTATTCCGGTGATACAGGAAGCCAAAACAGCTGAATAACAAGGGCGGATGTTGTGTATTAGAATCTCTAGCTTATCCTGTTCACTTAGCTTTTAGTTAAGCGTGAGAACAGTTCCGACATTATAGCCAAGTAGATTATAATACCTTCCTGATCACCCTGCGTCCGATTCCTTATTTCTGTCATAAGTCTATAGTCATAATCAACCGGGCTAAAATCTTCTATAAGTTGAGCTATTAACTCATCCCAATCTTTTATTGAGTCACGCACACTGCGATACCAGTGTAGTGCGTTTCCAGTAAAAATATCAGCACCGTACAGTAATAACTTATTTGAGGGTAGATTACGAACAGTCTTATGCTCCTTCATCCTCTGCACGAATGCGTGAACGCAACTTTTAACGTCATACTTTAATTTGAGTTCCGTGGTATTTGAATGATCACAATGTACAGTAATAATTTGAGAACTATCACTTGATGAAGACGAACTTTGCTCTGCAGGGGCAGCTGAAGTTGAAAATGATTTATTCAAAGTCATGAGTTTATTAGAAAGTAAATCGAATTCTTTATAAATAGATTTTATTTGGGAAGTAAACGAAGTGTGTGATTTATCCAATCGCTTAAGCCGGTAGTAAACATGATTATGTAAGGTCATAGTTCTTTGAAATAAATTATCATCATATTTGTCTTGCAGAGTATTTACTTTTGTAGCTAATTCTTTAATAGAAATAATTACGCCCTCACAGTCACTAGAAATAGGTAACCCTGAATCAATGATTTCGTCATCTGGTACTAATAAGATAATCTTATTTATCTGTTTACGCAGCCCCAGCACAGTGCCTGCAGGTTCTTCGCCCCTAATGAGTACCTCGTAAGATAATTCATTTTTATTAAGCAGAAAGTATTTGATAGGGTGAGTTCCCATCTTGAAAAAATAACAAAAAAAATAACCAAACTAGAGTACAATTAACCGCATCCAAAGCAACTACTTTAAGTCAATCTAGAAGTACTTATTACAAGAATCTAGTTATTTACTACGATTTGGCTATATCTACAGAGTTTATAACCCGAAAGAAATTTATCAAGGTAGGTAGGTATAATAAAATGCAAAATCAGCACTCTCGGATTGCGAACTGTTACGTACTCACTTACAACTACAATTCTGTAATGAATACTGAATACAATTTTTTTTAGTTATTATTCTTCGCAATGTGTACATAATATTCTAATTATATTTAGAAAAAAAAATGTTTATATCTATTTGCATACGTAACAATTAACAAAGTAATTAGCTTAAATACTTAGTATAGTAGGTAGAATAGATATCAGTTTAGAAATAAGACGTACCAGTTCGCTGATGTGCTGTAGACGCCTCCTCGTTCACAAAATGTTGACTGCCAACCTAAGACTGCTATATGCAACCAGCGTATTCGGAACAAGACCAACCACGTTATTGGGCGCCACTGTGACAACCGGCCAACTAGACAGAGGCTTCACAGATGTAGGTCGTGAGTCAAGGAAACAACGGAATTAATATAACGGTTTATTAGAAATAAATGGTCTTGTTCCTTACACGCCAGCTACGCGAGTAAGGAAATGTGAGGAAGGACACTGGCCTGACAGGAATCTAACTCGTCCCAGATTCCCAGAGCTCATTCCGCATCAGGAGAGTGACGTGGTCTTCAGCCTTCTATAGCGGAGGGTAGGTTTATATTCCCAAGTAGGTGGGTAGTCCTCTGCAGCTCTCTGGCACAGGTAGGAGTAGGTGCGACCGCTTGAAGGGTAATCCAGGATCCTGGAATCCGTACGGCAAGCATTAGTAAGCTCTGCATCAGCCGTCGGTAAACCTAGGCCAAGTCCTGACCTCACCTATCACTCGACTATGCAAAGCAGCAGGTTAAGCAGCACTAATTAACACTAAGAACACTACGTAAGCACTTAAATGAGAACTCACCCCAGCGGGATCCAATTAATTACTTAAGTATGTAGTTGCATTTAATACGTGCAGATCGGAGCGCGATCGTAACGGCTTCCTTGCAAGGAGCGACACAGGCGTTGCGCAGCAAGTCCAAAATCGGTCTCCCGGCGAGTAAAACCGAACGGCCGCATCTCCGCGATCGGCTGTTGTCGGAAATCCTCGGCAACGCACTTAGAGATGCGCACGCGCGTCCGCGTGGAACACAAAAACCAGCGACTAAACATGATTAGATTCAGGGTTCCTTACTTTAATTTATTTATTTTACTATTATTACTTAGTTGTTAGAATTAGCATATTTCACTTAAGATATACATTAGTTTAATTAATTTACTTTTAGATTTATTTAGTTTTAATATTTAGTAGTACGTTTTTAATTTATATTTATAAATAAGGTTAACGTTGATAATGGACATTTAGTCTACAACGTTACAACCATGCCATCGGATTGCGGGTGTGCTGGTGTAGTACGGGTCTTATGCATACCCAACAGTTGACAGACCTCCTGGAACAGTGCTGACTCAAAGTTTCTTCCTTGGTCTGAATGTATCTCAAGAGGCACACCGAATCGGCAAATTACCTCGTGGACTAACTTCTTGGCGACCGTCTTTGCTTCTTGATTAGGCGTAGCGAAGACTTCAGGCCACTTAGTGAAGTAATCTTGGACCACAATGATGTACTTGTCATCATTGTCCCTCATCGGATTCTGGAAAGGGGCCAGCTACATCTACTGCGATTCTTTCCCATGGAGCGCCGACGTTGTACAGCTTGAGTTTGCCCTTACTTCTGGTTTGTGGGCCCTTTACTGATGCGCAAGTCGTACATTTCTTGCACCAGTCTTCGACGTCCTCCCGACAGTGTATCCAGTAGAACCTCTGTCTCAGCTTCTCTAGGGTCTTCTTCACGCCCAAATGTCCCCCGGATACCCCATCGTGGATGTACCTGAGTAAGGAAGCAACTTGTTTACGGGGTACAATTAGCTGTAGTGTTGTTTGAAATCCTTTTGGTGTTTCCCATTTCCTGAAGAGTACTCCATCCTTAATTTTCAAACTGTCCCATTGTGCCCAGTAACTTTTCGTGATGGGGCTTGATGATGCTACATGGCTCCAAGAAGGTTTTTGACCTACTTCTCTCCATTCAAATATTTTCCTCAGGTCACTATCCTGCTTTTGCGCCTTTTTGATAGCGTCTTCGCTCCATTCATTATCAAGTCCCTGGGTGGTAATCATCCGGACTTCTTCTTTAGTCTCCGTCTTAGAACAATGACTGCAGGCCACAGGACAAGGTCTCCTTGATAGGGCATCGGCATTCAAATGCGTTCTACCACTCCGATGTTCTGTTGTGAAGTTGTACTCCTGTAGTTGCTCTAGCCACCGTGCCACTTGTCCTTCAGGGTTCTTAAACTGCAAGAGCCATTTTAACGCAGCATGATCTGTCCGCAGGGTAAACTGTCTTCCAACGAGATACTTGTTGAAATGCTGTAGAGTCTTCACTACCGCCAACAGTTCCTTACGAGTCACACAGTAGTTCCTTTCAGGTTTTGAAAGTGACTTACTGAAATAGGCGATCGCCACTTCCCGTTCACCTTGCTCTTGCGACAGAACTCCGCCTATGCCAGTGTAACGTAGTACGTTATTTTTCTAATATTTTTACCTATTTAATTTCAATATATAAATTAAATAATAAATCATCAATAAATAAAATGCAATGGATACCAAATAGCCGAAGGCTGTCCATAGCTTTATTCTTTTGCCGCATGCAATTGGTGCACGTCAAAAGAAATGTCACTTAAAAATACAAACGTCAAAACCGACGGTATAAATTCCGGCGCAGACGCCGCGGGCTTCCTCTTTTTGCTCCTGATCATACTTTTGCAACTTATCGTAATTTAACGCGAATTTGCGGCTCCCATTGCCACGTTAACTTTCTACGTTCACATTTTTATAAAATCAGTGATACCCCAGATCGGGTGAGTGTGTTGCAATAGGTTAATAGGTTGCATTCTTAGGTCGTGGTTATGCCTTCTCATTGTTTAGTTTTGTTCACCTACCGGCATAATCACATTTTATAAATCTCGTTAGTTTTTCTTTTCCAAATTGTTTTAATTCCTTTGTTCTAAATTGTTGTTGCTGCTGTCTATGTGTTTTTAATCTTCCTGTCATTGTAATGGATTCCCTCACCTCAACAATTAATTAGTGGGAACGCTGCTCCCAGTGGTAGTTGTTCGAGGTGGGTGCGGTCCATTGCAGGGACAGGGACCTGTGGTGACACCTACCTTCAAACATTCCAGGGTTTTAAGTGCGGGGCACACATTCAGCGGTACACGGGCTAGTGCAAGCGGGACCACCTACCTTCGCTGCCACCAGCAATCCCATGAGCTTGCCTACACCACGTGCTTGACCGCCTACCACGTGCCTACGCCTTTACTGCGTGTCCTGACCGCGCCGCCTACAACCTCGTGCAGAAGCTGCCTGCACGACCTACCCTCAACGGCTGCGGACTACACTACCAGGACAGTAGCTTTCCTAAGCGGTTTGATAATCACAGCTCAATCTCGACTCTCGTCCCTCGCTCTCCGAATTAATTTACCCAGAAGGTGTTTTCTTAATTAAATCTTTATTGTTAATTAATCTCTTTTTTATTTTCCTCCCCTACCTTCATACTCTGTTTCATTGGCGCCCAACGTGGGGCCAATGAAACAATGTATGTAGGTAGGGGAGGAAATAAAAAGATTAATTAACAGTGAACTTTTTTAATTGTGTGGTGTTGGGAATTACAGTTTTAGTTTTAAGTGTGTGTGACTAAAGTGATTAGTGCTATTCGCGAATATTTGCAGTGGTAGAGCCTTACTGTCTACGCAGTACAAGGGCAGGCTCAAACCGGGGAAGTACCACCCTCTCACATAATATACCGGCGTGAAATAGCGGTAGATTCTACAATCTACCGCTGTGTTTCGTCTGGTTTGTGGGAGCGCCGGAGGCCCAATTGCAGTGGTAGAGCCTTACTGTCTACGCAGTACGAAGGGCAGGCTCAAACCGGGGAAGTACCACCCTCTCACTAAATACCGGCGTGAAATAGCAGTAGATTCTACAATCTACTGCTGTGTTTCGTCTGGTTTGTGAGAGCGCCGGAGGCCCAAATTTGGGGGGTTTTATTGGGGTTTTTATTTTTAAAATTAATTTTTTGCACCTACCTACATTTTTTTTTTCAAATCATCTTCAACCGACTATTTTAAATTTTTTTTACACTAATCACTTTAGGCAGGCCCTGCGCCTATCTTAGTGTAAAGTCTGTGCAACACAACAACCGATTTGGGAGGACTAAAACATAAGGATGATCTCGGATTAGGAAAAATTATTGTTTTCCTTAAATGTCTATTTGCTGATATTTTTTTCAATGCCTAGTGAGTACTATGAACTCTAATCTAGTAAATTTGTTTGAATGGAAACTTTAGAAGTTTACCATTTTAATTTAAACTTAACCTATTTATAAGGAATAATAATTAATAATTTGTTTTAAAACCTACCGTACTATAATAGATTATTATGAACAATTTACAACATTTTTTTTATAAACTAGATAACTTTAAATTAATATGTACTACTTATATCTTAAATCTAAAATTTATGCTAATATTTTGTTGAATCACCTACCTACACATTAGTTAATACTACCTAAACCCAACCACTAATTGCCTATAGATTTTATATTTTGGTTTTAATTCTACTATTAGGACAACAGTCTATGTAGTCTGTATGTTCCTACTTAATACTATGGTCTACCCCATTAGTATACTAAGAGCGGTTGCAACTCTATAAATAAGCCATTGCAGGAGCGGGTTGTTACTCCTTAAATAAGCCTTAATACATCTACTATTCGTTTCTACTACACTAATGGTCTACCCCATTAAGTGTTATAAGCTGTATCAGATCGTCAATCTACCTTGTCGTATCTCTTGATTAGCTATCTATTAGAGCGAAATACTGTTGGTCTACCCCTTCAGTAACTATTAATGAGCGGTTTGCAACTCATAAAATAAGCCCTTGCAGGAGCGGTTAATTACTCCTTAAACAAGCCTACAATTATTTTTTTCTAAATTTTTACTTGAAATCTATAGCATTAGTGGTAATTACTGCCTTGAATCTTGTAATTAATATCAACACCTACATGATATTAGCGTCGAGTTTTTGTTAATATGTAAAGCAAATTACTCTTTCGGAAGGACGCATAGTACAACTCTAAAGTGTACTCTGCTATGTGAAGTGACGATGTATGTTAGGGAAGTATGTTCTATGATGGATGAATGCGTAAGCGCAATTATTTGTAACTACAGCAGTTTAGTCAGCGGATTTTACTTAGGAAAAATCCTACACTAAAAAGGGGGGTATGTAACGTAGTACGTTATTTTTCTAATATTTTTACCTATTTAATTTCAATATATAAATTAAATAATAAATCATCAATAAATAAAATGCAATGGATACCAAATAGCCGAAGGCTGTCCATAGCTTTATTCTTTTGCCGCATGCAATTGGTGCACGTCAAAAGAAATGTCACTTAAAAATACAAACGTCAAAACCGACGGTATAAATTCCGGCGCAGACGCCGCGGGCTTCCTCTTTTTGCTCCTGATCATACTTTTGCAACTTATCGTAATTTAACGCGAATTTGCGGCTCCCATTGCCACGTTAACTTTCTACGTTCACATTTTTATAAAATCAGTGATACCCCAGATCGGGTGAGTGTGTTGCAATAGGTTAATAGGTTGCATTCTTAGGTCGTGGTTATGCCTTCTCATTGTTTAGTTTTGTTCACCTACCGGCATAATCACATTTTATAAATCTCGTTAGTTTTTCTTTTCCAAATTGTTTTAATTCCTTTGTTCTAAATTGTTGTTGCTGCTGTCTATGTGTTTTTAATCTTCCTGTCATTGTAATGGATTCCCTCACCTCAACAATTAATTAGTGGGAACGCTGCTCCCAGTGGTAGTTGTTCGAGGTGGGTGCGGTCCATTGCAGGGACAGGGACCTGTGGTGACACCTACCTTCAAACATTCCAGGGTTTTAAGTGCGGGGCACACATTCAGCGGTACACGGGCTAGTGCAAGCGGGACCACCTACCTTCGCTGCCACCAGCAATCCCATGAGCTTGCCTACACCACGTGCTTGACCGCCTACCACGTGCCTACGCCTTACTGCGTGTCCTGACCGCGCCGCCTACAACCTCGTGCAGAAGCTGCCTGCGCGACCTACCCTCAACGGCTGCGGACTACCCTACCAGGACAGTAGCTTTCCTAAGCGGTTTGATAATCACAGCTCAATCTCGACCCTCGTCCCTCGCTCTCCGAACTAATTTACCGAGAAGGTCCTTTCTAAAATAAATTTGTACTGTTAATTAATCTTTTTTATTTCCTCCCCTACCTACATACATTGTTTCACCAGTATTGCTGGCATCGGTGTCCACGATAAATCTTCCTTCTCTGTTCGGGTAGCCAAGTATAGGACTGGTGCAGAGGTGTTCTTTTAATCTGACGAAGGCTTGATCACATTCCGAGTCCCAGGCGAATACTCGTTTATCTTCCGTAAGCCGATGAAGAGGTTTCGCTATATCAGAGAAGTTCTTTACAAAGCGCTGGTAGTATGCGCATAAACCCAAAAATGATCTCACGTCGGTCTTGTTCACGGGTAAAGGCCATTCTTGAACAGCTTTTATCTTCTCTGGGTCAGTCCTTACACCTTTCGATGAAATAATGTGGCCTAAGTAGGCGACTTCCTCCTTGAAAAACGTGCATTTCTTTGGGCTGAGTCTCAAGTTTGCTTCTCGTATTCTGGTGAAAAACCTTCCTCAGGTTACTGACATGCTCTGTGAAATTTCGACCCATGACAATGATGTCATCCAGATAGACCAGGCATGCATCACCCAGAATTCCAACCAGTACCCTTTCCATCAACCGCTCGAATGTCGCCGGAGCGTTGCAAAGACCAAAGGGCATGACGTTGAACTGCCACAATCCATTCCTAGTTCCGGGCGTAAATGCCGTCTTCTCCCTGTCTTCTGGATGGATGTCAACTTGCCAGTACCCACTCTTAAGGTCCACTGTTGAGAACCACTTCATGCCGCTCAACATGTCCAGTGTGTCGTCTATACGGGGCAGAGGCTAGCTGTCCTTCTTTCGTTGCATTATTCAACAATCGGTAGTCCACACAAAACCTGGTGCTGCCGTCCTTCTTCTTTACTAGGACTACTGGCGAAGACCACGGGCTTGTGGAAGGTTCTATGATGCGGTTCTTCTGCATCTCGGCAACCATGTCTGCTACCTCCTTCTCTTTGGCAAATGGAAGGCGTCTAGGCCGCTGCTTGATTGGTGGCGCGTCTCCCGTGTCTATTCTGTGTTTCACGAGACCTGTCCTTCCCAAATCATGGTCACCCTTCGAAAATATGTCGTTGAAATGCAGCAACAACCTTTTAGCTTGCTGAAGTTCCCGCTCAGATAGCTTGTCCTTACAATTTGCTAGGAGCGGCGTGAAGTCATCTTGTTGACAGGATTCCGGTTCCCGGGCCCTTTTCAGCCTTCTGATGGATTGACCTGCATCGCACCGTCCGATGACACAGTTTCTTCGTAGTTGCACTTCATCTCCACTAAGATTGATGACTCGCACCAGCGCTCCTTTTCCGGTCATTGCCAGAGTTCTTGCTGTGATCCAACTCGGATGGTCGCCGCAGTTTTCTATGACGACGCTTCGCCCTTGATACGCAGTGTAAGGGAAATTAACTTTGACCAGAGTTTCAGATCTCGGTGGCAGGGTCGTATTTTTCAGGCAGTAAACTGCGCATGATCTCGCTCCTCTAGGAATACTTCTTGTTCGGGGAAACTAAGAACTCCTTTAGCGACGTCTACAACACACTTCTGGTCTCTTAAAAAGTCCAATCCGATGATGCAATCGTCCGTGATGTCTGCTACGAGTACACCGTACTCAAAGGTCTGTTCTCCAATGGTTATCTTCGCCATCGTCTCACCGAAGACGGTAACTGGCTGGCCTGTTGCTGTTTGAAGCTGAACGGATGGTCTCTGATTCCACACAATAGTCATTTTCAATAGCTCCGGACGCACTATTGTTCTTGAAGCACCGGTGTCAATAATAAAATGACACGTTATGCTGTTCAGCTGTCCAACCACTGTAAGGTTGTCCCCATTACCAATCTGTGAAACAGTGACGGTAGGGGCTCGATGTTGACCAGCCAGCGCCCGCCCCACGGCCCTGGCTTCTTCTAGTTTAACGACAGCTCTTCTGCGTCCACCTGTGTAGAGGACGCTACTGTCGTTCTACGTGGCCATCTTCGCTTGGGGCAACTACTCCGAATATGGCCCCTCTCGCCGCAGCCATAGCACATCGGACCCAAAGAAGGTTTTTCCTTCACCACAACCTCCCGAAGTCGTTGAGTTCTAGCGTCTTGACGCACGGCTTCCACCTCCAAAGCATGGGCTAGAGCTTCCTGTAAGGTCTGATGATGGCTCAATTTCACGGTGAGTCTGACGTCTGCGTCTCTAATTCCATCACAGAAAGCTTGCGGGATCATTGATTCCACCATTGTCGGGCATGACACGTATGCACGTCTGACAAGCCTTTCGATTTCCGTTGCCCATTGCTGCAGACTCTCACCAGGCTTCTGCTGTCGATCGCGGAGTTGTGCTCTATATGCGTGTTCTAGGTGTTTGTCGCTGTACCTGCCCTCTAGTGCTCTTTGGAGAGCACCTAAAGTTCTGTTATCCGAAGGCAGGTTTTCCAACGTGAGCAGGGCATCTCCACGAAGAGCCAGAGTCAGAGCTATCAAGGACTCTTCCTCGTTCCACCCCTTTCCTTTAGCCACCGTCTCGAACTGGTACCAAAATGCTGCCCAAGACGTCGTTCCATCGAAGTGGGGTACTTCGATTTTCGGAGAATTCGACACTACCGTAGCACCCCGGGTCCCCACTCTTGCCATTTTGGTATGCAGCTGTCGCATCTCAGCATCCACCTGGCTCAATCGATCCTCATGTTGGGTGAATCGATCTTCATGTTGGGTGAATCGATCTTCATGTTTCATCACATCATCCTTGAGAGCATCAATCTTCTTTTCTAGTACTTCGTGTTTCTTTTCAATAGCCCCCAACAAACTCTTGCTTAGCTCTTCCAGGTGGCGGGCTTGCTCCTCCTGGCGAAGGTCTTGCTTTTCCTGGCGAAGGGCTTGTTCTTCCCTCAGTTTAGCAAATTGTGCTTCCTGAAGTCGGGCTAGCTCCTCCTGGCGGCGGGCTTGCTCCTCCTGGCGGCGGGCTTGCTCACGGGCTTGCTCCTCCTGGCGACGGGCTTGCTCCTCCTGACGGCTGGCTTGTGTCTGCAGCATTTTAAATAAATCTGCAAGCACCACAGGCCCAATCGGTGTTTGAATCGATCCTTTCGTTGAAGTACCTTCACCCTCTTGCAGGGCCGCGGTTTGACTCCTTGTTACTCGACCCTCACTGTCTTCTCGTGGTGTAAGAGGCATCTTGAATCCCACTTCTGACACCAATTGTTGCGGGAACGGGGTACGTTTAATTCAAGATACGCCAAAAGTCACCAAAAGACAATTAATTTATTTATCGACTAACAATTACACAACTAAACACTTAAAAACACAATTAAAAACACTTAATTACAACACTAAACACGGAACACTAAATTACACTAAAGCACTGAATCACACTAAAACACTGAATTACACTGAAACTATTCGCAGTTAACGCACTCGATCACTCCAAGTTCGCAGGAGACTGATTCGCTTCGCTTTCCCAAGTCGGAACTGTCCCGTCGGGTCGTACATCCCGCTTTTATACACAGCAAGGACGAACTAGTCTCTTCGCACATTAATCATACATTAAAACAAATTATAAAATATATTGAGGATTCCAATTACAATGAAAATTCCATAATTATACTTATGATAGGTCAGGGCCAAAATCTTTGTAAAAAAGACTTATTATTTGCATTTTCTAAACTTCTGACACTTAATGTTAAAAAGGTATTTATGTGTGCTATTCCGTTTTCAAAATGTTATACATATGAACAAAATAACAGTATTCACATATTGAATACACAATTGTATAATCTATCATATAGTCATAGCGACAAATTTGTGTTTTTTGACACAAACAAATTTATTGATAATATTTTGTTGACTGGCAAAACCTTTTATTTGCCTACAAAAATTAAAAAACAGCTAACAGAATTGTTAGCATATAATATAAATAATTTATTTATGAAGACTTTGGAATATGTTCCAAATAATTTAAATTTAATTGTAAGACAATAGAGGACGTCTCTAGCCATTCCATGACAAAGGAGAAACCTAGTAATCTTATTATTATTCACCAAAATATTCAGGGTCTATCTGGCAAAGAATTAGAATTAGAATTGTTTTTAAATGAAAATAATGTCCATGTGTTATGTCTCACTGAACATTGGTTGAGACAACATGAATTAATTATTAGCATTAATGATTACATACTGAGTAGCTCTTTTACTAGAAAATCTTTAATTAGAGGGGGGTCACTAATTTTGTTAAAAAATCGCTCAAATATAAAGAGCGTCGAGACATAGTCTCATTGTCTATTGAAAGGACAATTGAGCTGTCTTGTGTTGAAATAGAACGATGTATTATAATTTGTGTATATAGGCCTCCACTAGCTAACTACTTACTATTTGAGGCCCCTATGGAGGAAGCCTTAAGAAAAGCATGTGCCAGCAATAAAAAGGTGATTGTATGTGGAGATTTTAATATAAATATTTTAGAAAATTCGTTGAACTCCCTAAGGTTCATAAATCTTTTTAAATCATATAACTTATCTCACATTTTTAATGAACCAACTCGCATCACTCCTACCTCAGCCACATGTATAGATAATATTTTTTGTAATGGTTCTGTAGAAAGTAAATCTACAGTTAATTTTATTAACTCTGACCACTGCGGTCAAATGGCTACTTTTGAGCATCACTGGACTCCTATGCCATCTGTCATAACATGCAGACCAGTAACTAGCATGTCGAATAGAAAAGTTTAAAAATAATATTAGCTATAAAGTTTCTGTAATGGACTTTCAATCAAACCTAGATAGTAATCAGTTATATGAAAAATTGTTTAATGCTGTAGAAAAAGAATTTAATGGAATATTCACCAAAAAAGAAATTAAAATTAATAGCTCTAAAATAAAAATTTAGTGATTGGGCTACAACAGGGATTTTCACAAGTAGACGGAGACTTTTTGAACTATATGATCTCAGAGCCAACTCCATAGACCCGACCCTAACAGATTATATTAGAAACTATTCTAAAATTTTTAAAAAATCGTGTGCCGTAGCTAAATCGCTCTATCTGAAAAATAAAATACATATAGCTACTAACAAAAGCAGGGCCACCTGCAAAATCATTAATAAAGAGACTTGGAAAAACAATACTCAAAAATCACAAGATTTCTCTTAAAGTAAATGATGTAATATTAGATTCTGATGCTGATATAGCTCATGTATTTCAATCATATTTCTCAAATATAGCTGTTACAACGACAAATAGTTTATCTTCTAGTCCGTCTCTTGCTCAATCTTTTTTAAAGACTCATGTAAGTGAATGCGCATCTTCCTTCACTTTTGACTACATCAATGCGCAAATAGTTGTGAAAACCTTTAAAGAACTCAACTTAAAAAAGTCTGAGGATATATGGGGACTCTCAGTGGACGTACTAAAAAACATAATATACACAGTCGCTCCACTTTTAGCAGTAACATTCAATAAATGTGTTAATGAAGGCAGTTTTCCTGATTTGATGAAGTTAAGCAAAATAATTCCCTTGTTCAAATCAGGTGATGACAGTGACCCATCTAATTACAGACCAATATCCTTACTACCAGCGTTTAGTAAAATTTTCGAAAAGGTTGTATTTAATCAATTGCTATGCCATTTTAATTTAAACAATTTATTACATAAAAATCAATACGGATTCACTTAAGGTAAATCCACCACAGATGCTGGAGTAGCTCTTATGAAACATATTTTTGATGCATGGGAAAGTAAGCAGGATGCCATAGGCATTTTCTGCGACCTATCCAAGGCGTTTGATTGTGTTAACCATCAAACCCTGCTACTCAAATTGCGCCATTATGGCATCTCGGGTAACGCACTTAGTCTAGTTCAATCATACCTCACTGGCAGAACCCAAAAAGTTAATGTAAACGGGACTAGTTCTTCTGGCGCCCCATTAGTTATGGGAGTGCCCCAGGGCTCGATATTGGGCCCTCTTTTATTCATTATTTACATTAACGATCTTCCTTTCTTTACTAAAGACACATGTGAGATAGTTCTGTTTGCAGATGATACATCACTTCTATTTAAGATGGATAGACAGCAAAAAAGGTTGACGATGTAAACAAAGCTCTCTCACGAGTCCTGCACTGGTTTAATACTAACAATCTTATGTTGAATGCCAAAAAAACCAAATGTGTCAAGTTTACTATGCCCAATGTAAGGCAAGTCAGTACTAAAATCAAAATGAATAACGAACCCATTGAAGTCCTAAACTCAACGGTGTTCCTTGGAATCACTCTAGATTCTAAATTACAATGGGGACCCCATATAGGTACCCTGGCAGGAAGACTTAGCTCCGCGGCATATGCTGTTAGAAAAATAAGACAATTGACTGATGTTGAAATGGCAAGATTAGTTTATTTCAGTTACTTTCACAGCGTTTTGTCCTATGGTTTGCTTTTATGGGGATCAGCTGCTGATATCTATAGTATATTTGTATTGCAAAAACGAGCAGTAAGAGCCATTTATAACCTCAAACGGCGCGATTCCCTCAGAGATCGGTTCAAGGAGTATAGTATTCTCACAGTAGCCTCCCAATACATTCTTGACTGCTTAATGTATGTGTATAAAAATATACAATACATTCCTAAAAAATCTGATAGTCACCAATTCAATACAAGAAATAAACATAAACTTGCTATTTCACATTTTAGACTAAATAAAGTTAATAGCTCCTTTGTTGGACTAGGTGTAAAAATGTTTAATAAATTACCTGCTTGTATTACTAAACTTCCTATACAACAATTCAAATCATGTATTAAGAATGGTCTTCTTAAAAAAGGCTACTATAAAGTAGAAGATTATCTCAGTGATAAATATGCATGGACAAATAGTTTAAGTTAAATTCTTGACATTCTATTGTTATTAATTTTTTTATTATTAATTTTGACATTCATGATGAACTTTTTGTTCTTTTTTATTATATTCAGTTTAATTTATAATTAGGCAATGGCTGTAATTATTAAAATTCTACCTACCCTATGTAAGCTTTGTCATGCAGGTTGGATTTGTTATGGTATTTTGAACATTGTTATCTTGGCTCTCTTTCTTTTGATTTTAATTATAGTTTTTTTAAATTGTAGTTAATAAAGTATATGGTACCTTTTACTATGGCACACCCGGACTGTATGACTTGGCTCATTTACAATGTATGACATGTTTAAAAATACCCGACTGCACACTAAAAAAACAGTAAACAAGCCCCACAATATTATTGATCAATCAAATGCTAAAAACTAATTATGTAATACCGTTTAAACAATACCTATATTAAAATACACTACAATATGTGTTCGTAATCGATAGTTAAATAAACAGAAACTTATTTTGAATACAAATTTACTGAATATTATTTATAAATATTGATGGAAAGCATCGCAGGCGGGGACCAACAGAGGCTTATTTATAGTCATTTCGGTTGTGCACCATTTAGCAGAATTTTCGTTGGTGGCGGTCAAGGTGGTCCCCGCCTGCGATGTTTTCCATCAACATTTATAAATTATATTCAGTAAATTTGTATTCAAAATAAGTTTCTGTTTATTTAACTATCGATTACGAACACATATTGTAGTGTATTTTAATATAGGTATTGTTTAAACGGTATTACATAATTAGTTTTTAGCATTTGATTGATCAATATTATTGTGGGGCTTGTTTTACTCTTTTTTTAGTGTGCAGTCGGGTATTTTGTTTTTTTAATTAATAATAATTTTTTATTTTACTCTTTTTTTAGTGTGCAGTCGGGTATTTTGTTTTTTTAATAATATTTTTTTTATTTATAACTTTTTAGCTGTTTTTATTTAACGAAAATGTTGTAGATGTAGAAGACTATGTATATGTAAGTACCATTTTAAATTATTTCGACGACATTTGGCTTTAGATTACGAGTGATGTTACTCCGCAACATAAATTTACCGCCAATCTGGACTGTTGGTAGTGAAGAAGAAAAAGAATTAGGTGAGTCATTACTGCTGAAGATCCCGCAAACGTTTAAGTTCAGTTAAAGAACATTCGTCGTGGGGCCGGTCCAACAGCTTTTTTGGGTCAAGTGTTTTTATTGCTAACCCAGCAAGTGTTTTAACACGGCTTAGGGCTACATAAGCCTGGCCCTTTGCAAACACGTTTGATAGGTCCACGACAGCCCGATCCAAGGTGGTACCTTGCAGTTTGTGTACCGTTACAGCCCAACAAAGTATCAAAGGCAGCATCCGACGTTCAATCTTCCCTTGTCCGCGAAGCGCATCAAAGTCGACAGTGGAGGGCTCTATGCGAACCCCCACACCCAATTCATTGCCTTTAACAGAACGATCGTCGAACTCTACGAATACTGCCTGCGGTAACTCACCTGGTTCTAACTGCTCTCTGCGAAGAGAAGGCCACTCAATTCTTCTTATGATACCCATAGCACCGTTCACCAGACCGTGGTTTACATTGATGTTGCGGCGTAACATCACGCGAGATCCAATTCCAATAGTTAGTGTGCCGAGAATGCCCCCTGTTTTGTTCGGGTCGTCAGAAATGTATTGTTTGCGAGGGCACTGACCGTAGGTTTTAGCTTCTAGGGAGATGTCAACAGCGTTTATTTGGTAGAGCTTTAACGATTTGCCCAACTTTTTAGTCATGGCTGAATTATAAGCATCGACTTGTTTCGTAGTAGGGAAAATTCGAACTGCCTCTCCATCGGCAAATGGACCCTCTAGTGGAATTCTGCGGCTGTCCAGGATCTCAAGTTGGTCCATCGTTAACTCACCAACACGAATATTATTGAGAATGTCCACAAAGGTATTGTCTCCTGCCTGTCTCATATTCTGTGGCAATTCACAAAAGCTGAACAATTGCCACAGATTTGTTTCACCAGTTAAGTTCGACGGCTGTCGGAAGCAGTAAGAACCACCGGTGATTCTGGAAACTGGTGGTAACTGCATGAGATCTCCAAACAAAATTACATTGATACCACCAAAGTTCCCTTGATCCTGTTTTAGTTGCTGGAGGCGAATGTGAATGTTTCGCAGTGTTAAGTAGGGCACCATTGATATTTCATCGATGATGAGCAAATTTATATGCCTCCACTTTTGTCGCTCCCTTTGCAGCCTTTCACCTGTTAGTGGGCGTAATGTTTCATTTCTTCCCTTTTCAATTGGTAGCGCAAAAGTGGAATGCAGTGTAGTTCCACCGATTAGTCTGGCTGCTACTCCAGTTGGTGCAGTAACAATCACGTTTTTACCTATTTCACGTACTCAACCTACGAATTTGTTCAGTCATATCTTTTAAGGTAAATGTTTTTCCGGTACCAGCTCCTCCAGTAACAAAAACTAGTAACGGATCAGAATTTGACACGTCCAATAACTTTTGGGAAATTTTTTGAAACAGTTGTCGTTGACTCATGTTCAACGAAGCTACAAATGTTTCAAACTGATTGTCTGGCATGCCTATGTCAGTTGGTTCATCTTCGACTTCTTCGATCATAATATTATGACCGCCGTCGTCGAGTATGTGTTCAATAGGCTGAACGTCATTGTTGTCATTTGCGTCATCGTTTTGTTCCTCAACGGTTCCTGCTGCCAAGTTTTCTGCCACAATGCGGCTTATAGCTTGTTGGATCTTAGTTTCCCACCGCATCATAGTTTCGGCGTCAAAACCTTCTTGCAGCGGACGTAGTCGATGCCTTTTGGCCCAGAAAGCTTCTTTTGCAGTATTAAGACCATCCAACAACTCTTCCTCTGCTCGGAACGGAATATGAGTCAGGACCAATGAGTAGTAATATGCTTCTGGGTCTGAAGACAGCGTATAATAACGCGTTCGGAGTATAGCTGGACGTGTCCGCTTTTTCATCCTACCTACGTTGTCTAATAAGGTAATGTATCGACGACTAGACACGTCCTCATCCTCAGCATCATAGGCATCAGCATCTTGTTCATCCTCCTCTGTATCGTTTCTAGTAGAGGCAACCTCGTACCAAATCGCAAACTCACCTAAACTAAGTTGCTCCAGAGAAAGAGATCTGTGAACGTACCTATCAAATACATTTTTGTACGGTTCGGAACTTTCTGTGTCAATCCTAAGCATTCGGTATCTTTGTTCAGGCGCGCAAGTGTTTACGAAAACACATTTACGTGAACTATCTCTTAATTTTAAATGACACAATCGAAACGCACATTCGTTGGCAGAGACTTCTCTGTGAGACAAGATTGCGTTTTGGATAGCAAAAACCAGCCGTCCCAAGTTGCTTCCACCGCGGTCTCTTACAGCACTTATAGCTTGCCTTATTGATCTAGAGACCTCTGCAGGTTCAGCTTTTGAGATATACTTTGAGATGTAGTACGCCACACCTAAAGCTGACCCGCAAGGCTGTAGATCAATATTGGCGCGCCACAGTTTTAATAATCTCGAATTGTAGCAGTTTATCATGGTTTCCGAATCTGTTCTTTTTAATATATAAAATCTTCCACCATTTCTCATTGCTTGCTCGTCGTCTAAGATTGTAGTGTTTTCAGACACTGGTCTCGGGAAAGCGAATCTACAAACGTTTCGGTTATTTTTGAAGCATGTTTGAGTGTGTCGATGTGTTTGTAACTGAACGACTAAATCATGCATCTCTGAGTCGTCCTCAGCGTCGGGAACCTCACACGTGACAACACGCTCCAGCAACTGAATACCTTCAGGGGTGTCAAAAGCCGGCATATCAGCACACCATAAAACCATGTGAACGTGAGGGCTACCTCGTAGCTGAAATTCTATGCGCCACCAAAAATCAATAATTTTCTTTCCTAAAATCGGATCCTCTTTCTTCTCAGCCTAGTAAACAAAGTGTTTAGGCGCAACATAAATTGTCTTGATAACGTGACTGGGTAGGACTCGACAAGGTGCTGCTTTTCAAGGAAGGTCAAATCTTCAAAAGAAAAATTTGGGCGGCCATCGGCAACTAAAAGGGCTTTTAGCATGTCGGGCCAATTTAAATCGTTACAAGAGAGAGTAAGATACCAATGAGGAGGACCTAAATTTTTCACCATGGCAAGAAGATCCGTATACGCTTTGTGCCAGTACGCGGACGTGCCACGTATGTTGCGCATTACCAGGTGCACATTTTGTACAACATCTGTGGGCTCAGCTCCATCCTGATGCAACCGGCCACAGACTGAAACATTTTGTTGAGCCTTGCAAAGTTCTACTAACGAGAGGGCGTAAAATATGTACTCGTTAAATTGGAACCGTTTGTCATTGCTCATCACTCGAGTTTGGTAGTAATCGAGCGGTGTTATTGGAACGGGTCTTTGTTCCCTAAGCCCATTTCGACCATCTGGGAATAACCTTATCCACGCTAGCTCTTCTGCTCTTTGCTCTCTCAAGACGCTGACCGGGGGCACAGTTTTCCGTTTGAGTTCGTAGATAGGTATTGGTCTCTCTTCTACGGTATTAGCGTTCGAAACAACTTCGTTTAGATCTGGAATATTAGTATCAATCGGCATAAGAGCTGTAGTAACAAACGCGTGTTCTTCGTGAACAGGATCACTGCTATTCAGATTGCCGTCGCTAACTATCTGAGTGTCGTGTTGTTCATTCAGTACTGGCGATTCATTTGGGATGACCCTTGGTCATCCCAAATGAATCGCCAGTACCAGTGTTGCATTTATAGCTGTGATACTATACTGCATATCTCGATGGCCTCTTACCTGTAGTGCAACAGCAAGATGTTGACATAAATCGCCTTGATTTGCAAACTTCATCAACATGGAGGCTCCTCTGTTAGGTGCAACATAACCTTTGGGTCCCCGAGAATGTGAGTCGAATAAGTAATATTCTGGGATCTCGACATCGGGAGACTGATTGCGTTCGACGATTACTTTCATTACCGCCAATGCAATATTTGTTTGACATGTAATAATTCCTTTATCGTGTGTTGTAAAAAAATATTCAATCCCCGAAGACAATTTAAAGCTGAGAAACAATATATTTCTTAAACTAAAATTAAACCCTCATAATAGAATACTAATTATAACTTATAAGCGGTACCGGAACCTTCTGTGTAATCCGCTTGAAAAAACTTAAAAATAAATACAATAAAGATAAAATTGAAGCTTCAGTAAAGAACCCACGAGCCTTATGGTCTACTATCAACGAAATTACCCACTATAAACCACCTAAAACCCCTAACAGTCATCTACTACATATTAAACCTAATCCACAAACTTCTGTCAACTACATCAACAAATATTTTATCGACATCGGAAAAACTCTAGCAGATAACATCCCCAAAACACCGCTGCCCTCGGAATCAGACAACACAGACAAGGATCATCATCTATCTTCATTCGTTTTACTGGACACCGATCACAGGGAGGTGGAAAATGTACTGTTATCCTTGGACTCCATGAGTGCCTCGAGCTGGGATGACATTCCTACATCTTTTTCTAAAAAATGTAAAGATATCATAGTTCCGCTAATCATCGGCCTTGCCAATCTGTGTTTCAGAACAGGAATCTTCCCACACTTACTCAAACGTTCTATTGTCACTCCCGTGTACAAGGGTGGAGATAGAGAAGATATAACTAACTACAGACCCATCTCGGTGTTGACTTCAATTTCTAAAATTATAGAGAGGCTTTTGAACACTAGAATAGTAAGCTACCTGAACCGGTACAACATCCTATCCGACTCTCAGTATGGTTTCAGGAAGGGAAGATCGACACAGCAAGCTATCTCTGACCTAACATCAGTCATAACCAGGGAAGTTGACAAAGGTAACAAGTGTCTAGTGACCTTTCTTGACCTCAAAGCCTTCGACACCGTCTCTATCTCGATTCTTGTGCACAGGCTTGAGGGCATCGGATTTCGGGGTGCTACTCTCTCACTTCTCAGCAGCTACCTTAATAACAGGAAACAGGGGGTAAAAATCAACGACTTCATTAGTGCGGAAGAAAATGTGTCATTCGGGGTTCCGCAGGGCAGTGTCCTCGGTCCAACGCTATTTTTGATCTATATTAACAGTCTTTGAAACTTAAGTAGCGTTGGGGGGAGGATAGTGTCTTATGCGGATGACACCGCTATCATTTTTACCGCCAAGACCTGGAACAAGGTTAAGTTAAAGGCTGAGATAGGGACTGGCTAATGTTGGCGCCTGGCTTAACTTAAATTTACTTACGCTAAATACCCTCAAGACTAATTACATTTGTTTCGCTCCTTATAACAGTTCGCAACCTCTTCCTGATTTCAACATCAAAATCCATTCCTGTGGTACCCCATTACCAATCACTTGTAATTGTCCATCTATACAGAAAGCTAGTAGTGTCAAATACCTTGGAATTATTGTGGATCAGAGACTAAGCTGGTACCCACATCTAGAACTTACCATAGGAAGGGTAAGGAAGCTGATGTGGATATTCAAATCTCTCAGGCAAGTCATGAGCACTGAAATGCTAAATAAAATATATTTCGCACTGGCACAATCAGTTATAACCTACTGCATTTCGATATGGGGGGGTGCAGCTAAAACTTACCTTATATACTTAGAACGTGCACAGAGATCCCTGATTAAGGTTATGGTACCGTAAGTCTTTTAGATATCCAACCGAAGCCCTATATGCAACATCCAACTTGCTTTCTGTTAGGAAACTATATATTCTACAGATTACACTTACCTTCCATAAGACATTACCACTTGACAATACCAAACTACAAAAAAGACGATTCCATACAATAGCTCCAACTTTCCCGGCTCGCACTGTATTTGCCACACGTCAATATATAGCGCAAGCCCCCTACGTGTATAACAAAATGAATCGCATTTTAAATATTTACCCGATGGTACTTTTGAGTGTAAGAAGGCTCTTACTGAAAGGCTCTCTGCCCTTAGCTATGATGACGTCGAAAAACATTTTGACTAGAGTAATTTGACGGTGTTAATATAACACTCGTTTACAAACATACTCTACGCTGCTGTTGGTAAAGTGACTCCTACAGATACATCCTCACGCACCCACATAATAAGTTCACCTATGTGTGTACACACTCACCACTACATACACACGCACACACACACTCACATGCATACACACACATACACCAAACACACACACCAAATGCGCGCGCACACATGCACACACACACTTGATAAATCTCGCAGTTAAAAAGTTAAGTTCTTAATTTACTTACCATAGTTTTATCTACGCACATCGAAATTGATATATTTAATAAGGAAGAGCGCGGTGTCCCCTACAAAAGTGTCTTACGACTACTTTAAGGGAAGCCCCGGCAACTGAATTGTAAAGATTTACTTGTAATAAATATTTTTTTTTTTTTTTTTTTAAATTAGGGAAGTATCCTTCAAGAACGTCAGATGGCGCACTCGAGTTAACAACTCCAACGACAACATCGGGCTGTATATTTAATTCGAATTCTGTAGCGGCCACAGAAACTGCGGGTAATAGCTCTTCAGTATTTAAAAATTGCGGTCTGTTTGCAAGTCGTGACATGCACCTGTTGAAATATGTATTACCAGCTAATAAAATTCGATCCAAGTCAGATGGGGCCCATTCATTTCATGGTTTGGAACTGGAGTAGGCGATAGCCGTGGCGGCATTAGCCGTGCACTGGCGGCCACGGGATTCCTCTTCAAACCGATCACTGCCTTGGTGAAAAGACCCACGCAAGATGTGACGGTCATGTCCCAAAGCCTTGAAGAGATTTTTTGGCTCATTTCTAATGTGATCTGCATTTTCTAATGTGATAACTGCCTCCAGAATACTTGACCGTATCTCTTCATTGGTAATGTTAGTATTAATTTGCACATTAGAGTACAAATGATTGTTTCGCAATAGCCACTCTAATGCTTTCTTAATTTTTTCGATGTCTACCGAGTATCGTCGATTGTTTGTCACGTTATCTAAATTTTCAGTGACCACACTTATTCCCGCATTTGCTATATTCAATGGAAGCTGTTCAGGTATCTCTTCAACTTGCTGTGCAAAGAGGATGGCTTGCCCCTTAAATCCCTGTTGTCCGTAACGACCACCCAGACGCACCACTTTTATAAACGGTTTTATCCGAGAAATGAGCCGCAGCTCCATCTCTGATAGACATTCAATTTCAGGCGGAATAGGTGCAACAGTCATGTTGTTCCAAAATGCATTTGACGGGCACTGATTCCTTGACAATTTGTTGGCGCATCTATTGCAACAATCTATGCGGTCTGAAACATTTTGTGGTAGAACAGTAATATTAGCAGTTAAGATACTGCGTGACTGTTTCTTGTATAGAAGCTTATGACATACGTAGCACACCACATCCGCCACTTGAGAAATCGCTTCATTGAATGTGGCATCACTATTTGTAAACAACTGCCGTCGAACACGAGACTGTGACCTCATAGCCGAAAGTCTTTCTAAACGCGAGCCAGGTGATTCGTTGTTACGAGATCTGCACAGCATACTCTCGCATCTGCTCGAGTCGAGAAGCGCGGGATGATGGAGACTCATGCTCACGAATTAATTCGGCATGCTCCCGCATCTGGTCGAGTCGAGCAGCGCGAGATGATGGAGACTCATGTTCACGAACGTTTGTGGCATATTCCCGCATCTGCTGGAGTCGTGTCATACGAGACGACGGGGACTCAGCAGCTCTCTTTTCAGATTTGCTAGCTGCAAGCCTACGCCGCTTTTTGTTCCCTATCAACGCTAGGACTCACGTGCTTGTAAAGTACGTCTACGGGTACTTTTGTTATTTATAAGCTCTTGACGTGAAGCAGGTGAAAGTTGGCTGTACCGTTGGGACATTCTTACTCTTGCTTCTATAAGGCGTTTTTCGCGTGCCTCAGGAGATTCGGCTTTTAATTTTAGCCCGAGCCTGAGCCCTTTTTGTTTTGCGAGATAATCCCATATTGTATGTTTTTATTTCTTAAAATGGTCTGATACCTATTGCCGAAACCGGCCAAGTGTGAGTCGGACATGTCGGACACTTAATGCAAAAATCACGTTTATTGTGTAGCTCCCTTTAAAATGTTGTTTTGTTTTATTAAACTAACCAAAAATATCTACCTACCTAGTTATTTTATTAATATTAATAATTATTATTATATTATTAATTAATATGAAGAATTTAAGAAAGAACCAAAAAAAAGAACGGAAGAACGAGTTAATTAATTAGAAAGAACGAATAAATTTAAAGAGAGAAACACGAAAGAAAAAGAACGAGTTATTTATACTTTATAAGTTTCGCGTCAGACGACGAAGTATCGAAAAAATCGCTATTTAGAGACGACCGTCAACGACGTGTGCCCTTATGCGTGTGCCCGCATTCGGGCTGTATACTCGAGCATATCCCCCTCCGCACCGCGCGCCGCGCGCCGCATGCCAGGCCACGCCCTATCTTTTTGCTTGCTAACGCATGAGTTGCTTTGCGTTGACGCAGAATTAACATGTTCCCGGAATGGGAATTTTGCGAAAAAACGTATCCTATATTAATTACTCCCGTGATTGAAATGAATCTAATGATACCGCATACATATTTTTTTAAAGGGAAATTTAGAAAAAATATTATTATGTCTTTATCCCGTGGGACTTTTAGGATAAAATGTATCCTATGACACTCCCGTAATCAAGACAAATCTAACGATACCTCATACATCAAAATCCATCAAGCCGTTTAGGCTACAGGAGGTCACAAAGGAAAAGACATACATACTTACATACACTCGAAAAACATTACCCCTCCACCTTTGGCAGTCGGGTAAAAAGAGCGACTATCGAGTTTCTTGCCGGAGTCTTCTCGATAGATACGGCTTTCCGAACCGGTGGTAGAATCTTATTATTACTAATGTGACGATTTATAAGTGCATGCAAATTGCCTATATGAATAAAGACATTTTGATTTTGATTTTGATTTTTTTGATTCGCGTAGTGTTGAGAATGTTCTCGAACGGTCCGGGCGGCGAAAACTCTATTATTATTATTATTACTACTCTAGAACACGCTAGAGCTCGCTACGACCGACCAGAGTGTGACGTAATATCGTGCAAGCGAATATAGACCTTATCCATATGACAATAAGATTAATTCCGCTTGCACGGTCCCTCGTGGTCGTAACAGTATTATGCACTTAGGATTGGAAAAGACTTTGGAAAAATTGTATTGTCATTAGTGGTTCTCACATATGAGTGAATACGTTTGTAAATTTGTTGAAAATTGCATCACCTGTAGGCTGTCTAAATCACATTCTGGCAAAGTATAAGCAGAATTACACCCCATCCCTAAAGTATCCACACCTTGGCATACTGTCCATACTGATGTCACTGGGAAACTCAGTGGTAAAAATGACACCACAGAATATGTGTTTGTTATGATTGATGCATTCACCAGTACACAATTCTGCATCACGCACTTAATATCGATACGAACAATGCTATTCAAGCTCTCAGGTACGTTGTGTCCGTACGTTTGGCGCCCCTTCTCGCGTCATAGCTGTTCAGGGTAGATGTTTTGCAAAAAAAAATGGTTGCCTGTAAAGTCGGTTTTACGGGCGAAGATTTTACGTGACAACGTCTAATTCTCTAGTGCTGTGCGCGCGGCAGACCGATCATAGTTGAGTGGGAGAGAGACGCAAGGCATTCGGCGGGCCTCTCTCGTTCGGTGACTCATCGTAACGTTACCGAGCGTTACACTTTTTCATAAGTGACTCCCAGCCGCAACCTAATTTAAGACGTTGTCACGTCAAAAGAATTTTAACAATTTTGCGAGTCCCACAGTATTACGCTTCGTCTCATAGCCACAGGCACTAGTCGAGCCAACGGTCAAGTAGAGCGTGTGATGAGTACATTAAAAAACATTCTCACTGCTGTTGAAGTGGGAAATAATAAGTCGCGGCAAGATGCTTTGCCTGAAGTACAAGTAGCTTTAAACAGTACAATGAACCGCGTAATAAAATCAAGTCCTTTGGAGTTATTAATCGGCAAAGTAGCAAGACCTCTAGACTTATTGACTTTAGATGACGATACTAATACAATTAATATAAATTTAACGGACCTGCGACACTGTGCAGCACAAGTTATCAAAAACAGCGCCATCACCGAAAAGCAAAGGTTTGACGAAACCAAAGCAAAGCTTAGCCGTTTTAAAAATTGAAGATCCTTTTAGAAAACCACGACCGGAATCAGAACAAATTGGATCCAAAAGGACAATGGGCAAAAATGTATGGAGCTTGGTCTATTTTTGGAGTTGAGCGGCGGTCTCCGGAATCAGTATTTCTTGCGTGGCACTATTAAACAACACTATTTAAAAAAAATCGTGAGCATATACCGGTTAGTTTAGGAGATATCGAATACTTGTTGCCTTTGTATATTTCGATGATTTAATGTATTTTTTTTATATTCCTATTGTTCCTTTGTAGGACCGTTTAAGGTGATTCAAGTCCTTGAGGGTGACAGATATTTGCTAAAGGCTTTGAATTCCAATAGAACGTATAGATATGCACACGACCGACTTTGTAGTGTGCCTGATTGTTGCGTTCCGTTAGAATTAAAGGCAAATTTGAAGATATTAGGAAATGCTGTTGACGGCGAGAGTAAGTAATTTGAAGTGACAAAATCTGTGTGACCAAATCTGTTATACAGTTTGTGTGACAAAAAGTCTGTTTGACAAACAGTCTGTGTGACAAAAAGTCTGTGTGACAAATAGTCTGTGTGACAAATAGTCTGTGTGACAAATAGTCTGTGTGACAAATAGTCTGTGTGACAAAGAGTCTGTGTGACAAATAGTCTGTGTGACAAACGGTCTGTGTGACAAATAGTCTGTGTGACAAATGCTCTGTGTGACAAACGGTCTGTGTGACAAACAGTCTGTGTAATCACAACTCTGCGTGACAACATAAGGCCAGAATGGCCGAGCTTGTTTAACCCAGATAAGCCTACTGTCCTATATTTAGGACAGTAGAAATAAAAAAAAATATCAGAATACCCTCTTTATCTAAGATTATTTAGTCATATGATTTGCAGTAAGAAACGTGTCAGCTTTATTAGAAAAAATAAAAAGACAGTTATTTTAACAGTTTTTACCTTATATTTTACCTTATAAGTGTGTAATAAAAGTGCGTTGCAGACATGGCAAATAACAGGTATGTATAAAAAGTTATATTTTACTCGTGAGTTGTTTTTTTCTGTGTTTATATCTAGTTGATAACCTTAACTTTTGTACTAAATAAATATTCTAGCAAAATAATATAAATAAATTACGTATAACTTGTTACAAATACTAGCGTACTATATATAGGACAGTAGGATAATATACATGATTTTAGTACAATAATACAACTTTTTCTTTACAGACCGTTAGCTGCGCATGAAATTTTAGATGCTTTAGAAAATGTTTCTGATAATGAAGAAGATTATAGAGAACGACTGATATGTATTCTACCTCCTCCTGTTGATCCTGACTGTCTCACTGACGAAGATTCGGGTGAAGAAGATAATGTAACTTTGAATAATTTGCCACGAAACATTCTGCTTCAACCGGCTGAAGTAATGATTCAAGGGCAGATTATGGTGAGTGATACAGAAGAAGAACCTTCTGATTCTACAGGTCGAACTAAACGTAGGCGTACCTACGCATGGAGAAAACGGGACTTGGCAAAAAATCCTGTGAATTGGCCAGATGTTCAAGGCGCTTGCCAAGATAAGCGCCCAATTGAGTGGTTTGAAAACTTCTTAGATGAAGATGTTATTTCGTTGTTGGTGTCAGAGAGCAATAAATATGCTGTCAAAAAGAATTTGCCTGGAGACATAACCACTGAAGATATGAAATGTTTCATCGGCATATTGTTGGTTAGTGGTTATTCATGGATCCCCCGTAGAAGAATGTATTGGGAAAACTCCCCTGATACAAAGAATGAATTGATCAGCTCGGCTATGACTAGGGATAGATTTGACTTTATTTTTCGCCACCTTCATGTCAATGATAATCTGGATTTGCAAGACAAATACACAAAAGTACGCCCCCTAGTAACACTTCTAAATAAAAAGTTCTTAGAGTTTTCTCCTCTTGAAGAGCATTACAGTGTAGATGAGGCTATGATCCCCTACTATGGTAGACATGGCTGCAAACAGCACATAAAAGGTAAACCTATTAGGTACGGGTTCAAAGCTTGGGTTGGTGCTACACGGTTAGGGTATGTTTTATGGATGGAACCATACCAAGGTGCTACAACTATGTGCAATCCAATATATAAAGAATTGGGGCTGGGTGCAAGCGTTGTTCTCACTTTTTGTGATGTGCTGATTTCACGTGGCTTCGACCTTCCTTACCACGTAGTTTTTGATAATTTTTTTACTGGGACGCCCTTGCTGGAAGAGATAACAAAGAAAGGCCTTCGTTGCACTGGGACAGTTCGAGAAAACAGGACATCTAGTTGTCCTCTGATTACATCGAAGCTACTGAAAAAAAAGGAACGTGGTGCTATCGATTACAGAACGACACATGACAACACGTTCATTATTGCTAAATGGCATGACAATAATATATTCAGTATTGCTTCTAATGCTGTAGGAATAAACCCTAAACAATCTGCCAAACGCTTCTCACAAAGTGAAAGAGAAACAATGTCATAGAAGAACCACATATGGTGCCCATCTATAACAAATATATGGGAGGAGTGGATCGGTCTGATGAAAATATTTCACATTACCGAATTGGTATACGAGGTAAGAAATGGTACATGCCGTTGCTCACACACATGATTGATCTTGCCGAACATAATGCATGGCAGTTATATAAAATAAATCATGGAAAACTGGATCATCTTGGCTTTCGCAGAAGGGTAGCAATTGCTTTGATTGAATCAAACAGGAAAATGCCAAAAGAGGGCCTAGCCGACCCTCCCATCATGAACATGCTGATAGTCGTAAAGACCAAATGAATCATCTGGTTATTCCTCAATCGAAGCAAACACGCTGTCGTCAATGTCACAAAAAATGTTTGACACGTTGCAAGAAATGTGATGTTGGAGTGTGTGTCAAGTGTTTTGAAACATATCATTCATAAATAGTGTTAATCTAGTAAATTACATATAACAATGGGTAATATAATCAATAGTTATCTAATAAACTACACTTTTTGATTACATTCTGTTTTGTCATAACTGGTCTTTTATTTCCTCTTATTATCCTACTGTCCTATATATAGGACGGCTGTTTCCCTGAAAGCCTTAAACTTAATTTTTTTTTCATAATTTTTTTTATGTTACATATGATCTAATAAACTAAATAATGTAACTTTTTTCATAAATTTCAGAAAATTTTAGTTTCAGGCTTATCTGGGTTAAGGAAAAAACCATACTTTGTACTTTATTTGTTTCCTTTACAGAGTCTGATGGTGAGGAGACACACGAGGACGTGTGAAGGTGCAGAACGGCCGTGACGGCGCGTTCTAGTTTCACGAAACATTTCTAAAAGAATAATTTTAATTTAATTCGTTTTATTGAATTATTTTTATTATTTTTACATTGTATGAAAATAATTGTAATTTCACATCAATTAACTTGACAAATTATGGATAATAAATTGTAATACAAACAATCATACTTTAACAAATAATAATAAAACAAATAATCATATGAGTATTATGTACCCCATAACTTCAAAAGTGAAAATGATCTGAACTGCGCCTATTATTTTTAAAGGGTGTAAACAAAACCTTAATCGAAAAACTTTAATCGTTTAAAAACATGTCTAATAGAAAGTGATGAAGTCGTGAAGTGTTTTCTAACACAATGACTTCATATAAAAAACATTTCAACCCTTAAAAATCTTACAACCCCTAAATTAAAAAAATACAAAGAAATACATAAGTGTGTAAATATAGAGTAAGTAATATTTTATATTATCTATAATAATTTTCAAGTTTTAACCCCCTTTCAACCCTTGAAACCCTGATTTTTTTTTAAAGCTTACTTGCAACGCGATATTGCTAAATTCGCACGGGAACGGGAGTTATTGGGCAAAAACTTTTGGATGTAAAATCTCATAGTCCACGCGAACTAAGTCGCGGGCACAGATAGTTATGTATATTTATACACAATACAATTGTTTTGGGTCTCTTTATTATACTGCGTACTCTCACATTGCTCCAAATAATCACATGCCGAAATGTTCAGTTACGGAGTAGAGAAAAATATAATAAGGTTTTGACCATAACTCCATAAATTTTCATGCTTTCACAATTTTCAAATTTAATTTTTGTGAACAGAAGGCCATACCGGTTTATCCTATCTTTATAAGAAACAAGAAATAAGATTATAGTATAATAAAAATGATTCTTTTTCCTATTGCGGAGGATAATATTTGGATAATCTATTTATTTTGACTTTCTTGACATATTACAATGTCTGGAAAAGGCCATACCAGTATATCCTAGATAATGCGTATCTATATCAAGATCAACTAGTTTGGCCTAGTCTAAACTGGTTTATTCTAACGTGCTTAGGACAAACTAGTTTGGACTAGGCTAAACCGGTTTATCCTAACGGGCTTAGGACAAACTAGTTTGGCCTAGGCTAAACTAGTTTGTCCTGAAATCGGGTTTGGCCGGTAACATATATATGTTTGTATTTCGCTTATGATTGTGTTATCACATAGCGACCCGTACATCTTTCTACATAATATATTTCACTCCCGTAAGAGTTACTTTACAAAACACCTAGGGTAACCAGTATATTGATTACCTAATGCTGACTTTTGTCTTTGGCTTCAAAAATTTAATTGTACTAACGTTAGTTACAGATTTATTTAGCATAAATCGATTTTTAGATACAAACAGATTCCTAAAATGATATTACAATTTAAAAATGTATACTTATTTATTTAAAAAAACTCTAAATAATAGACAGTGACATAAATGTAAAGTCATTGGCACTATGAAGCAGTGATTGACACTGTAACTTAGTACAATCATTGGCACTCACAATGGCATTGCAATTATTAGCATAGTGCCAACCTAGTTACTACAACTATTTAATTAATGCTTAAATTGAATCAGTCTTCTGATGAATTAATGAAAATACTGGATATCTTCATTGAAGAATCGGAAAGCTGTCGGAGCCGATGGAGTCCCCATCGAAGCCTGGAAGGCAATGGGTGTTCGTGGTGTGGGCATCCTAACTGACCTTTATAATCGCATACTCAGCACCGGCGGAATTCCTTGCCAATGGAGACTGAGTGTTATCACCCCGGTCTTCAAGGGCAAGGGATCAGTGCAAGAGTGCGGAAGTTATCGCGGTATAAAGGTCATGTCCCACACCATGAAAATATTCAAGCGGATAGTAGACTCTCGAATCCGTCAGGAGTGCACTGTCTCTGGATGTCAATATGGTTTCCGCCCCGGTCACGGGACTATGGACCCCGTTTTTGCCCTAAGAATCATCATGGAGAAATACAGGACGAAGAACACGCCTCTCCACTTCCTATTTCTGGACATGGAGAAGGCCTTCGACTGTGTTCCGCGTGCGATGATTTGGTGGGCCCTAAGGTCCAAGGGAGTGCCAGAAACGTATGTTGATATCATTAGAGACATATACTGTGATTCCGATTCTGTAGTTAGGACCGCTGTTGGCGACACTTTGCCCTTCCGTATAACCGTCGGAGTACACCAAGGCTCCGTCCTGAGTCCGTTGCTCTTCAGCCTGATATTAGACGTATTGTCAGACAGCATCAGAGACCACCATGAGCAGCCACCATGGCTACTTATGTATGCTGATGATATCGCGCTGGTGGACTCGGGCAGGGGACGGCTGGTGAGACGTGTTAACACATGGAAGGAATCGCTTGAGAACGGGGGTCTGAAACTCAACGTGGCGAAGACTGAGTACTTGGCCTGCAACACTACAGATCCCATGTCCGTCCGCATAGGCGAAAACACGGTCGAGCGCACGGACCGGTTCAAGTATCTGGGATCTGTACTCCACGCGAACGGCGACATCGACTCCGACGTCAAGGCACGCATTGCTGCTGCGTGGGATAAATGGCGGGAGGTGAGCGGCGTTACTTGCGACCCTAAAATGCCGGTTAAGCTGAAGGGACAGGTCCATAAATCCATCATTAGGCCTGTTCTCTTATATGGCAGTGAAGCATGGCCAGTACTTGAGCGGCACAAGCAGGAACTGCGGGTCACGGAGATGAAGATGCTGCGCTGGATGTCGGGAGTTACGCGAGCAGATCGCGTAAAGAACTCCCGTATTCGCGGCAGCCTTCATGTTCGAGACATCGCTGACAAATTGCAAGAGTGCCGCCTACGTTGGTACGGTCATGTTTTACGGAAACCGGCAAACTACGTAGGGAACAAGTGTCTAGCTATGTCGCTACCGCCAGGTCCCGGCAGAAGGGGAAGGCCCAAGAAGGCCTGGCTTGACGTCGTAGTGGATGACATGCGTGCCAACAAACTCTCCGTGAAGGATGCCGACCGTGCGAAGTGGAGAGATAGAAGTAGGAAAGCGGATCCTGGGCTCCGCAAGGATGCAACCGGGAAAACGCGGAGATGATGACTGGATATCTTCATTATTTCATCGTCTAATAATCAAATCATCGACTTGTTGACGGTATAGACTGAGCGTAATCAATAGGTGGTTGTATAGAAGTGGTAAGATAAGCTTCCGCGTCATATGCCGCAGTCCAACGATGGCCTGCCGGCGGTGGGTGTGGGGACACTCCCGTCAGCATTGCACAAACGGCTGTCGTGGAGAGACGGGAGTGACCTTGCGTACCGGGTCCCCTGTCCGAGGCTCCGCCGGTGGTGTTGTGCGTGAAGGCTCTGTACACAAGGCCAGGTACCACCACCAGTAGGCGATGAGGTACGCCGCGGAGTTTATTGGGTACACCTCTAGTGGCCCTAGGAATTGCACCTTAGCCCAGGAGCAGCTGCCGGTCTTTTCCATCTCAGCACCCTCAGCCGGGAGTCCCACACACCACCTTGGGTAAACCCCTGCCCAAGGTGAGGGTGCATCAAGCATTCTCCGAGTCAAAAAAAATAAAATTGGGATTACAGGATTCAGAAGTATAGCGATTGCCAGGTCTGCCAATGACTGAGCGGTAATATATATTTCAGTGCAATTATTGGCATAGCAAAAACTGCGTGAACACAAATATTTTTTTTAAGTTAAAATCATATTCCTAACACATAATATCATGACGTAAAGCTAAAATATCCTTCAAATGGTTACCTGAGATCGTATATAATTCACTTCCAACGCACGCCTCACCAAACTTTTTCACGTTAAAATTGCCGCGAACTTTCACTGTTGATTTAGTCCAACAGAAAAACAATTAATACGTCATTTTAGCGTAAAGTTAAGTATTTATATATTTAAATGTAGAAATTTGCCGCTAAATAGTAGTTTTTTCATACCAAAAATGTATTTACGAAATTAAATATTTGAAATGAAAAGCAAAAGTGCCAATCACTGGGGGAGTGCCAAGAATGGTACAGTTTCATACATAACATACATAAAATCACGCCTTTTTCCCTGAGGGGTAGGCAGAGATCACTTCCAGCGATCCACTTTTCACCTCTGTGGGAAACGTGACGTGACGGGTTGTGGACCACGTCGCCGCCATTCTGCCTTGTGCATTGTTTTAACAAGGTCATTGCGTTCCCACGAGTAGCAAGGATATATGACGGGGGAAGGAAAAGGGGAGGAAGGATACTATCGCCTCGGATGATTTGGACTGAGTCGATAGTAGCTCGAGGAGCCGGGGTCGCTTACCCGTATACCGTTCACCAACCACCGGACAGATAGTTGTGACTGGTATCCCCTGACTATTCAAAAAATGCACTAATATCGAAAACACTACAATAATGCTTAATTACAAAATAATAACTTAATAAAATATGTATGAATAACTTGCAACATTGTTGTTGTTAATGTAGAGTAAGAGGGTTTTTTGTAATCCTCTACTTGAATCTTAAAGAAAACATGAAGCACTTATTGTTTCATCGTTCACTCATTTCATGGACAAACATTAAAGTTTTCTGGAAATCCATACGGGCGGCCCGAGGCAAAACAGCAGTCTGTGCTGACTAAAATCAGAAACATGGATGGAAGTCGCATTGACATTCGCTTGCGCTACTCTGTATGATACCTAAATCCCACACACGAAGTTACAAGTGCATTCTCAAATCGAATGATGCAATACAATTATTATTTTAATTTGGAAAACAAACAAATATTTTACATTATAAAACACGATTAAAATTTAGTTACAATGCTAAAGACAATATAATGTTACTAATACATTTTTCGAAACTGTATCATTGAAAATTATTGCTTTAGAATTTTCATCTTTATGTGTACTTAATTTTATAAAAACTAATTTTTGTTGCATGAAATGTGTATAAAAACGTAAATAAAATATTTAAAGTTTTCTGGAAATACATAGAGGCGGCCCGAGGCAAAACAGCAGAGTCGGTGCTGACTAAAATCAGAAACATGGATGGAAGTCTTGCAAAAGGAGAAGCATGTGTGTTAAAGAGATGGAAGGAATATTTTGAAAGTCTTTTCGAAAGGGAGGAGGTGCGGGTACAGATGCCTGTATCTCATCAAGAGAACGAGAATGAAAGTGCAGAGGATGATAGTATTAGCAAGGATGAGATTTTGGATGGGTTGAAAAAAATGAAGCTACGTAAAGCTGCGGGATTTGACAGGGTTTCCGTAGAGATGCTGAAGGCTGGAAATGGAGTGGTGGCTACTCAGCTGCACCGCCTTTTTAACCTTTGTTGGGCTAGTGGCCGAGTACAAGAAGATTGGTGCAAGACCATGATTGTACCGTTGTACAAGGGAAAAGGGTCGCAGCAAGAGTGCAAAAGTTACCGCGGAATCAGCCTTGTAAGTGTTGTCGGAAAATTGTATGCGAAAATATTAATTGAAAGGGTAGTGAAAGTAACGAATGAAAAGATTTGGGATGCACAAGGGGGATTTCGAAAGGGCATGGGTGTACGGATCAAGTCTTTTTTTTGCGATGCATAGCTGAAAATTTTCTGGCTAAAAGCCAAAAAGTCTATTGCGCTTTCGTGGATTTTTTTTTTATAAAAGGCTAACAAGATGACCTCACTCGACCTGATGGTAAGCGGTAGTGAGATCCAAATATGAGGTCGACAGGCACAATAGATCGTATTGAGCCTGTCGCACTCACCCTGAAGGCCTGCTTAAATGCCGTTTCACGCCCAGTGAGATGTAATGATGATGGCGATGGGAGATTATGTTAACTTAGCATACTTACTAACCAATATATACTACGACGACGACACGTGCTGGACAGCGCTGCCATCCACATACAATGCAGGCGCTGGTGGCTCGGACTAAGAGGTTTAGCTCCTCATTTCTGCCCCGTGCCATTAAGGCATGGAATGCCCTTCCAGCTTATGTTTTCCCTCCCTCCTATGATCCCGGGCTCTTCAGGCGGGGCGTGAAACGGCATTTAAGCAGGCCTTCAGGGTGAGTGCGACAGGCTCAATACGATCTATTGTGCCTGTCGACCTCATATTTGGATCTCACTACCGCTTACCATCAGGTGGAGTGACGTCATCTTGTTAGCCTTTTATATTAAAAAAAAAAAAACTATGTAACCTAATTGTATACCTATTTAATGTATTGATCTATTGGAAATATATTCAGTATTTACTCAGCAGTCTTGGCTTTCATTCCTCTCTCAGGGCACCACCTGACATGGCGACCCTGCCTAAAGTAGATTCAAGCGCTTAGGCGAGTATTCTGACACCGTTCGCCACCGCGTCGTTGTCCGATTTTACGTATATGGACAGTGAAATATAAACATCGTGTTCTCGGGACAATGCAATCATCGGATAATACAATGAATTCTATCGAAACTTCTGAGAGCGACACTAGTGTGCTAAAAGTGAGCTTCGAAAATGGGGAAACAGCAGTCTAAAGAAGAAAACATCGTGATAGCGCAGAATGCAGCTGGGGTCACAAATAGTGCGCCTATCGAGGAGTTCCGATTCCATATGAAAACATCGAGTATCCTGCTTTGCGTGGTAGTACTCTGCCTGGTCTTGGGAGGCCTGTATGGAGTAGTTCGAATGTATCGGAAATGCCATCTAAGGTGGATACGACAGGAGTTGGAGCAAAATCCGAGGGTCAACTGGGTGCAACGGCTTTCTTTTCGACGGCGCCAGGGTTACCCCGATTTGAAGATCGATGATACCAAAGTGTAAAAGTGTTTAAAATGCCTATAAGCGTTTAAAATACGTGTGGTGAGTCGTGTGAAAAGAAGTGCGGTTACATAAAAATGCGTATTTATTTTTCGCGTCCATCGGAATTACGGCAAAGTTAATGGACATTATTTAGTGGACTGTAACCTTATTAACCTACGTATAATCGATATAATAATTACATAAAAAATATATATATATATGTTATCGAATTTAAAAATACGTATATAAATATATTTTTTTTTTTTTATATAAAACATTGCTAAAAATATTATCCTAACCTAGTATATCTACCTAGATATGTGTATTCGTGTATTATTATAGATGTTGCAGTTCTTGTTAATATGCTGAGAATCCAGGGTTCCAAACTTATACAAACAGGTATGTTAATACTTTATTACACATAAATTAATTTTAAACTTTATGGCAAAATTTTTAAACAAATTATATGATGATTTATTAGTTGTAAGAGTGTATTTAATTAAAATAGGACCTGCTAGACGACAAGGTAAAATATTGCAGACAAAGTTAGATGAAGTTAAATTTATTATTGCACAATATAATAATTATATAGAAAGTATTGACAAGGAAAGCTTAGGAGAGAACGAGCTTCTCCTTTTTGAAAAATATTGTGAGGATATTAAGAAATTGTTTAAGGAAATTACTGAGTTGTGTCGAATTTCAGAGAGTTCTAGGAGTTTTTCAACAATGGATAATGTGTAGTGCTCGCGCAAATAAAAATAGACAATACCATGAACAATGGATAAATTCGACCTGAAAGTAGCTTTGAGCTTATTGCCAGTGATGAATGACGAACTTTCCAATTTACGACAACTTATCGATGGTATTGAGTACTATAGTTCAGTTATCAATGCAGAGTCACAGATGCATTTAATAACTTTTGTTTTAAAAAGCAGATTGTCCCAGTCTGCTAAGCTCAAATTAGCAACGAAATACGGTACCGTACCTAATCTTTTGAATGATATGAAAATGTAACTTTTGCCAAAGAAATCTACAAGTGCTTTGCAAAAAACAATTTTTAAATTGCAAGCAAAATGATGCGTCTATTGATGCTTTCGGAAAAACCTTATCCGAATTATTCGTTGATCTTACAATTTCTCAATCTGAGGGAAATGTTGAAAAATTTAATATATTAAAATCTATAAACGAGAAACAGGCGATTCGGCAATTAAGCGACGGATTGAGAAATCGTAGGATTGGCACGATTATTACGGCTCAGAGATTTGAAAATTTGAATGATGCAATCCAAGCCACAATCGACGAGGACGTTCAAGTTCAACAGCTGGAGTGTAAACATTTAGGCATAACAATAATCGTTTCGTGAAAAACAATTCCAGGCAGCCTTCTCATCATAACACTCCAAGAGGTGCGTACAACACTGGTCGTTGGCGAGGCAACCCTAGCAACAACTGGCGACAGGCGCATACTAGCGCCAGACAATGGTTCCAGCAGCCTCAACCTGCAATATCGAGGTAAAAATTTTAATAATTATTCTCGGGGTCGTACACCATTCAGAGGACAGATTCGGACAGCAGTAACTGATGAGTCACAGCCTTAATCGAGTTCATCCACTCAGAATTTGGAACCTGAGAATGATTTTTTTCGTGCCTATAACATATAGTATTGTTACGACCACGAGGGACCGTGCAAGCGGAATTAGTCTTATAGTCATATGGATAAGGTCTATATTCGCTTGCACGATATTACGTCACACTCTGGTCGGTCGTAGCGAGCTCTAGCGTGTTCTAGACTCTAGAAATAATATATAATAGAGTTATCGCCGCCCGGACCGTTCGAGAACATTCTCAACACTACGCGAATAGACTAGTTCGTCCTTGCTGTGTATAAAAGCGGGATGTACGACCCGACGGGACAGTTCCGATTTGGGAAAGCGAAGCGAATCAGTCTCCTGCGAACTTGGAGTGATCGAGTGCGTTAACTGCGAATAGTTTCAGTGTAATTCAGTGTTTTAGTGTGATTCAGTGCTTTAGTGTAATTTAGTGTTGTAATTAAGTGTTTTTAATTGTGTTTTTAAGTGTTTAATTGTGTAATTGTTAATCGATAAATAAATTAATTGTCTTTTGGTGACTTTTGGCGTATCTTGAATTAAACGTACCCCGTACCCGCAACAATTGGTGTCAGAAGTGGGATTCAAGATGCCTCTTACACCACGAGAAGACAGTGAGGGTCGAGTAACGAGGAGTCAAACCGCGGCCCTGCAAGAGGGTGAAGGCACTTCAACGGAGGGATCAGTTCAAACATCAATTGGGCATGTGGAGCTTGCAGACTTATTTAAAATGCTGCAGACACAAGCCCGTCGCCAGGAGGAGCAAGCCCGTCGCCAGGAGGAGCAAGCCCGTGAACAAGCCCGCCGCCAGGAAGAGCTAGCCCGACTTCAGGAAGCACAATTTGCTAAACTGAGGGAAGAACAAGCCCTTCGCCAGGAAAAGCAAGACCTTCGCCAGGAGGAGCAAGCCCGCCGCCAGGAGGAGCAACTGGTCGAACTCAAGGAAGAGCTAAGCAAGAGTTTGTTGGGGGCTATTGAAAAGAAGCACGAAGTATTAGAAAAGCAGTTTGATGCTCTCAAGGATGATGTGCTAAGCGTCAAGACCCAACACGAAGATCGACTGACCCAACACGAAGATCGACTCACCCAACATGAAGATCGATTCACCCAGCACGAGGATCGACTGAGCCAGGTAGATGCTGAGATGCGACAGCTGCATACCAAGATGGCAAGAGTGGGGACCCGGGGTGCTACGGTAGTGTCGGATTCTCCGAAAATCGAAGTACCCCACTTCGATGGAACGACGTCTTGGGCAGCATTTTGGTACCAGTTCGAGACGGTGGCTAAAGGAAAGGGGTGGAACGAGGAAGAGTCCTTGATAGCTCTGACTCTGGCTCTTCGTGGAGATGCCCTGCTCACGTTGGAAAACCTGCCTTCGGATAACCGAACTTTAGGTGCTCTCCAAAGAGCACTAGAGGGCAGGTACAGCGACAAACACCTGGAACACGCGTATAGAGCACAACTCCGCGACCGACAGCAGAAGCCTGGTGAGAGTCTGCAGCAATGGGCAACGGAAATCGAAAGGCTAGTCAGACGTGCCTACGTGTCATGCCCTACAAAGGTGGAATCAATGATCCCGCAAGCTTTCTGTGATGGAGTTAGAGACGCAGACGTCAGACACACCGTGAAATTGAGCCATCATCAGACCTTACAGGAAGCTCTAGCCCATGCTTTGGAGGTGGAAGCCGTGCGTCAAGACGCTAGAACTCAACGACTTCGGGAGGTTGTGGTGAAGGAAAAACCTTCTTTGGGTCCGATGTGCTATGGCTGCGGCGAGAGGGGCCATATTCGGAGTAGTTGCCCCAAGCGAAGATGGCCACGTAGAACGACAGTAGCGTCCTCTACACAGGTGGACGCAGAAGAGCTAGAAGAAGCCAGGGCCGTGGGACGGGCGCTGGCTGGTCAACATCGAGCCCCTACCGTTACTGTTTCACAGATTTGTAATGGGAACAACCTTACAGTGGTTGGACAGCTGAACAGCGTAACGTGTCATTTTACTATTGACACCGGTGCCTCAAGAACAATAGTGCGTCCGGAGTTATTGAAAAGGACTATTGTGTGGAATCAGAGAACATCCGTTCAGCTTCAAACAGCAACAGGCCAGCCAGTTACCGTCTTCGGTGAGACGATGGCGAAGATAACCATTGGAGAACAGACCTTTGAATACGGTGTACTCATAGCAGACATCACGGACGACTGCATCATCGGATTGGACTTTTTAAGAGACCAGAAGTGTGTGGTAGACGTCGCTAAAGGAGTACTTAGTTTCCCCGAACAAGAAGTATTCCTAGAGGGAGCGAGATCATGCGCAGTTTACTGCCTGAAAAATACGGCCCTACCGCCGAGATCTGAAACTCTGGTCAAAGTTAGATTCCCTTACACAGCGTGTCAAGGGCGAAGCGTCGTCATAGAAAACTGCGGCGACCATCCGAGTTGGATCACAGCAAGAACTCTGGCAATGACCGGAAAAGGAGCGCTAGTGCGAGTCATCAATCTTAGCGGAGATGAAGTGCAGCTACGAAGAAACTGTGTCATCGGACGGTGCGATGCAGGTCAATGCATCAGAAGGCTGAAAAGGGCCCGGGAACCGGAATCCTGTCAACGAGATGACGTCACGCCGCTCCTAGCAAATTGTAAGGACAAGCTCTCTGAGCGGGAACTTCAGCAAGCTAAAAGGTTGTTGCTAGATTTCAACGACATATTTTCGAAGGGTGACCATGATTTGGGAAGGACAGGTCTCGTTAAACACAGAATAGACACGGGAGACGCACCACCAATCAAGCAGCGGCCTAGACGCCTTCCATTTGCCAAAGAGAAGGAAGTAGCAGACATGGTTGCTGAGATGCAGAAGAACCGCATCATAGAACCTTCAACAAGCCCGTGGTCTTCGCCAGTAGTCCTGGTAAAGAAGAAGGACGGCAGCACCAGGTTTTGTGTGGACTACCGGTTGTTGAATAATGCAACGAAGAAGGACAGCTACCCTCTGCCCCGTATAGACGACACACTGGACATGTTGAGCGGCATGAAGTGGTTCTCAACAGTGGACCTTAAGAGCGGTTACTGGCAAGTTGATATCCATCCAGAAGACAAAGAGACGACGGCATTTACGACCGGAACTAGGAATGGATTGTGGCAGTTCAACGTCATGCCCTTTGGTCTTTGCAACGCTCCGGCGACATTCGAGCGGTTGATGGAAAGGGTACTGGTTGGACTTCTGGGTGATGCATGCCTGGTCTATCTGGATGACATCATTGTCATGGGTCGAAATTTCACAGAGCATGTCAGTAACCTGAGGAAGGTTTTCACCAGAATACGAGAAGCAAACTTGAGACTCAGCCCAAAGAAATGCACGTTTTTCAAGGAGGAAGTTGCCTACTTAGGCCACATTATTTCATCGAAAGGTGTAAGGACTGACCCAGAGAAGATAAAAGCTGTTCAAGAATGGCCTATACCAGTGAACAAGACCGACGTAAGATCATTTTTGGGTTTAGGCGCATACTACCGGCGCTTTGTAAAGAACTTCTCTGATATAGCGAAACCTCTTCATCGGCTCACGGAAGATAAACGAGTATTCGCCTGGGACTCGGAATGTGATCAAGCCTTCGTCAGATTAAAAGAACACCTCTACACCAGTCCTATACTTTGCTACCCGAACAGAGAAGGAAGGTTTATCGTGGACACCGATGCCAGCAATACTGGCATAGGCGGAGTTCTGTCGCAAGAGCAAGGTGAACGGGAAGTGGTGATCGCCTATTTCAGTAAGTCACTTTCAAAACCTGAAAGGAACTACTGTGTGACTCGTAAGGAACTGTTGGCGCTAGTGAAGACTCTACAGCATTTCAACAAGTATCTCGTTGGAAGACAGTTTACCTTGCGGACAGATCATGCTGCGTTAAAATGGCTCTTGCAGTTTAAGAACCCTGAAGGACAAGTGGCACGGTGGCTAGAGCAACTACAGGAGTACAACTTCACAACAGAACATCGGAGTGGTAGAACGCATTTGAATGCCGATGCCCTATCAAGGAGACCTTGTCCTGTGGCCTGCAGTCATTGTTCGAAGACGGAGACTAAAGAAGAAGTCCGGATGATTACCACCCAGGGACTTGATAATGAATGGAGCGAAGAAGCTATCAAAAAGGCGCAAAAAGAGGATAATGACCTGAGGAAAATATTTGAATGGAAAGAAGTAGGTCAAAAACCTTCTTGGAGCCATGTAGCATCATCAAGCCCCATCACGAAAAATTACTGGGCACAATGGGACAGTTTGGAAATTAAGGATGGAGTACTCTTCAGGAAATGGGAAACACCAAAAGGGGATCAAACAACACTACAGCTAATTGTACCCCGTAAACAAGTTGCTTCTCTACTGAGGTACATACACGATGGGGTATCCGGGGGACATTTAGGCGTGAAGAAGACCCTAGAGAAGCTGAGACAGAGGTTCTACTGGATACACTGTCGGGAGGACGTCGAAGACTGGTGCAAGAAATGTACGAATTGCGCATCAGTAAAGGGCCCACAAACCAGAAGTAAGGGCAAACTCAAGCTGTACAACGTCGGCGCTCCATGGGAAAGAATCGCAGTAGATGTAGCTGGCCCCTTTCCAGAATCCGATGAGGGAAACAAGTACATCATTGTGGTCCAAGATTACTTCACTAAGTGGCCTGAAGTCTTCGCTACGCCTAATCAAGAAGCAAAGACGGTCGCCAAGAAGTTAGTCCACGAGGTAATTTGCCGATTTGGTGTGCCTCTTGAGATACATTCAGACCAAGGAAGAAACTTTGAGTCAGCACTGTTCCAGGAGGTCTGTCAACTGTTGGGTATGCATAAGACCCGTACTACACCAGCACACCCGCAATCCGATGGCATGGTCGAGAGATTCAACCAAACGTTGGAAAACCACTTGGCCAAAGTTGTGGACGAGCATCAACGAGACTGGGACCAGTACATACCGCTCTTCTTGCTGTCCTCTCTCTTCAGTCGTTCACTCTTGACAGAGTGGTCGTGGTTGTATGATGAGACGTGTCTAATGTGGATAATGCATCTTGCTGTCCTACCGATCTGCAATCCACGATAGCACCAGCGCAACCCACGCAATGGTAAACTTCGGTCGAGAAATGCGGCTTCCGGTAAATGCATTGACTGGGACACCGCCAGAAGCTCCGAAACCAGTAACCGAATACGCGGCTGATCTACAGAAGCGCCTGGATGAAGTACATGCTCTCGTTAGAGACTGCAGTCTAAAATCCAGCGAAAGAATGAAAACCCGTTACGACCGCAAAGCCAACACCGACGGTTTCGATGAAGGGAGTCTGGTTTGGTTACACAACCCACTCAGGAAGAAGGGCAAATCACCGAAGTTCCAGCCAAGGTGGGAAGGACCATACAAGATCATCACTAGGCTAAACGACTTAACCTATCGGATCAAACAAGGGACAAGAGGCAAGCCGAAAATTGTTCACATTGATCGGTTGGCTCGTTACCATGGATCAAATGATGCTCGGGACGAGCATGACTAAGAGGGGGATTATGTTACGACCACGAGGGACCGTGCAAGCGGAATTAGTCTTATAGTCATATGGATAAGGTCTATATTCGCTTGCACGATATTACGTCACACTCTGGTCGGTCGTAGCGAGCTCTAGCGTGTTCTAGAGTAGTAATAATAATAATAATAGAGTTATCGCCGCCCGGACCGTTCGAGAACATTCTCAACACTACGCGAAGAGACTAGTTCGTCCTTGCTGTGTATAAAAGCGGGATGTACGACCCGACGGGACAGTTCCGATTTGGGAAAGCGAAGCGAATCAGTCTCCTGCGAACTAAGAGTGATCGAGTGCGTTAACTGCGAATAGTTTCAGTGTAATTCAGTGTTTTAGTGTGATTCAGTGCTTTAGTGTAATTTAGTGTTCTGTGTTTAGTGTTGTAATTAAGTGTTTTTAAGTGTTTAATTGTGTAATTGTTAGTCGATAAATAAATCAATTGTCTTTTGGTGACTTTTGGCGTATCTTGAATTAAACGTACCCCGTACCCGCAACAGTATTTTAGCCAACGATAGAGTAGTAATTACATAGAGATATTTTATAAAAATAGATACGCATTTAATTGGCTCATAGATACGAGAGCCTCAATTTCAGATATAAAATATAAGCATGTTTTAGATTTCGACATTCCAATCCTCGAAGAAAACATAACAATAAATGGGATAGGTGGAAAAGTACAGGCTATTGGATATCTATGTTTACAGTTGACAGTACACGGGCAGTGTATTAGTCACAAGTTTTATGTATTTGACACGTTATTATGTAAATCGCACGGTATTTTAGGACAGGACTTTTTAGGAAAGTATGGAGCGGTGATTGATATGAAACATAATAGTCTGTCATTATGGATAGGTGAATCTAAACAAATATCTCAGGTGGGAGACATTTTGTCGACCGGTTGCCACCATACAGTTGTGTAAAACCCGCCAAGTGACTCTGGCCTCTCCCGGTCAGGTCGCGTTCCGGGATCAGCACTGTACGAACCGGAGCCAGGGGGACCATTGTTGCGGCAAGCGCCGGACCAGTGAAGTCTTAGCGGCGGTATTGTGCGGGCGGGGCGGGTCAGCCCGCCGGCCAGGGAGACCCGTAGAGACGAGGTGGTGCGGAGATACCCTTCCGTTCGGCAAACTGGCCAACTCGGACCCGCGCAGCTCAATACCAATGCGAGACTCCACGCCTTGTCTCGTTGTTGCCGCAGCAGTGGTCTCCTCTTTCACGGCTTTCAGGGTGAGTGCGACAGGCTCAATATGGTATATTGTGCCTGTCGACCTCATATTTGGATCTCACTACCACTTACCAGGTGGAGTGAGGTCATCTTGTTAGCCTCTTATAAAAAAATTAAAAAAATATATCTTTGCAACTAATAGACTCGTGCAGTAATTTACTCTCTTTACCTGCCAGATCAGAATCAATTTACTTTATTAATACCAGTTTAACAGAAGAATGTGTGGTATGTACGAAAGAAGTGTGCGAGGGCGCATTTATTGCGAGTACTTTAGTACATCCAATTAATGGCAGAATACCAGTTCGAATTTTGAATTCGACCGCAAAAGATATAACTTTATCCGAAATTAAACTTGATATACAAAATTTTAAGGGATATAATATTTGAAACTTTGATAAAACCGAGAAAAATGCATCGCGGGTTAAAATTGTTGTCAAAGTTAAATTTAAGTAGTTTAAATAAAGAGGAAAGGATTAATATAGAAAGTTTATGTGCGAAATATCCCGATATCTTTTAATTGGAAGGGGACAAATTATCAACCACTCATATATATCAAACACTCAATTAAAGTAAAACCAGATATACAGTAATTTTTTTGGAAACCGTATCGATTACCTCATGCTTTAAAAAATGAAATTAATAATCAAATTGATCAAATGTTAAAAGAAACTATTATTGAACCATGTCAAAGTGAATGGTCCAGTCCAGTTTTGTTGGTGCCAAAGAAAACTGACCAAGATGGAAACAAAAAGTGGCGTGTAGTCATAGATTACAGAAAACTTAATAACAGTATAGATGATGATAAATTTCCTCTTCCAAATATACCGGAAATTTTAGATTCATTATCCGGATGCATGTATTTTTCCCATTTGAATTTACATCAAGGTTACTATAATGTGAGCTTAGACCCGCAAATATACTGCATTTTGCTCTAGACAGTTTCAGATGACTAGAATGCCTATGGGCTTAAAGACCAGCCCTAGTTAATTTTCACGTATGATGACTATGGCAATGACAGGGTTAACATACGAAAAATGTTTGGTGTACCAAGACGATTTGGTCTGTTTTAGTAGGGACTTACCTAGTCATACTAAAAATTTACAATCCATTTTTGAAAGATTACGTAAAGTCAATCTAAAGTTAAATCCTCAAAAGTGCATTTTCTTACAAAAGGAACTGCTTTATTTGTCATATTGTGTCAGCAGAGGGTGTTATGACAGATTCTGATAAAATAGAGGTTGTTAAAAACTACCCAGTTCCTACTAAAATCGACGAAGATAAAAGATTCGTTGCCTTTGTAAACTATTACAGGAAATTTATTCCAAATTTTGCTACAAAAGCACATGCATTAAACAATTCATGTCGGAAAAATGTAACCTTTAAATGGAATGAAGAATGCCAAAAATCATTTGAATTATTGAAACAAAATTTAATATCCCATCCTGTATTACAATGCCCTGATTTTTCGGAGTCTAATCAATTTATTCTTCAAACAGATGCGTCAGGATATGGCGTAGGTGCAGGATATGGTGTAATATGGTAGGTTTTGTGCAATAGCGATGGCAGGCCTATAGCCTATGCAAGTCGTAGTCTTAATAAAGCAGAAAAAAGGTACCCGACAATTGAAAAGGAACTGCTTGCGATTGTATGGGCCGTGAAGCATTTTCGTCCGTATTTGTATGGAAGGACATTCAAAATTCAAACTGATCATAAGCCTACTTATTTGGAATTAACTTATCTACTTATTTGGAATGCGAGATCCATCTAGCCGGTTAATTAAATTTAGATCAACAATAGAAGAATACGATTTTATACTTGAATATTTAAAGGGAAGGATAATTCTGCCGCTGATGCACTTTCACGTTTGCATTTAACTTCGGAAGAATTGAAAGAGATGAATCAAACGGTGATGAATGTAATGACGTGTGGCCAGATGGCTAGGCAAAACCGGAATGCTATTCCGACTAAAGAGCCGGACTAAAGAGCCTATGACAATAAGTTCAACGGCAAATTCGGCATTTGAGAAAATATATTTAGATATAGTAGGGCCGTTAGATAGAGATAACGATAATTATGTATATGTTATAGGCAATGTGTATAATGCAGGCATTCTATACAATGCCTAGGTAATGTATAGAATGCCGAGGTTGCTTAGGCAATGTATGAAATGATACTCGATGTTTGAAGTATTTCACACTTTACCTAGGAAATGTATAGAATACCTAGGCATTGTATAGAATGCCGGTTGAAGCTTAGGTAATGTATTTAATCGATTTGTCTTCTCCGTAATTTGGTAATTTAGAAAGGTACCTACTGATCTTTTGAGAGCTTATCCTAATTTTAATTGTCACAAGCAGATAGCGCTGATTAAACTATTGCATTTTATTGGTTGGTATGCCGTGTTTTTTGCGTATTGAGCGTTTGTCACATAAGAGTTCTAGGACAAACTAGCTTGGTCTAAGCTAAACTAGTTTTTCCGTCACAGGTATATATGGGTGGTTTAAAAAAAATTAAAACAAATAGGACTCTTTTTTTAACTCAGTCTAGGGAGCCAGGAAGTCCTGAGCTCGCAAGTACTACATAGTTTATCCAAGGCCAAACGAGTTTAGCCTGATATCGGGTTTGTCCGGTAACATCTAAATATATAAAAGGAGAAACTGACTGACTGACTGACATATCGCCAGCCTAAACGGCTTAACTAAGCACTTGAAATTTGGAAATCACGTAGCTAAAGTACCGTAGAGGTGCACTAAGAAATTAATTCCCGAAATTCTTGCGGGAACGGGAATTACCGGGAAAATCTTTTTGTATGAAATATCTAAACCACTGAAGATAGATGCATTAAATTTGGCAAGCAGCTACCATAGTAAACTTAAAGCTTAGTTGGAACAGGATATTGAAAAATTCTTACGGGAACGGGAGTAAGCAGGAAAAAACTTTTGTATGAAAAAATCTAAACCGCGAAAGAAAGATGATTGAAATTTGGCATGCAAGTACCTTAATAAACGAAAAGCTTACTTGCAACGCGATATTGAAACAAAATTCACAGTAATAGGAGTAATTGGAAAAAACCTTTTATATGTAATATTTGTAGTTCACGCGAACGAAGTCGCGGGCACAGCTAGTGTATGTATATGATTAACCCTTTGAACGCCAAGGACGTCTTAAAGCGTCATTAGCGAACTACACTGAGACGCCAAGGACGCCTTAAAGCGTCACATTTTGGTCAGAAGTTCAGGTGCAAATATTAGTAATAAATCCTTCGTGAACGATTGTTTTATTTATATATGCGAATAGAACAACTTATGAACAACAATACCCGTCACATTGAATCAATTCAATTATCAAATTTACAAAGAACAAAGCAAATTGCTAAACATTAACTTATACGCTATTAAAAGTATATCCCCCAGCGCCAAAGACGCTTTTATGCGTCATGTAGTGATGTAAATAAAATAAAAAAGCAGGCAAGTAGTAATTTAAGAACTATTATTTCGATTTTACATTTACAGCCGACTTAGGTTTAAAACATCGTTTTGTTTTGATCAATTAGTTTATTTACAGTGTGTGTGTGTATCGAAGTGGATAAAAATTAAGGTTTCAATTAAACTTTTAAGTCGCTAAGGATATGATGTCGTCGTTATTAAGCATCATATCTAATTCTATTATCGATGACTAGGCTAGCGACGCTAGGTGACTAGCAAAAAATACCTGATTTGCTCTCCCCCCGCCCAGAACTTAAAATTTGATTTGCCCCTTCCTGGCCAAAAACCTAGATGAATCATTCCATTTGATACGAACTCGGCACATAGTTTTCTCTTCTTCCACACGATTTATGAAGAATTAACTAGAATTGTATTAAAAGCCAATCTTTTATTTTAAAATCAAGATATGAAAATGTGGGTAAATATATTTTTATCGATAAATCAGGTTACTTCACTATCTAATATCTAAATATCATACTCCGGAACGCCAAAGACGCTTTAAGTCGTCCGCTTGTGACGTCACAAGCGATGCCCGTATCTCTGATAGTTATGGGACTTGTGGGAAGGTAGATATATGTTTTACCTCTATTGAATAATAATGTTCGCTGTATTCAACAGATCATTCAAATTTGTTGTGAGTGAGAGAACGATAGCTTCTCTTGTTTTCGAGTTTGTAAAATTACGATATTAAAAAAAAAAATTTCAGGGAGTAATTATCACGATTCGATAGTATTACTAAAGGTAAATCGCTCTGCCACGGGAAAACAACCACTAAAATTTCACGGAGTATACAGTTAGTTAAAATTAAATCTGAATTGACACTTTTTTGTTTTGAATAAATATGTAGAATGTAAAAAACCTTGTGGAATTATTTATTTGGTTTTAAAATTTTTATCCTAATAATTCATCATCGATAAATGTTATTACTTCACTATTTTTGTCATGTAAATGGAGACTAGCGACACTTCTGAGACGCCATGGACGCTTTAAGACGTGACTAGTGACGCCGAAAGATGCTTACTTATTCTACTATTTCATATGAATTTGTTGGAATATTTTGGATTCTATGGGTAACCATAACCTTGTTTTTTTTTTATCGTTTACGAAATATGATTTCACATACATACAATACGCGAGGTTATAAAAAAATTAAAGAAAATCGTCATTTACAATTAATTGTTTTTATACCAATGCACATCACTAGTGAATAGAGGCAAAATAATAGCTAAAAATACGCTTGGCGTCTGAGGTAAGGATTGCGTTAATGCGCCTGGCGGTCTAAGGGTTAACAAATTGCAACTACATATCTATATATCCCTGTTTTTGAGTTAAAGCCTGGTGACAGATAGACGGATGGACCATTTATGCGTTAATGGACGGACTCAAAATCAATGCTACCTAACCCCTCTATGCAAAGCAATAACATATTTGACGGCGCGTTCTAGTATCACGAAACATTTCTAAAAGAATAATTTTAATTTAATTCGTTTTATTGAATTATTTTTATTATTTTTACATAGTATGAAAATAATTGTAATTTCACATCAATTAACTAGACAAATAATTTCTGATCATTTAAATTATTAACTAAAGAGGGACTTCCGTCCGCGTGGGCTTGCGAGCTGCGTCATCGCCACCTGCGTAATGGTATAGTGGGGCGACTGCCGCTATAAAAGAGCGCTGCACGGCTCAGTGAGTCAGTCTTACCTGAGGCGTCGCCCTGTTCGTACGCTCGCAATTCCGCATACTCTTTAGTACTTACTGTGTAGAAACTCTGTCCGAAACTTGTATTAAAGTGTTATAAAAAGTATTACGGATTATAGTTTACTTAAAGTTGCTTCCCGCCCCATGGATTCGAATGAGCGCAGTCGTGAGCTCGGAAATCCGTCATCAGAAGTGGGATGAACCAGGAAGCGGAAACTCTCGGTGCGGGTCATGCCAGCCCCTTTATACGCACTGAACGAGACCAGTGGAAGAGTTTGTTGGAATTGCAACACAGAAATGTGCAATTAGTGAAAACAGTGCTTGAACGTCACTTCTTCACGAAAAGAAGGAGCGTCACCTCGTGTTACCCGAGTTCAACCCTGATGATCCAGAGGCAGATGCACGGGCATGGTGCACCACCGTGGACATCTGTATGAAGAAGACCTTTCAAGTGGAAGTCAGTTGATAATACTCCTGAGTCGGGCCTCAAAGGGATCTGCAGCAACATGGCTAGCACAAAATAGTCATGCTGAGGTTACGTGACCAGAATTGTAAGGCCTTTTCTTAGCTCGCTTCTATACGACTGAAATGCCAGCCGCTACACTATTCAACGTGCTATTAAGCTACCCAAAGGAGGGCTAGAACATTTCATCGTCCACTTCGCAAGGAACTGAGGGTCATCACCTGTTTCGGCTGCGGCAAGCCGGGTCATCTAGCGCCACTGCGCGCAGAAGAAGACACCAGGAAACAATAAAGAATCCGAATGGAGAGTGAATATCTGCACCATCAAACCTGCTCTGACCATCTTTACAATCTGGGTGAGAAGTTTTCATTTTGTTTTGATTCTGGTTCTGAATGCTCTTTAATTAGACAAACGGTAGCTGTATTCTTTCCCTGTAAAAGAAAATTATAACTCTGTCACACTTTTAGGGATAGGAAAATCAAGTCTATATTGCGATACCCAAATTAATGTCACAGTTACAATACAGGGTTATTCGCTTGAACTATTATTTCATGTGGTCCCAGATTCTTCACTAGGAACCAGTATCTTGATAGGACGCGATTTGATTAATTTAGGTTTTTCAGTTGAGATTTTAATATTGCTATAAACATGACTCAAATTGTAGCTCAGTGCGAGTTTGGTAAAAAAAAAGTAAAAGATTTCAATAATACCAATACAGAAATTCCTTTAGACTCATTTACCGACCTAAAACAATTACTCAAAGAATACTCGTATTTCTTTGTTAAATATTTACCTACAGACAAGGTTAGATCTCCAAGCTTGAAATAAAACTTATAGATGCCAATCGCACAGTGCCACGACGTCCATACCGTATAAGCTCTAACGAGCGAAATCTAGTACGCGATAAAATAAAATAACTACTTGATGCAGGTGTAATTCGTGAGAGTTGCTCTCTTTTTGCCAAATCCGATATTACTAGTCAAAAAGAAAGAAGGATCTGACCGCTTATGTGTGGATTTTCGCGAATTAAAAATAGTAACACCGTTTCTGATGGATATCCCATACCTTTGATAGAATACAGCGTTTAGTTGGTGCTAAATACTTTTACTTCATTAGACATGCCTAGTAGCTATCATCAGAGTCCCGTACATCAAGACACGATTGAGAAAACTGTGTTTTGTTACGACGGATGGCCAATTTGAATATGTCAAAATGCCTTTGCCTTTGGACTTAAAAACGCACCATCTGTTTACCAGCGAGCTATTAACAAAGCTCTCGGTAACTTATCCGAAATATTCGTAATCTGTTAAATTGATGACATCATTATACCATCCCAAACTATTTTTAGAGGGTATTTTTTGGTTAAAGTTAGTATTGGAAACCTTGGCTAAATCTGGTTTTTCTCTTAACTTAAAGAAATGTGCTTTTCTTTAAACAGAAATTGATTACCTTGGATATCATGTCTCATCAGGACAAATAAAGCCTAATCCTCGTAAAAATAAATGCCTTGTGTCAACTACCACCTCCACAAACAATCACGCAATTAAGGCAATTTATTGGTCTTCTCAAATATCTACACCTCTGTACAGACTCACATCTGGGAAAGGTAATATTAAGTGGACTCCTCAATTTGAAACCATTCGTCGAAAAAATTATTTCTGTTCTCACTGACAAACCCGTCCTCACTATTTTTTTGATCCTCAATATCATATTGAATTGCATACTGATGCTGGTTCTGAAGAGCTATGGTGCTATTCTTATACATTAAAAAAGTCTGAAAGCCTTACGTGGTTGAGTATTTTAGCAGAAGAACAACCTCTTACGAATCCAAATACCACTCGTATGAACTTGAGACATTAGCCACAGTTAATGCTATAAAACATTTTAAACATTACCCACAGGGTCGTAAGTTTATAATGCGTGTTCAAATGCTGTTAAAGCAAAACTAAAACTAAAACCTCTCGTGTACACAGATGGTGGTGTTATCTACAAAGTTTCGATTTCGACATCGAATATAGGCCTGGAAAGCGAATGGAATATGTCGATTTTCTGTCCAAGAATCTTCTTACTCAAACACCTGTAACAAAAATAATTCAAAAAAACGAGTCAACCTAACTGAAATTTAGTGACTGGTTTCAAGCAGAACAACAAAAAGACCCTGAAATAAAATCTATTATATCTAGTTTGCAAACCCATAGTCTTGAATCTGATATTAGTTGTACTCACGAAATTCAACTGGGAATTTTGCATGGAAAATAGAGAGGAACAATCGAAGCGTTTGGTTACCAATTGTTCCCAGGTCATTCAAGTAGACAGTAATAAATCACGATCATGAAAGTATTATGCACTTAGGATCGGAAAAGACTTTGGAAAAATTGTATTGTCATTAGTGGTTCTCACATATGAGTGAATACGTTCGTAAATTTGTTGAAAATTGCATCACCTGTAGGTTGTCTAAATCACATTCTGGCAAAGTATAAGCAGAATTACACCCCATCCCTAAAGTATCCACACCTTGGCATACTATCCATACTGATGTCACTGGGTAACTCAGTGGTAAAAATGACACCACAGAATATGTGTTTGTTATGATTGATGCATTCACCAGTACACAATTCTGCATCACGCACTTAATATCGATACGAACAATGCTATTCAAGCTCTCAGGTACGTTGTGTCCACACGTTTGGCGCCCCTTCTTGCGTCATAGCTGTTCAGGGTAGATGTTTTGCAAACAAAGAATTTTAACAATTTTGCGAGTCCCACAGTATTACGCTTCGTCTCATAGCCACAGGCACTAGTCGAGCCAACGGTCAAGTAGAGCGTGTGATGAGTACATTAAAAAACATTCTCACTGCTGTTGAAGTGGGAAATAATAAGTCGCGGCAAGATGCTTTGCCTGAAGTACAAGTAGCTTTAAACAGTACAATGAACCGCGTAACAAAATCAAGTCCTTTGGAGTTATTAATCGGCAAAGTAGCAAGACCTCTAGACTTATTGACTTTAGATTACGATACTAATACATTTAATATAAATTTAACGGACCTGCGACACTGTGCAGTACAAGTTATCAAAAACAGCGCCATCACCGAAAAGCAAAGGTTTGACGACACCAAAGCAAAGCTTAGCCGTTTTAAAAATTGAAGATTTTGTCCTTTTAGAAAACCACGACCGGAATCAGAACAAATTGGATCCAAAAGGACAATGGGCAAAAATGTATGGAGCTTGGTCTATTTTTGGAGTTGAGCGGCGGTCTCCGGAATCAGTATTTCTTGCGCGGCACTATTAAACAACACTATTTTTAAAAAAAAAATCGTGAGCATATACCGGTTAGTTTACGAGATATCGAATACTTGTTGCCTTTGTATATTTCGATGATTTAATGTATTTTTTTTTTAATTGTTCCTTTGTAGGACCGTTTAAGGTGATTCAAGTCCTTGAGGGTGACAGATATTTGCTAAAGGCTTTGAATTCCAATAGAACGTATAGATATGCACGCACACGACCGACTTTGTAGTGTGCCTGATTGTTGCGTTCCGTTGGAATTAAAGGCAAATTTGAAGATATTAGGAAATGCCGTTGACGGCGAGAGTAAGAAATTTGAAGTGACAAAATCTGTGTGACCAAATCTGTTATACAGTCTGTGTGACAAAAAGTCTGTGTGACAAATAGTCTGTGTGACAAATAGTCTGTGTGACAAAAAGTCTGTGTGACAAATAGTCTGTGTGACAAATAGTCTGTGTGACAAATAGTCTGTGTGACAAAGAGTCTGTGTGACAAATAGTCTGTGTGACAAATAGTCTGTGTGACAAAGAGTCTGTGTGACAAATAGTCTGTGTGACAAATGGTCTGTGTGACAAACGGTCTGTGTGACAAATAGTCTGTGTGACAAATGGTCTGTGTGACAAACGGTCTGTGTGACAAACAGTCTGTGTAATCACAACTCTGCGTGACAACATAAGGCCAGAATGGCCGAGCTTGTTTAAGGAAATAACCATACTTTGTACTTTATTTGTTTCCTTTACAGAGTCTGATGTTGAGGAGACACACGAGGACGTGTGAAGGTGCAGGACGGCCGTGACGGCGCGTTCTAGTATCACGAAACATTTCTAAAAGAATAATTTTAATTTAATTCGTTTTATTGAATTATTTTTATTATTTTTACATAGTATGAAAATAATTGTAATTTCACATCAATTAACTAGACAAATAATTTCTGATCATTTAAATTATTAACTAAAGAGGGACTTCCGTCCGCGTGGGCTTGCGAGCTGCGTCATCGCCACCTGCGTAATGGTATAGTGGGGCGACTGCCGCTATAAAAGAGCGCTGCACGGCTCAGTGAGTCAGTCTTACCTGAGGCGTCGCCCTGTTCGTACGCTCGCAATTCCGCATACTCTTTAGTACTTACTGTGTAGAAACTCTGTCCGAAACTTGTATTAAAGTGTTATAAAAAGTATTACGGATTATAGTTTACTTAAAGTTGCTTCCCGCCCCATGGATTCGAATGAGCGCAGTCGTGAGCTCGGAAATCCGTCATATTATTAAAATATACCGTGGTTAAGGTTGATTAACTGTCTGAATAATAAATAAATAAAAATGTTTATGGTCCTACCCGTGGTCGTTCATTATACACATTACCTGATGCACTTCGGGCATTTTATACAATACCTAGGCAATGTATGAAATTAATCGTATTATACACATTGCCTGAACGTTTTAGGCGTTGTATAGAATACCTAGGTAATCTATACAATACCGGATTATACACATTGCCTATAACATATACATTTTAACTATACAATGTGAGTTGAGTAAGTATATTGAGGCTTATCCATTAAGGTCAAAACAGTCTAGTGAAGTAGCCAGGAACTTTGTAAATAGTTGGATTCTCAGGTATGGTATCCCAAATGAGATAGCTACAGACAGGGGAACGGAGTTTTTATCAGACACAATGAAAGAGGTATGTAAACTTTTACATATTAACCAGTTGCAGTCTACGGCATACCATCACCAAAGTATTGGCGCATTGGAAAATTCACACAAACATTTAGGTAATTTTTTGCGAATACAGGCAAGAAATCACCCCGAAGCTTGGAGCACGTGGCTTCCATTTTGGTTTTTTTTTATCACACTGCGGTACATACAGAGGCTAAGTTTACTTCCTATGAGTTGGTTTTCGGTAAGAAATGTATTTTACCATCTAATTTGCAATCAGCACAAATTGACCCGCTGTACAACTTTGATAATTATCCATTAGAACTCGAATTCAGAATACAAACGTCACAAAAAGAAGCGCGAGAAAATTTATTAGCTAGTAAATTAAAAGAAAAGAAAAATATGATCGTAATATTTACCCTCAATATAAAGTAAAAAATGCCTGTCGGTATTCCTCGATTTGAAAAAAGCGTTAGATACTGTGTCCATCCCCATCCTTGTTCAAAAGCTGGAAAAAATTGGAATCAGAGGAACCCCTTTGGCTCTATTCAAAAGTTATCTGTCAGATAGAAAACAAAAGGTTAAATTGCCTGGGTGTACTAGTAAAGAAGCCTGTGTGAAATATGGTGTGCCGCAGGGCAGCGTTCTAGGACCTACTCCTTTTCTCGTCTACATAAATGACCTATGTAATATGCAAATTACTAACGCTAAAGTTTTTTCGTACGCTGATGACACGCCGTAGTTTTTACTGGGGAATCTTGGAAAGCCGTTAAGGATTGTGCTGAAGCTGGATTGGCTCAAGTTGCCCTGTGGCTAAATCACAACCTTCTGACACTAAATGCATCTAAAAAAAATATATTTGTTTTAGCATTTACAAAAACACACAGCCTCACACTCTTATATGGCAGTGAAGCATGGCCAGTACTTGAGCGGCACAAGCAAGAACTGCGGGTCACGGAGATGAAGATGCTGCGCTGGATGTCGGGAGTTACGCGAGCAGATCGCGTAAAGAACTCCCGTATTCGCGGCAGCCTTCATGTCCGAGACATCGCTGATAAATTGCAAGAGTGCCGCCTACGTTGGTACGGACATGTTTTGCGGAAACCGGCAAACTACGTAGGGAACAAGTGTCTCGCAATGTCGCTACCGCCGGGTCCCGGCAGAAGGGGAAGGCCCAAGAAGGCCTGGCTTGACGTCGTAGTGGATGACATGCGTGCCAACAAACTCTCCGCGAAGGATGCCGAAGACCGTGCGAGGTGGAGAGTTAGGAGTAGGAAAGCGGACCCCGGGCTCCGCAAGGATGCAACCGGGAGAGCGCTGAGATGATGATGATGATGACACAGCCTCACACTGATTTTAGCCTGAAAATTCATGGGTGTGCAACTTATGCTGATAAAAACTCCTGTTCCTGTCCTAGGATTGAAAAAAAAGCACAGACAAAATATCTAGGTGTAATTGTAGATGAAAGACTATCATGGTACCCTCATCTAGATCATGTTATTGGAAGAACCAGAAAATTAATATGGAATTTTAAAACCCTCAGACACGTAATGCCAAGAAACACTGATCAGAAGGACTCACCCAACTATCTCCTTAACCAAATTTACATCGCGCTTGCTCAATCAGTATTAACTTACTGCATTCCTGTCTGGGGAGGTGCTGCTAAGACCCAATTCATAAGCGTAGAGCGAGCACAGCGTACTCTAATTAAAGTCATGTACTTTAAAAAGAGACGCTTCCCGACCGATACACTTTACCGCATTAGTGGGTTACTTTCTGTAAGGAAATTGTACAGTCTCAATAACTCTTAAAACCCATAAAACCCTAGCTTTCAACCCACGTCTATTAGAAAGACGACGCAAAAACGTGGTTGCCAAAGTCGCAATTATTAGTACCAAATTTTTTTTATTTTATTGAGGAGATGAGATGTAATGATGACGTAGATTATGTTAACTTAGCATACTTACTAACCAATATATACTATGTAACCTAATTGTATACATATTTAATGTATTGATCTATTGGAAATATATTCAGTATTTACTCAGCAGTCTTGGCTTTCATTCCTCTCTCAGGGCACCACCTTACACCCGCCTGAAGAGCCCGGGATCATAGGAGGGAGGGAAACATGAGCTGGAAGGGCATTCCATGCCTTAATGGCACGGGGTAGAAATGAGGAGCTAAACCTCTTAGTCCGAGCCACCAGTGAAACGTGTAATGTAGGTAGGGGAGATTTATTTGAGAAAACACCTTCTTGGTAAATTAGTTCGGAGAGCGAGGGACGAGGGTCGAGATTGAGCTGTGATTATCTAACCGCTTAGAAAAGCTACTGTCCTGGTAGAGTAGTCCGCAGCCGTTGAGAGTAGGTCGTGCAGGCAGCTTCTGCACGAGGTTGAGGCGTGCGCGGGTCAGAACACGCAGTAAGGGCGTAGGCACGTGGTAGGCGGTCAAGCACGTGGTGTAGGCAAGCACATGTGATTGCTGGTAGCAGCGTAGGTAGGTGGCCTCGCTGACCAGGAAAAAGATCTTGCTTTATTTCTTCCCATTCCGGATTACACGTAAAAGTTATAAAAAGGTCAGGCCTTCCAGAATTGCGCACATATGTCATAGCATCTTGCGTCTTTTCGTGGAGATACCTCGGTGACCCGGTAAATGACGACGGCAAAATGACATATTGACCTAAATTGGCGGCATTTACACCTGCGTCTTGGTTCAAAGCATCCCTCAAATGAATATAGTTATCCGCTCTAAGCTTTTGTTGGTTTCGGGAAATAAAATTTAACCTCTCTGAAATCATCTTCGCCATCATATCAACACAATACTGATTAAACAAATCTTTGTAATAATGCAGTGTGTTAAAACAGTTCGTCCTAATCATTAAACGGTAGGCATAATATTGCATACATGACACTGTCTTATTTCGTAATGCATTCTGCTGAGGAATATTCACATAATATCCGTCGTCTCCGGTTACATATATAAGTGGATATTGTAACGGATCGTAAGCCCGGTGCAATTCCGACACTCGTTTTAGTTGTCCATCTCTACCATGCAGCACAATATCCCTGGGTCCTTTGTCTTCGTCGACCAACAGAACGGCCACTTCATTTATGGAAGGAGCGTTATATCTGCCTTGGTGTTCTGCCTGAGGTATGCGATCAGAGTGAATGATTAGTTTTAAACTTTCCGGGTTGTTAAGTTCGATACTATGCTTGAAACTTCGTACGTATTTATTGTGGCTATTTAATGCGGTCTGCAGTTCGTTAATCAAATCAATTTTTAGCGTAGGGGCCATGTTTGCTCGCAAAGATAGTTGGTCAGCTTCTGAAATAAAATATATTTGCAGAAATTGAGGGTTTTGTCCTGCTGGTGGTAAGAGGCTACCTATAAGATGGTAGACTTGTCCTTCTACCTTAAAGGTGGGCATAAAATTTCCCTCTCTAATTTCTTTTGCCCCAAACGAAGTCATCTGAAAAAGACTATTGTATCTACGTGCATTGTTCAAAAAATGCGCAGAAAGTGTGTGATTATTAGTCAATAGGCTTTTTATTGGTTCTGGTGGCTCTGTTATATTAGGAAGAATAACTTTTCCAGACGCGCAACACATACCCTTCGCTTCATCATTCCATTTTTTTGCAGAACATCGAGGGCAAACCTTATTCATTGCTCCGATTTGGATGCTGTTTTGATGAGCATAATCAATTTGTGGATCGTAACTGAATGCCGATCTATTGCTATGAGCTAAAACTCTATTACGCGTCCTAGTTGTTAAAGACTGTTGTCTTTCTCTCTGTGCAATAAGTCGCTGCGAGCGTTCGGCGCTAGATTCCCTGGCACGTGTTTGCGAGTTCCTAACTCTATTTTCTGCAAGGCGCTGCGAGCGTTCAGCACTCGATTGTCGTTCGTGTAGTTGTGATGATCGGGTATTTTGTGCTGAAAGACGAAGCGCACGTTCGGCGCTATATTCCCTGGCACGTGTTTGCGAGTTCCTAACTCTATTTTCTGCAAGGCGCTGCGAGCGTTCAGCACTCGATTGTCGTTCGTGTAATTGTGATGATCGGGTATTTTGTGCTGAAAGACGAAGCGAACGTTCGGCGCTAGATTCCCTGGCACGTGTTTGCAAGTTCCTAACTCTATTTTCTGCAAGGCGCTGCGAGCGTTCAGCACTCGATTGTCGTTCGTGTAATTGTGATGATCGGGTATTTTGTGCTGAAAGACGAAGCGCACGTTCGGCCCTAGATTCCCTGGCACGTGTTTGCGAGTTCCTAACTCTATTTTCTGCAAGGCGCTGCGAGCGTTCAGCACTCGATTGTCGTTCGTGTAGTTGTGATGATCGGGTATTTTGTGCTGAAAGACGAAGCGCACGTTCGGCGCTAGATTCCCTGGCAAGTGTTTGCGAGTTCCTAACTCTATTTTCTGCAAGGCGCTGCGAGCGTTCAGCACTCGATTGTCGTTCGTGTAGTTGTGATTCTCGGGTATTTTGTGCTGAAAGACGAAGCGCACGTTCGGCGCTTGATTCCCTTGCACGTGATCGTGACATTCTGTCACTATTTTGAGCAAGGCGGTGCAAGCGTTCGGCGCTAGATTCGCTTGCACGTGATTGCGACGCATACGCTCTCTGATTTGCAAGACGATCAAAATTTTCAGAAACTGATTCTTCATCACGTCGTATTTTTGCTAATCTCGCTTGAGAGCAACTTTTAGAGAGTTGAGGCCTTTTTTTTCTTGGCATATTGATGATTTTTTTTTATTAGATAATTTAGAATAGAATTTAGGATAAATACTTACTATGGAAAATAAGGGTATAAGTAAGAATAGAATTTAGGATATTATAGCAGTAAAGTCTGAATGAACAATTTATAATTAGTTCTGAAAAGAACTTTTTTACTCGAACAAAAAATGCAAGTTGAATAGTCTACAAAATGTTTAAGATCGGTTACATGACACGTCTGCTGCGTAGGGAGCCGACCGCGCGAGTGAGCCGCGCGGCTACCTATCTCACTGATCTGACCTCCCCTCCCCCGCACCGCTGCGTTGCTCGGCTGTCACTTCACGCCGCGCGCCGGCCGGCGCCGCTCCGCGCCTTTTTTATGTATTTTTGAAATAGTAGGTAAGTACTTACCTAATAGGTAACTTTTGGATGAATTAATAGTCTAAAGGTAACCGATTGAACAATTCAAAAGTTATCTAGAGCAAACTTTTATAAGGATTAAACCATTTACTTCGAAATCCCGTCGCCAAAATGACATTACTTTGGAGCAAACATCTAAATCATTAAAACGATTGTTATGGGTAAACTATAAAAGGTAGACATATGCTCTCGCGGACTTTTTTAAAGATAATGTTAAGATGAACAATTCATCCATAGAGCATTTTTGTATAACTTTAACTATATGCTCAGCGCACGCCACGGAAGGCCTCAGAAACGATACTTTCCCCCGTTTTTGAAACATTTTTGTTTACTACTCCACAACTATAGGACCTAGCGTGATATTATATAGCCTATGTTACTTCTGAATAATGCAGCTTTCTAATGGTGAAAAAATTATTGCAATCGGTCCAGTAGTTTTTGAGTGTATTCATTATAGCGACCCGCCCTCGCTTCGCTTCGGGGATATCTCTATTTCTATGTAATATATTTTAACCCCGTAAGAGAAATCTATTTTTTTTTATCTAAAAAAAGCCTACGACACTCAGGGATAGTGTAGCTTTCCAACAAAGAAAGATTTTTTCAAATCGGTGCAGTAGTTTCGGAGCCTATTCGAAACAAACAAACAAACAAAAAATCAAACCTTTCCTCTTAATAATATTATTATATTATTATATTACATATTACATTGACTACCCCGTACCCCAGTGACGCTTACATGGAGCCTACATCGCATGCTGGCTAGCTGAGCGCGGTGGCGGCAACCACGCGACATTTTTCTAAAACTTGCATTTTTAAACTCGTGATATCTTCCGAATTAAATGTCCGAATTGAATAATTCTAAAAGTTATAAAAAGGTATTGGAGCCGTCTTGAATATAAAGTAACTTATTTCTTTAAGGATTAATACCAAGGTACAAATAAAGAGCCCTTTCAAGCGGCGGCATATAAATTAAATTTTTAGAATAAAAAACCGCTTGCTGTGATATAACTATAATATTTAGACATAAGCTGTCGCGACACTTTTTGTAATGATGAGTTCTGCAAAGTCTTAGTAAATGGTTTTGTTCTATCTTCAATAGTTTTCGCAGCGCAGGCGACGCAAGGAACTTTTCAGGTCTATTTTTTACACCTTGGGTTACATTATTGGAGTTTTAGTAAGGATCCCTATTTTTTTTTAAATATAATATAGCCTATGTTACTTCTGAATAATGCAGCTTTCTAATGGTGAAAAAATTATTGCAATCGGTCCAGTAGTTTTTGAGTTTATTTATTACAAACATACAAAAATACAAATATACAAAAATACAAATCTTTCCTCTTTATTATATTAGTATAGATAAATTATTTATATTATATGCTAACAATGATTTTAGCTGTTTTTTAATTTTAATAGGCAAATAAAAGGATTTGCCAGTCAACATAAACTTCTATAAACTTATTTGTGTCAAAAAACATATAGCGGTCGCTATGACTATGGGATAAATTATATAATTGTGTATTCAATATGTAAATACTGTTATTTTGTTCCATTGTGTAACATTTGGAGAAAGGAATACCACACAGGATCACTTTTTTAACATTTAGTGCTAAAAGTTTTGAAAATGCATATAATATATCTTTTTTACAAGAGAAGATATATATATAAGTGAATTGGAATATGAATAGGTAATAAATGGAAATACATATTGGGATGTGTATAAAGGTGATATAATATGATATGTGTAGTATTGTTATATATATAGTAGTATTGTTATATATGCTAGTGGTTTTTGATCAGTATTGTGTGTTTAAACACAACTTTGGAATGGGCAAATAGATCGACGTCACTAAAAGATGAGTCATACACCCTATATACCTTGGTTTATATTTAATGACGTAGTATTGTGATGTTATTTCACAATTTGATGATGGCTCTTAGCCGGTTTCGGCTACTGCGACTATTATGAAATAATTTAAAATTGTCGGAATATTGCGACGCCAGCGCCACCTATCAGCTATTTCGAGCAACGGTACGCCAGCGCCAACTAGCGGCGGCGTTTTACAGAGTCTACGGCGTGGCAGCGCGCGATCGAGAGCTAACTTTGCTCCTGACCGCCAAGCGGTGAACACGTATAGAAACTGTCGCGGACCGTTGTTACTGAAATTCAGTGTACCTACCTAATTCATTAGTTTCAAGTAAATTCAGTGTTCAATTTGTTTAGGATTATTATTTCGATCCGACATAACCTGCAGAAGCCCACAACTATGGCTGATCCTAACCTGCCAGGCCCTCAGATTCCGATATATACATAAGTATATATAATATGTACTAGCGCTCCGCCCACGACTCCGTCCGCGTGGAGACGTTTAACATTACAGGCAGTCCTCGTACTTACGGCATGTTAGGTTCTCGAAATACGCGACGTAAATCGAAACGACGTAAGTCGAGACATATTTTTTCATATGTTTACATGTAAAACTCAAGGGTTAGGTTCCACACGGACTCGAAATAATAAAAAAAACTGCATTTATAACAAAGGACGTACTTTATTATTAAAAGTAAGTTCTTAAAATAATTATATATTATGCACTTATGAAATTGCTAGTTATTTTTGGTATTTGTGTGTTATTAATTTTAATAATAATTATAAAACTTATACATATGTGATGATAAATAATAAATTAAACTTTTGGCTTAAAGAAACTATCAATTCTAGATTGCTTGGCTTCTTTCTTCTTGCTATCATACAGATCTTGGTAACAGTGATAGGCTGCACAAATTTTGTTATTAACGTTAAAACTTCTCTCAAAATTAGGGTCATTTTCTTCAAAAATTTTCATGGCATTCTTCAAATTTGCAAAGGCTACGGAAAGTTTTTTTAGTGTAAGTTCTTTTTCAGAGTCACTATTAGAAGAAGCTATTTCTTGTGACTCGAGTGCTTCCTTTTGTACTTGTGCCTCCAATTCAATAAGATCTTCATCAGTCAGTTCTTGCGAATGTGAGCTTAACAGATCATCAATATCATCAGTAGTAACTGCAATGTCAGGCAAACGGTTAGCCAAATGAACAATGTCAGTTGTGATCTCATCGACATTTGGTTGATCTGTAGATGTAGAACTTTCAGATGGCTCAAAAAAAAATGGGCATAACTTTTTCCAAACTCCTTTTAAATTGTTGGGTGTCACCTCATCCCATGAAGTAGCAATATTTTTTACGCATTGCAAGATATTATAACTTTTCCAAAAATCTCTCAGCTCCATGCCATCATTTTCATTAGCCTTTACAGCCTGTGAAAAAGTTCTCCTGAGATAATAGGCCTTAAAAGACGCGATAACGCGTTGGGAGGCAGGAACACGACTTTGATTTGAGGATCAATATCGGCAATACGCACAGGATGGCCGGGAGCATTGTCCAAAATAAGTAAAGCTTTATAAGCCAAATTATTTTTTGAACAGTACTGTTTCACTTCAGGTATAAAATGCTTAGTAAACCATTCTTCAAAAAGTATTGATGTAACCCATGCCTTTGGATTAGCCTTCCATATAACTGGAAGAGTACTCTTGACGTAATTTTTGAGAGCTCGAGGATTTTCAGACCTATAAACTAAAAGGGGTTTCAATTTAAGATCACCTTCAACATTCGAACCCAATAACAACGTCAAACGATCTTTAGCCGCTTTAAATCCTGGCATAGACTTTTCTTCCTGTGATATAAAAGTACGAGAGGGCATTTTTTTCCAAAACAAACCAGTTTCGTCCACGTTAAAAATTTGTTTAGGCGAATAGTCTCCACTTTCGATAATTTCCTTTAATATTCCAGGAAAACTCTGAGCAGCCACATGATCGGCACTAGCAGCTTCTCCTTGCACTCGAATGTTATGTAAAGAATATCACGTTTTAAAGCGCATGAACCATCCGCGACTGGCAGAAAAACATTTTGTTTCGTCACTATTATTCTCGCCACGTTTATTTTGCAGTGTGTTGATGATACTCAGCGCCTTATTTTGTATAAAAGCCAAACTTAGAGGAACCCGTCGCTGAGTTTGATCTTGAATCCAATTGTACAACAGTTTTTCCATTTCATAAATTAAAGCATTCCTTTTGCGTATAATAGTGCTGTTTGAAGAGACGGAAGGAAGAGCTGTTAAGAGTTTTTCTTTATCTTTCAATATTGTTTGTACCGTCGTGCGTGATAAATTAAGTTCTCGTCCAATAGATGAAGTCGAATAACCGCGATCTTTGAGTTTTAAAATCTTAGATTTTACCTCCATTGTAATTGACTTTCTTACTCTCTTCTTCACTTTATTATTACTGTCTTGTTTAGGTGGCATTGTTTAAAATTCACTTAAATATGTATGTAAACACAAAAACTGTCAAAGATGCAAAAAAAACTAATTTATTACGTCTTGATTGTCCTTTGTCCCTGAATGTACTAAACAAAATCAGCGACATTTGCGCGGTATTCCCCGCACGAGACGACACCGCGCCCCGCCCGCGCCCCTCACGGACACTGACCTTGCGACAAGTGAATTCTCCGATATGCCGGAAATCGAAACAAATGACGTATGCTTGAGGAATAGTGTCAAAACATTGTTCGACGTAACTTGAAACGACGTAAATCGAAACGACGTAAGTCGAGGACCGCCTGTACTTCTTTATAGAGAAGTAGATTAAAAATCGGTCAATATCTGTACCAAATTTCATTGGTTCAGTACTCCATGCTGTGATTGCGTAAATAGGGTTGCCATTCGTCCGGATTTCCCCGGATTAATTAAGTGCCCAGGTTTTGCCTAATGTGACCGACAATCTTCATGATCTTCGAAACCGCTGTTATGTCCGGGATTTTGCTGTGTTTATCCGGCATCACCAGTTAGGTGATGACAACCCTAGTAACAGAGGGTGTTACTTTTATAATGTTAGTAAGGATAAATATATACTTATGATGTAATGTTAGTAATATATACTTATGATGTGATGTTAGATGTAATACCTTGACTTAAATTATGTAACTGCACTTTGTATGCAAATAAATATTTGAATTTGGCATGACAGTACTAAGTACTAATTATGTAGTGTACCATAGTCACTACTAAATACAAAGGATGTAGTACCGTGACGAGATTACGGTCTTTTCTAAATACAAATTGTAGTACCGTGACAAGATTACGGTCTTTTCTAAATACAAATTGTAGTACCGTGACGAGATTACGGTCTTTTCTAAATATAAATTGTAGTACCGTGACGAGATTACGGTCTTTTCTAAATACAAATTGTAGTACCGTGACGAGATTACGGACTTTCTATGTACAACTTATGTAGTACCGTGACGAGATTACGATCTTTTTATGTACAACTTATGTAGTACCGTGACGAGATTACGGTCTTTTTTTGTACAAATTGTGTACTACCTTGACATGATTATAGTCTTTACTAAGTACAAATTATGTCTAAACCTTAAGATGGCCACTCAGCGCGCTCGGGCAGCTTGTCGCCAGCGGGAGTTGGTAATACCGAAACGATGAGGAACTATATAAGGAACCAGAATTGGATCTGACTTGCGATCGGTAGTTACAGTGGCACAAGAGCACGACTTGGATCTGTACGAAGGAAAACTCCGATCCTTTTAAACGCTAGACCTGCTATAATATTCTGAATCTTCGAGGAAGCTAACGATCTTCGGACTTTCTAGATATTTTGAGTGACTCAATGGTCGGGTAAAAAATACTGTTTGAACCAGAAATAGTAGATGGAGTCTCTAAACGTTGGGGAGAAATCCTAACTGGTGGTTTACATGGGGAAGCTTTTATCAACTTTTCTAATGCTTGAAAGTGCTTTATTATTAAAAGTCCTTTATAAGTTCAAGAATTAATTATAATACCACTGATGGGTTATGGATGGTTGGATGTTTTTCTACTCTGAGGATAATAATGGAAAAATGAACTTAGCAGATTGTCTGAAGGAAGATTTTAATTTGTGGAAATCACAAATTATGACCATATTAACTACATACTTTTAGAAAACTGAAAGTGTCCGGGATATTTACCATGTTGTTTTGTTTTAATGAGCTCCCGATATTTCGGCACTATTGCAAGCGCCATGATCACGGGTGAACTGTAGGACTGCGAGAATGAAGGTAGGTCTAAGGGCAGACATATCGGTCTACCCTCTTTCTAAGTCTTTTATTACGCACGACACCACACCACAAATGACAAAACGACAGGAATAATGATTGGTCCAAGTTGGCCAAGTCAATTCTGTAACCCTTGTTTAGGTGTACAGTCAATCACATCTCCATTGTTCTTCGGACCTGGAAAACGATTTTAAGGGTCTTTATAAAACCAAACCTTGTTTGCCAAAGTACACAACAACTTGGGATCCTAGTATTATTTCGACGGGTGCAAAGTAAATAAAGCCAACTACAAATTCACGATTTTCTTTTTATTGCATTTTCGTACTAACAAAACAAGATTCCACAACCTGGCATATTTTTTTTTTCAGATTTCACTTTATTTCTATTAATTTTCGAACGTATATAAAGCCATCTACGCATATTTTTGCAAATGGTACGAAGTTAAAGCGACCAAGTGACCGTTGGCCGTTTCTGCGCGTTACGTGGGGCGGGCCACGCGTCCCGCGCTTATAGATCGCAGAAAGAGTCATCTGGTTATGGTTCTCTGGTAATCTAAATAAATGACTTAATTATACTACTTAGGTATGAAACTTTGTTGACATAGGTAAAAATAGGTTTAAGTATGTCAACTTTGTAAGTATCACGATAATTATAAAAAATTAAAACATACTTCTAATACTGAAGAGAATGAGACTTAATGATTTTTGTGTAGTTCGTAGTATGTATAAAAAAAATTGTAGAAGTTCAAGACGTGATAAAAATATTCGGCAAATTATCATTTTGTTATCAAAAGAATTACAATATCTGGATTATTATTAGACTGATGAACGTTCCATAAATTGTAAGTTTAATAGAACTTTCCTTAAGGCTATTACCTCAGTCAGTCAGTTTCTCCTTTCATACAATATTTAAAAATATGTAAAGAGTCTGATTGTCATTAAAAAGGTGTTATATTTTTAATGTAAACCTTTTTCTATTTCTGATGTATAACAAACCAATATTAACCTAGAAAGAAGGAAAATAATTTAATGCTGTGATGATAGTAATAAGAATGACTAAGTTTGCCAAATTAATGTGCTATTAAATTAGAAAACAAGTAATTTTTTACGTTTTTTTAATTTACGAGTTAATTTACGAGTACGAAAAAGAATGTATGTTCGTTTATAATAAAAAAAATATATTTATTTGTTTAATTTCTGTTTCCGTAATGATAATTATTAGACTGATTTACGGTAGAGAAATAATGAGTGCAATCATTAAAAATTGTTAGGTTTTTTATTAAATTCTACAACAGCTTAATTGTCATTAAAACGTTACATTTAATATTCAATGGTTTACCTAATTGTTAGGTTAAAAAATGTTGATTCTGATGTTCGTAATTAACTTAAGAAGACATTAAAATATTCTGATTCTGTGACTATAATAATTAAGTCAAATGTGCAATTGATTTGTAAATAAGTAATTCTTTACTATTTTTTTTAATATCAAAGAAGGTTATTTACGAATACGTAATAATTTCATAATTTTTTTGTAATAAAAAAAATGATAAATTATTTCATTTGACCTCCTTTGTTCATTGATGATTGTCATTGAATACGAAGCATAAAAAGATATCTGCCATAATTTTACTTTCTGCAGTAGATGTTTAAGTAATACATATAAATAAAGTCGTATATCTTAAAATTAAGTGTTTCAATAGAAATTGAGTTCAAAAAAATAAAGAACATACAATTTATACATAAAACTTTAAGTCCCGAGTATATGCGACCAAGTGGTAGTTGGCTTAGTTCATATAAAATACAATGTAGAAACGACTAACTACAAAATCTCGTAAAATATAAACAAATTAGCTTAACTAACATAATATACAAATAAATAAGAATATAAATTGATACTGATAAAATTTTCAGAAATATTGACCGAGTCATCAAGAAAATAACACACTTTTTCGATCTTTTCGCTCTCCTGTAAAGTTGCTATTTTGCAGATGACTCTTTTTACTTTGCACCCGTCGATTTATACCCTAATGAAGAACTAGAAGAAATACTAACATTGTTGACAACCAACACCACATCTCTAATCTGAGTTAGTAATGTTAGACTAATTTCTCTCATACAACATTAAAATCATAATGGACTCGTCGGGTATATTTATTTTGTGACGTGGCTTTTACAATGATAGAGACATATGCTGGTGCATATTTTTGATAGATATTGATAATACGTTCCTTAATATGGTAAAATATACTGATAGTATATCAATAGTCTAGCAGCGCATGCGACGAAAAACGTTTTATACGGTTCTTTTTTTTACACCTTGGGTTACATTACATATTGTACTAACGTGGGACCGGGAATTGTCAAGATATTCCTTGGTACACATCTGTATTAAATCATGGGATAGACTAAGTTACATACCACAATATGAAGTGAGGTGCTATATTCACTTCAAAATATTGAGTTATGGGCCCCTAATCCGTTAAACAATATAACTAAGATAAGTGAAAGAATTACATTTGATATCCCATGTTCACCACAGATAGTGTAACTTTTTTAACGATGGAAGTTTTCTGAAATCCTTCAAGTGGTTTCAGAACCTCTTCTATGAAACAATCAAACAATTAAATATTTATTCTTAATAATATTTGTATAGATTTAATTAGACCTTTAGCTCCGATTGGTGACCACCTCAATCGCTCCTTCTCAAATTAACTTTGCGAAATAATAGGCAGTTTTGTTTTCACCACAAACTATAGATACTTATCGTGAGATATTATTGTTTACTTGTAAAAACCATTTTACACACGACAAGATTTACCATTAGTCGTAGTTATAAAAATAAAACACTTTAACCGTAATACAAATACTTAAGTTTTTTTGAGCTAACAGTTTGTGGCATGCTTCGATTTCAGCAGCAAACAGACAGGGTCTTCGGATAAAAATCTTAAGAAAAACTGCGAATTGGACAGGCGATTCGTAGGTGTTCAACAGATTTTATTATAGATTATTTGAAATAAAAATCATAATGCTATTGCACAGGCTGTTCACAGTAGTCGATTATGTGCTTGATAATTAAAATATAGAATTATTAGGTACCTTGATAATTTATGAAGACTGATTGAAACTAATAAGTTAAAACACTTAAGTTTCCATTTAAAGATGTGTTTTGCAACTTGTAGGTACTCTGAACATCTACAAGTGTTATCATAAATCTCGAGGATGCAACGTCGAAGTACAATTGATGGTTAAACAAACTTACCTAAAGTGAAGTTTGACCGTAATTTTACGAGACGTTGCATCCGAAGAGATTTATGATAAGTTCCCACCCTCCCTTAATAGCCATTTTATAAGTATAACTATTACAAAACTAACAAAGAGAATATAATCACTACGTTTTAAAACTAACTCTAAAACGAATGACACAAGACGTCAATGTCACAGGTGAGCGGTAAAATGAGGATGACTTATGTCTTTTTAATAGTTTATTTTTTCAGTATTCTAAAATAGAGTTCGATGCCTAATACATTGAAGCGTGGACTACAAGTGTTATCATAAATCTCTTCGGATGCAACGTCTCGTACAATTACGGTCAAACTTCACTTTAGGTAAGTTTGTTTAACCATCAATTATTTATTATTTAATTTATATATTGAAATTAAATAAGAAAAAATATTAGGAAAATAACGTACTACGTTACACCAGCGCCTGCATTGTATGTGGATGGCAGCGCTGTCCAGCACGTGTTGTTCGGGAGTGGAAAGGGGAGAGAGGGACTAGCTGAAATAGCTCTTCATAGCATTCCCTATTAAAGAGACGGTAGAGAATACTTAGAGCGGCAATGTCTCTACGTATTTGTAGAGGCTCCAGGGTTTCGGACACCTTTACATCACCGACAATACGGATAGCACGTCGCTGCAACCTATCGAGGGCGTCGAGCAAGTATTTTGCGGAGCCATCCCAGAAGTGACAGCAATATTCCACACATGGGCGGACTTGTGCCTTATAAAGAAGACAGAGCTGCACCGGTGTGAAAAATCGCCGCACTCTGTTCAGGATCCCCAGTTTGCGGGAGGCTCTGATGACGCTCTCGATGTAATCCCGCTGGTTCAGGTCGCAGCGAACATCTATGCCAAGGATGCTAAGGCTATCCTGTATTGGTAAGGGGGTGCTCTGAAGAGTAGGATGGGAAAGGAAAGGAGACACTTTACTAGAAAAAACACACACCTGTGTCTTCTTGGCATTGAACTCGACGAAATTGCATGAGCCCCATTCGGAAATGCGGTCCAAGACCCCGTCAAGCTCGGCGACAAGAAGGTTCCTCTTTTCCTCGGTTTCGGTCTGCTTTACCCCAGGTCTTTCGAAATAACGTGCGTGGACAGTGCTGTCATCCGCATACCAATGAATATTGCCTAGTGACAACATGTCATTGATATGCAGCAGAAACAATGTCGGCGACAGAACGGAACCTTGAGGTACACCGGAATTTATTGGATGGAAACAAGAAGTGCGTCAGTCACAAAGGAGACGAATCCTGCGCTCCTCTCAAAATACCGCAATCCATTCGCATAAGCGAGATCGCAGACCGTATGCCGGGAGCTTGGAGAGAAGCGAACGATCCCATACACGGTCAAACGCTTTAGCGATATCAAGGCTAACTGCCATAGATTCGCCATGCTCCTCCAAAGCCTCCCCCCAGAGGTGCGAAACGTACGCTAGAAGATCACCCGTGGACCGTTTTGGTCTAAAACCGTATTGACGGTCATGCAGCAGCGAGTGATCCTCTAGGTAGCGGATGAGCTGGGCGTTAATTATCCGCTCAAACACCTTACCCAGTAGTGAGGCTTATAGCTATGGGCCGGTAGTTGGCAGGATCGGACCTGTCCCCTTTTTTGGGAACAGGCTGAACATTCGCCTCCTTCCAAGCCCGGGGCACGATGCCCGAGGTATATGAGAGGCGGTACGGCGGCGGTGTGAGTACTGGAGACAACTCCGCTGCGCAAATTTGGAGTACTAATGCTGGAATACCGTCTGGGCCACTAGCTTTCTTTACATCAAGTGACTGCAACTCAGCATGTACATCACATTGCCTGATTCGGATCTCAGGCATATGAGCACCGCAATGTGGAATTTTAGGCGGCTGTGCTCCACCGTCATCGATGCAGGAATTGGCCGCAAAAAGATTGGCAAGCAGATCTGCCTTCTCCTGCGGTTGGTGAGCTAGTAAACCGTCAGGATATTTCAGCGGAGGCAACGAAGGCAGACAGAAGTTGGATTGCACATGTTTAGCCAGGCGCCAAAAGGAGCGGCTACCCGTGGGATGCCTAATAAGGTCCTGGCCAACACGTGCAACTCGCTGGGCATCTGCTTTGTTGTAGGCCCTTTTGGTGGCCTTGGTGGCTTTGTTATAGGCTGCTTTGATCGAGGCAATATTTGGATCCCGACGTGCATGAGCCCTGGCCCAGTTGCGGTACGCCATCCGTTTCAGTTCAACGGCTGCGGCGCACTCACGACTGAACCAGAGATCATCTTTGCGACCGCTGGTGACACATTCCAAGACTGATTTCACCCGCAATAGCCGCTGCACACTCCGTGGGATCACTTCCTCCAAAGCAGCTCTGCCCCCAAGGGATCGATGCGAAGTATTCACGCATACCATCCCAATCTGCCGACGAGTAGCGCCACAGTCTCCGCGTCACCTCCACGGGTTGTGGGGGAGCGGTTCATGGCACTGTTGCACCCACCAGGCAGTGGTCGGAGGAGCCCAGCGGGGCACCAACCGACACAAGGTACCCGGATGGGTGGCTCGTCAGCAGAAGGTCCAACAAGGAGGGCGCTTGACCGACAATATCAGGCATCCGGGTGGGCTGGAGTACCAGTTGCGTCAGGTCATGCGTGAGAGCAAATGCGTGGGCGGTCCGGCCACCATGGTCTGTATTAGGGGAGCCTAACCATGTGTCATGGTGGGCATTAAAGTCCCCTAAAAAAACACCAGCTCGCTATTGGGGAACCGCGCCTGAGCGATGTCTGCCGCCTGACTCAGATAATCAAATAGTCGAGTTATCTCAGTATCACCTTTATGGGACCGGTATATGCACACGTAGACTCTGCTCACAGAGCCTAAATCCACGTGCACACCAAAGATGGTGAGGGATGGGTCTACGAGGCAGTGAAGACGGACACAGCAGACGTCCGCCCTGACGAAAAGGCACACACCTGCCTTGGGCTGGAAGGACTCTTCCAGCTTAGAGCCCGGACAGCTAAGGTATACCGTATCGGCAGGGCAGCCAATCTGAGTCTCCGTCAGAAACAACATCGCAGGCCTCGCCGTCTCGAGGTGTTGGTGGACGGCGTTGAGGTTTGCATGGAGTCCACGGATGTTAGTGAACTCCACCTCAAACAGCGAGGAGGTGGGGAGTTGGGGTGCCGCTGTAGGACGATGTTGCATTCGTTGTACTGCCATCGAGATAAGAGGGAAAGGGGGACGTGAAAGAGGAGACCATTTGGTATTGGTATTGGTGCAACGGGCTGATATCCGCAACTCGACGTCAAAGCGCCTATTTTGCGTGGGGTGGGAATCACTTGAACTATCCCAGCTCGTTGAGGAAGGCCAGCAGCTTCTTCACGCTGCGGGCGGCCTCGTTGAGCGATCCTGGAGATCCAAGGTGTTTGGCCCGGTAGATGGCCACCCCTTGACATTCGAGAATGACATGGGCGGCTGTTTCTTCTTTCTCCAGACATCCCCTGCAGAGCGCGCTGTCTGTAAGTCCGAGAGCATAGAGATGTTTATTATAAGGACCGTGACCAGTTAGGGTCCCTATAGCAATTCTGAGCTGAGGTTTAGCCAGGTTTACTAGGGCTCTTGCAAGTTTCTTGTTTACCTGCGGAGTGAACTCCCTGGCTTGGCGACAGGTACCACCTTGCGTCCACGCTGTGTTGTGTTGGTTACCTGTTGGTGTGTGAGGAGACCATTGCTGCGGTAACAACGAGACAAGGCGTGGAGTCTCGCATTGGTATTGAGCTGCTCCGGGATTATGCGCGACCTGGTGGGGCAGCCTTCGGAGGTGGTTTGTCTCCGTCGGGCCCCTGTACTATGCCGCGGGCGGCCAGCGGCACCACCGTTTCTACGGGTCTTCCTGGCCGGCGGGCTGACCCGCTCCGCCCGCACAATACCGCCGCTAAGACTTCACTGGTCCGGCTCTCACGGCTATAGCCCGTTTGGTTTGTCCAATATAAGAACTGCCACAACTGCAATCGATTTTATATACACCCGGAGATTGGAAGGCAATTGCGTCTTTCGGTGTCCGCAACATTTTAGACATTTTATATAACGGAGTATATACAGTCTTAATGAAGTCTACATTTTTTTTCCGTTACGTTGCGCCAAGGTACACGCATAAAACACAGCTCCAGTGAAATAATTTAAAAAAGTGTGTTAAAAGTGGATAAAATTCAATAAAAATACATCAATCAGTGCAAGAAATAACAGTGCGTACAGTGGTATACATTTCAAAGCATAATATACACGTTTGAAGTGATTTTATGATTTAGTGATGCGTGAGTTTCGGAAGGAGCTTGCGCTACTGCGGGAGTCGTTCTCGTCGACGACGGCGAGGCTGGTCAGCGTCGAGCAGCGAATGGGAGCGATCGAGCAGCGCCCGTCGGGGAGCGACAGTGGGACGGCCGAGCTGGAGCGCACCATCACCGAGCTGCGGCAGGAGCTGAACGACCGCGACCAGGAGGCGCTCCTCTCCGACCTCGACATCGGGCAGCTGCCAGAGGAGAAGGGGGAGAACGTGGTCCACGCCGTGACCTTGCTGACTGCGCAGCTGGGCGTGACGCTGGAGGAGCGGGACGTGGTGTTCGCGGAGCGCGTGGGCGCGCCCCCGCGCGAGGCCGAGGGGCGCGTGCGCCGCGTGGTGCTGCGGCTGTCGCGCCGCCAGCTGCGTGACGAGCTGCTGAAGGCTGCGCGCGTGCGCCGCGCCACGCCGGCCGGCGCCGGGGGCGGCCGCGTGTACGTCAACGAGTGCCTGACCCGCACCAACCGCCAGCTGTTCCAGCGCGCGCGCGAGGCGTGCCGCAGTGCCCAGTGGCGGTTCTGCTCGACGAGGCGTGGCCGCATTTTTGTACGAAAGGCCGAATCGAGTCAGGCCTAGCAGCTACGTACCCAGGAAGACATCTCGCGCGTGCTTAGTGCGGTGAAGTGACTAGCAGATAATAATATGTTTCTCTTTAGTTTAGATTTGAAAACCACATGTCTCCCAATCAATAATAACAACATCATTTTGTTTTCTAATAACTGTATACTTTCTAAAATTGTTGAACATGTTTCTATCAAATATACAATACCTTTCACTAAGCCTATATATTACATTAGACTTACATATATACTGAACTTATATCTACTAGCCTATACACAATACAACAAAAGATTATATATAAATAACATCTACATATTATTACTGTTCGGGGTTAGCCGAAACACTATGATTTGTTAAATGATAAAACTTGATGATTTAAACTTGAAATATATTTAACTAATAACTTGTTACAAATTGGATGATACAATATGAGTACGCGCGGCGCTCTTGATGGCTGATTGCGAACTGATTTGTGTGAGTGATGAGTGATTGTGCGATATTGTACAATTAGGTCAAATGGCGTGAAATGGTGATGATTCGGCTAAATGTACGTTGCTCGTACATATTCCCGGGCGTGAGAAAGTGAGGTTGTTAGTGAGAAATGGAGATAAGCATGAGCTTAACTACTAGTTACAAGATGATAAAACAATTTATGTTAGTTTTACTATGATCTAAGCACTGTGTTCAGGAAAGGAAAACACTGAACGTAGCACCGGCGTTGTGCTTTTATTTTGGTTGGACACGCGCGCACATTGTTTAGGGAGCTCACTTAATTCGATATCACTACACTGATTGCCCATTTTATATTCACCACACACTGCACTAACACTAACACTACGACTGAGGGTCGGGTGCGGCTGCTCGGCAGCTGCCTCCGCGGAAGCTGCCGCTGCTGCTGCGCCTGCTGCTGAAGGCCTGCAGCGCCACCAAATGAAGGCTGCTCCCAACGCTCCCACGGCGACGAATAACAAGTATATGGCCGCATAATGATGGACGTCATGATATGAAACGCTTTCCGCAAGGGGCTCATTACGTTTTATAACGTCTAACTGCTCTCTGATCTCTTGTAGCTGAAGATCATGATGATGAGTCATGCTTTTACTTTCCTTGTCTGGTATTGAGAGTACTGGTAAAGAGATATTAAAGATACGGTTGATAGGCGAAATTTCAGGCTCTTCTATTCTAGCGCGGATACTCAATTTACTTGATGCTTCTTTATGTGAATGAACTAGGAAGTCAGCTGATTTAATAATGCAACCTTGATCGACGTTAAATAGGCCAGCGGCGGTCAATTGCACTACGGTAACTTGATCTTCGCATAGCAACTTCAACTGACACCTATCGCAACAATAATAAAAGTACGTGTTTATTTTCTGTAATTCTACCCATTTATTCGAACATGGGCTGCTAATTGTTTGGCAATCTCTTGAATTATTTAATCGCTGACAAAGGCTCTGATCATCTTGAATATGATAGACAGGCTTTCTTATATGGCATAGGATTATTCTAGGATTTCTGGTTAGGCATGCGTCAAAATCTTTATCGAAAAATGGTATAAACGCGTCCTTATTAACATTTATGGCGAGATATTGAGCTGTTGGTATTATAGTTAATTGTTTATGGTTTTCTGATAAATGAGGAATCGGTATAGGCTTCAAAATCTCATACATATCTCTGCTGATAAGTGGGATCTTGATCTCGAATATGATATAGCTGTATGTGATTCGAGTCCGTACTTGCAGTAGATTGTAGATATCAGAAAAGTCATAACTGTCCACAGGTAAAGATAAGTCCTTTGGGAGTTGGCCTGCTATGACGTTCAGCTCATACCTTATCTGGTCAGGAGTTAACAGGTGGAAGTTGAACCTTCCATTGTATATGTTAGTTACAGTATCCAATAAGGTTTGTTGTATATCTTTGAGGTTCTGTAAGAGGTTGGTAGCCATCATGGCTGTGCTGAGGAATTCGTTTATTAATGATATGTTCTGAAGTGTAACATTTAATTGGTTCATTGCATTCTCGATTTGGTTAAACCTTTTGTTTATGATCTTATGATGCTTATCCATGATCCCTTCAGTTCGTTTAAGAAGATTGAATTCTGCTTCTACTATTGTGGTTTGATTCTTCCATAAGGCTGCGAGATGCTTTTGATTATCCTTGATGAGTTGTATGTCGCGCTCATACTTTTCCGCGAAACGCCCATCTAATACGCCGAAAAGACTATTTGCGATGTATCCGACACCGTCTATGAGACCGCGGCGGCGGCGCGAGCGCGTGTCGGGTTTCTGATGTATCAAGATGTTATTGTAATATTGTAGTTACGCGAACTCGTGCTGCACTTGTAACATTATCTCGCGGCAATGTGATTGCTCTTTTATATTGATACACAACTCATTGAGGTACTTGCTATATTTATTTAGTGTCGTGTTACCGTCTTAATAAGGATGGGTGTCGTAATAGACTACTAGGCGCCAGTCATCTCGAATTATATGCATGTTCGTAATGCCATCGAAATGAAGGCTATTGTTTTGTAACGGAGTCATGTTGTACGAACATTGGGCTGAACTTATAATTGTCATAAAGAATAATAAAAATGCCGTTGCTACGCTTGCGAAGCTATAGGCCTTGGACTTGCGGGAACTTGGTTTTGTATGATCTGATGATTGATTGTCTTGATAGTTCTGGTCTTGATTTTCATGAACTGGTAGTACTGAGAGTTTGACAATTGGACGCTGCATGAGTCCGTTTTTTGTTTTGAGAGTGACTACTCTGACGTTATCATCGCTCCCGGGGTGGAGCTGTACTACGCGGCCTAGGGGCCATTTCCCCGGGGGCAAGTTATCATTTCGTATAATCACAACGTAGTTTTCCTTGATATTACGTTGTGGTTCCCTCCACTTGCTTCTTGCTGCTAGAAGTGTAAGATATTCATTTGACCAGCGATCCCAGATGTTCTCTTCTTGTAACTGCTTAGCTGCCTGTACGGAATGTTCTCCATGGAGCAGGTCGTCCATGTAAAAGCATTCTTCGAGAACACTTGGCGCGGAACTTTCTTGATAGTTCCCTCTCTCGTCGCTGGCTGATCGCTTAAGAGTCATCATAGCCAGAAATGGAGCCGCCTTTGTTCCGTATGTGACGGTAACTAGCTGATAAACTTGTAATTTTTGTGAGTGATGGTTTCGCCAAATGATTTTTTGCAACAGCTGATCTTGATCATGGAGCCATATTTGCCTAAACATTTTCTCAATGTCGGCGGTAAAGGCAAATCTGTATTGTCTCCACTTGATGATGAGACATCTTGTTGTAAGTTTGGACCCCGACACATTACGTCATTTAAACTATAGCCGCTCGATGTTTTTGATGACGCGTTGAAAACTACGCGCAAAGCGTGGCCAGGTCGCGTGACGCAATGGTGCGGCAAATAACATTCAAGCGTCGAATTGCTGTCGTCAACTGGTTTCATATGTTCAAGTGCTAAATAATTGTCGATAAATAACTTATATTCTTGTGCAATATCCGCTTGTTTATCGAGTTTTTGTTCTAACGTGTAAAATTGTCCTATTGCTTTATGTTTTGAAAGTCCCAAATTTGAAAATGTTAATTTGGTTTTAGAGGCAGTCTTACTTGGTATCTGCCGTCTTTTTGTCTGATGGTAGTGGCCTGATAAGTTTTCAATGCAGCGTTGATCTTCGGTCGATACGTCAGATGGGTCTGATATATCTTCCATCTCCCAGAATGGCTGAATATCCTCGAGATTATGTAGTACGACATTACAATGAAATGTTTTGGCGTTGCCACTTAAGATCCAGCCCAGCCTTGTTTGTTGGGCGGTCGGTAGCTTTAAGTTTACTCTGTATACTCCGTCGAATAAGATGTGAGAATATACGTTAGCGCCAAGCAGGATGTCTACAGGGCGACTGACATAAAATTCAGGATCTGCTAACGTGATGTTCTCGAGATAAAACCAGTCTGGTCTCGAAAATGTGTAAGTTGGTAAATGTTTGATTAAGTTTTTCATGATCAGGACATTAGTTTCAAAAGTGAAGTCATTAGCGACTGACATGCATTTGACATTCAGCATCCCTTTGCAACTACTCTCCTTTTCACCGACACCAGATACGATACCCTTGCATCTTTGTCTTGGTAATTTCAAAGACTGGGCTGCGTGTTCAGTGATCAAGGAGATTTGGGAACCTTGATCTAGGAGCGCCCGCATCGTTTGGTATGAACCATCCGCACATTGAACCTCGATAATTGCGGTTGGTAACAATATTTCAATCGATTCGTTCTGCTGGGACACGTGTGAACTACTTTTCACAAATTTTCTTGAGTTAGCATTGGCGTTGGCCGAGCTCCCCGCGCCCGCGCTCGTCCCCTCGCTGACCGCTTCCGTTGTCACGCTACTTGATTGCGTAAATGTTTCATGTAATAAACTATTATGATCTTTATTGCAAGTGCGGCATAGATTGTTGGATAAACACGCTTTTCCCGGATGATAATGAAGGCAGTTCTGGCAAAGTTGTAATTTTCCTACAACCTTCCGTCTGATGTAAGGAGTCATGTCTAGAAATTTTTGGCAAAAGTATATTCCATGGTCGTTACTTTTGCATAGCGAACACTTGTATCTCGCTATTGCCAACCCTGCGTTGTTGCTCGTAGGTTGCGCAAGTTTTATACTTGAGGAGAATGAGTTTTTATTGAAAACTGATTTATGGATAGGGCTGTGGTTCTGAGTATTGACGTTATTTTGGTATGAAGTCCCTGAGTTTTTAGACGTGGAGGATTCCTGTTTCCTACGCGTAGTTTCTAGAGCAGTTAACTTTTTCTCTAGAAAGTGCCTGATCGAAATCAAAAATCAAAATCAAAAATGTCTTTATTCATATAGGCAATTACATGCACTTATAAATCGTCACATTACTAATAATAAGATTCCACCACCGGTTCGGAACGCCGATTCTACCGAGAAGACTCCGGCAAGAAACTCGATAGTTGCTCTTTTTAACGACAATCATGTTACAAAATGTAAATGAGCCAAGTCATACAGTCTGGGTGTGCCATAGCAAAAATGTACCAGTTCAATATTTACTACCTTTAAAAATAACGATAATTAAAATAAAAAGCACCAGAGCAAAGATAACAATGTTCAGAATACCATAACAAATCCAGTCTGCATGACAAAGCTTACATAGGTAGAATTTTATTAATTACAGCCATTGCCTTATTAAAAATAAGACTAATATAATAATAGGAACAAAAAGTTCATGAAAAATGTCAAAATTAATAACAATAGAATGTCATCATATTTAATGTCAAAAACTTAATTCATATAAGAAAAAAAAATCATAATTAATATCAAAAATTTAATTTAAACTATTAGTCCATGCATATTTATCATTGAGATTATCTTCTACTTTATAGTAGCCTTTCTTAAGAAGACCATTCTTAATACATGATTTGAATTGCTGTATAGGTAGTTTAGTAACACAATCAGGTAATTTATTGAACATTTTTACACCTAGTCCAACAAAGGAGCTATTAACTTTACTTAGTCTAAAATGTGAAATAGCAAGTTTATGTTTATTTCTTGTATTGAATTGGTGATTATCAGATTTTTTAGGAATGTATTGTATATTTTTATACACATACATTAAGCAGTCAAGAATGTATTGGGAGGCCACTGTAAGAATATTATACTCTTTGAACCGATCTCTGAGAGAATCACGTCGTTTGAGGTTATATATGGCTCTTACTGCTCTTTTTTGCAATACAAATATACTATAGATATCAGCAGCTGATCCCCATAAAAGCAAACCATAGGACAAAACGCTGTGAAAGTAACTGAAATAAACTAATCTTGCCGTTTCAACATCAGTTAATTGTCGAATTTTTCTAACAGCATATGCCGCAGAGCTAAGTCTTCCTGCCAGGGTACCAATATGGGGTCCCCATTGCAATTTAGAATCTAGAGTGATTCCAAGGAACACCGTTGAGTTTAGGACTTCAATGGGTTCATTGTTCATTTTGATTATGGTGCTGACTTGTCTTACATTGGGCATTGAAAACTTGACACATTTGGTTTTTTTGGCATTCAACATTAGATTGTTAGTAGTAAACCAGTGCAGAACTCGTGAGAGAGCCTTGTTTACTTCGTCAACATTTTCTTGCTGTCTGTCCATCTTAAATAGAAGTGATGTATCATCTGCAAACAAAACTATCTCACATGTGTCTTTGGTAAAGAAAGGGAGATCGTTAATATAAATGATAAATAATAGAGGCCCCAATATCGAGCCCTGTGGCACTCCCATAACTAATGGGGCGCCAGAAGAACTAGTCCCATTTACATTAACTTTTTGGGTTCTGCCTGTTAGGTATGATTGAATTAGACTAAGTGCGTTACCCGAGATGCCATAATGGCGTAATTTAAGTAGCAGGGTTTGATGGTTAACACAATCAAACGCCTTGGATAGGTCGCAGAAAATGCCTATGGCGTCCTGCTTATTTTCCCATGTATCAAAAATATGTTTAATAAGAGCTACTCCAGCATCTGTTGTGGATTTCCCTTTAGAGAATCCATATTGATTGCTATGTAATAAATTGTTTAAATTAAAATGGCTTCTCTTCTCTTCTTGGTCGTATCCATCATGACTGATGATCGTGGTTGAAGTTCTTCATATGAGTGCGGATGCATTTCCGCCATCGATTGCGGTCCATTGCACACCTCACTACCTCGTGGAATTTGTGAGAAGGGTATATGTTTTGGAGTTGGTCGGTCCATCGTGCTGGTGATCGGCCACGTGATCTTTTGCCTTCAGTGTTGCCAACAACGATTAACTTTTCCAAGTTTTCACCACCTCTTCTCATAACATGGCCAAAATAACGCATGAAACGTTGCTCGCAGATTGAAGATAAGCGAGTTTTTATCTTGAGCTCCTCAAGTATTGACTGATTGGTACGTTTCGCAGTCCATGGTATACGTAACATACGTCTCCAACACCACATCTCGAACGCATTAATCCGTTGATGTTCTCGGCTTTTGATGGTCCATGTTTCAGCTCCATAAGTAAATATAGGAAACACCAAGGCACGCACAAGTCGCACTTTAGTGTTCCTGGAGATACCACGGTTTTGGCAGATCTTATTGAGGCGAGACATGGCATCCTTGGCCATCCCTATCCGTCTTTTAATTTCCGGAACACAACTGCCATCATTACATATCTTGGAGCCCAAGTATATGAAGTCGTTAACTTCATCTATGCCCTGTATTGTGTGCGTACCAGACAGATGGCCAGCGCGATCTACTCTCATAAGCTTGGTCTTACTTCGGTTGATTGCAAGACCAAGTTGTTCGCTCTCCGCTTCCAGTCTTTGCACAAGTTCTTGCATGTCCGACATTGAAGATGTCAGTAATACAGTGTCGTCGGCGTATCTCAAATTATTAATTTTCTTCCCACCAACAGGGAATCCTTTGTTCCATCCGTCCAGAGTTTTCCGTATGATGCACTCGCCATATATATTGAATAGCATCGGTGATAATATACAACCCTGTCGGACCCCTCTTTTCGTATGGAACATTTTGGAACATTCTGATCCAACCCTCACATAACTTCTGTTGGCGGTATACAAGTTCCTTATTAATCCTATGAGATGATCCGGTGCACCCATTTCTTTCAGGACAGACCACAGTTTATCCCATTGCACGCAATCGAATGCCTTTGTGTAGTCTATAAAACAAAGAACTACTGGGTTGTTAAATTCACGGCTTTTTTCAATAATTTGCCGGACATTTAACAGCTGCTCACGTGTGCCTTTGCCCTTTACAAACCCTGCTTGTTCTTCTGGAATTTGTCTGTTTAGGAAGTATTTTAGGCGCTGATTTAAGATGTAGAGCAGAATCTTACTTGCGTGAGGAATTAACGCTAAGGTACGATAGTTCCCACAGTCCTTTAACGAACCTTTTTTATGGAGTGGGATAAACACTGACTCCCTCCATTCCGTGGGCCAAACTCCTGACTTCCATACAAGATTACAAAGTTTAGTCACGACAACCAGGCCCGCTTCGCCCATCCTTTTGAGCAGCTCCCCTGGTATGCCGTCTTTCCCAGGGGACTTGCCTTTCTTAAGAGCATTGATTGCGTGCTCGACTTCTGATGGAAGTATATCTGGTTCGTCCTTGGCACACAAGTCAGTCGTAATTGAGCTATCCGTACTATCGTATAGTGATGCACAGTACTCTCTCCAACGTTCTAACACATGATCCATCTCTGTTAAAAGAATGCCGTTCACGTCATTAACCACACAGGTTTTTACCGGCCTGGATCTAGTTAGTAGCTTTAGCTTTTGGTACAGATCTTTTGTCTCATGTTTTAAGGAGTGCTGTTCTAGGTCCTCACAGATGTTGCTGATATAAGTATTGTAGTCTTGTCTACATTTCCTTTGGACTTCTCTATTTAGTTGATGGTATTTATCTATTTTGTCCTGATTAGACAATCCACTCTGTTTTAGCTCTCTACGTTTTCTGATTGCATTCGCTGTGTCGTCGGAGATGTGGTCTTTCATTGAGGTCCTAGTAAGGGCATACTTTTTTGCCGTCTGTATTATAGTATCTCTCAGTGTGTACCACAATGAGTCACTATCAATGAAGTCTGTAGCTGATATCCCCGACAGACGACGGTCAATTTCCTCCTCATAAGACTCAAGATCAACGCTGTGAAGTTTTGTAGTTGGCTTTGGCTTTGTTATTCTTTTCAGGCGTAAACGTAACATTGCAACCAGCAGTTGATGATCACTCCCACAGTCAGCCCCGGGATATGTGACCGTATTTATAATAGATGATCTCCATCTCGATTGCATCAGGATATAATCTATCTGATTTCTATACCTGTTTCCCGGAGACACCCATGTGTACAATCGCCTAATATGATGTTTGTAGCAGGTATTCATTGCCGTAAAGTCTTCCTCTGTACAGAATTGAATAAGACGCTCACCCCTTTCGTTCCTTACACCTATTCCATACTTTCCAATTTGACGCCTAAGCTCGAAAGGATCTTCACTCTTTCCGATCTTCGCATTGAAGTCACCGATCACCATAGTTATCTCGCGGTTCGGGATTTCTTTGATAGTTTGTGACAGTGAGCAGTAGAAATTTTCGATCTCTTCTTCATTGGATTTAGAGGTAGGAGCATATATTTGAACCACATTCAATTTGCATGGTGTTGTATTTAACTTGAGAGTAATTATGCGGTCATTGACTGGTTTATATCCCAGTACGCACTTGTCCAATTCTGGAGGTACAATGAAGGCCACCCCCCTACTACTATCATTTTCAGGTCCCGAGAAATAAATTGTATTACCGGAATCTGTCCGGAAATGACCAGAGTTACGCCAATGTGTTTCACATATACCCAGTATACTGACATTTAAACGCTTCATTTCGTCTTCTATTATCTTGAGCTTGTTAGGGTTGGTAACAAGGCCTTGCACATTCCACGTGCCGATACGGTGAGGACGTCGGATGGACTCTTCAGTGGTGGGAGGTAAGGGGGAGAAGGAGAACAACATCTATCCGCCCCAAATGTCAACCCCACCTGCCCGCGCGTAACTGCGGCGGCAATGCCTCGGTGCCTCCTGCTAGAAAACCGACGGGGCTCTGGCGTCCGAGCAAATGGCGGCATAACCATTCTACACCTATCCCAGCCTAGCTGGGATGGATGAGGCTACAGCGCGCCTTAGGGACTAAATACCTCTAAAAAAAATGACTGGTGCAGAAGGCAACGGGAAACCACTGCACTATATTCCCATGAACGTTGATGGAAAGTCAGAATGCAAAGAGAGTGATGTCATACGATCCGGCTAACACCCGGCGCCATCTTTCCGGGCAAGGTGGTGTGAAATGTGCTACCGGCCTTGTGCAAGTGACGCACCAGGCGGCACATGGAAACTCCACTACTGGTGCCATTAACACTAAAATGGCTTAGCAGTTGACTAAATACAACTTTTTCAAAAATTTTACTAAATGCTGGTAGTAAGGATATAAGTCTGAAATTAGATGGGTCACTATCATCACCTGATTTAAACAAAGGAATGATTTTGCTTAACTTCATTAAATCGGGAAAACAGCCTTCATTAACACATTTGTTGAATGTTTTTGCTAAAAGTGGAGCAACTGTATATATTATATTTTTTAGTATGTCCACTGAGAGTCCCCATAAGTCCTCTGACTTTTTTAAGTTAAGTTCTTTAAAGGATTTCACAACTACTTGCGCATTGATGTAGTCAAACTTGAAGGAAGACGCGCATTCACTTATATGAGCCTTTAAAAGCGATTGAGCAAGAATCGGACTAGAAGACAAACTGCTTGTCGTTGTAACAGCTATATTTGAGAAATATGATTGAAATGCATTAGCTATATCAGCATCAGAATCTAATATTACATCATCTACTTTAAGAGAAATCTTGTGATTTTGAGTATTGTTTTTACAAGTCTCTTTATTAATGATTTGCCAGATGGCCTTGCTTTTGTTAGTAGCATTGTGTATTTTATTTTTCAGATAGAGCGATTTAGCTACTGCACACGATTTTTTAAAAATTTTAGAATAGTTTCTAATATAATCTGTAAGGGCCGGGTCTTTAGAGTTGGCTTTGAGATCATACAGTTCAAAAAGTCTCCGTCTACTTGTATATATCCCTGTTGTAGCCCAATTACTAAATTTTATTTTAGAGTTATTAATTTTAATTTCTTTTTTGGTAAATATTCCGTTAAATTCTTTTTCTACAACATTAAACAATTTCTTATATAACTGATTACTGTTAAGGTCTGCTTGAAAGTCCATTACAGAAACTTTATAGCTAATATTATTTTTAAACTTTTCTATTCGACTTGTAGTTATTGGTCTGCAAGTTATGATAGATGGCATTGGAGTCCAATGATGCTCAAAAGCTGCCATTTGACCACAGTGGTCAGAATTAATAAAATTAACTATAGATTTATTTTCTACAGAACAGTTACAAAAAATATTATCTATACATGTGGCCGAGGTAGGAGTGATGCGAGTTGGTTCATTAAAGATGTGAGATAAATTAAATGATTTAAAAAGATTTATGAACCTTAAGGAGTTCAACGAATTTTCTAGGATATTTATATTAAAGTCCCCACATACAATCACCTGTTTATTGCTGGCACATGCTTTCCTTAAAGCTTCCTCCATAGGGGCCTCAAATAGGAAATAATTAGCTAATGGTGGCCTATATACACAAATTATAATATATTGTTCTATTTCAACACAAGACAGCTCAATTGTCCTTTCCATGGACAATGAGACAATGTCTCGACGCTCTTTATATTTAAGCGATTTTTTTAATAAAATGAGTGACCCCCCTCTTATTAGAGATCTTCTAGTAAAAGAACTACTTAGTATATAATCATTAATACTAATAATTAATTCATGTTGTCTAAACCAATGTTCAGTGAGACATAACACATGGACATTCTTTTCATTTAAAAACAATTCTAACTCTAATTCTTTGCCAGATAGACCCTGTATATTTTGGTGAATAATAATAAGATTGTTAGGTTTTTCCTTTGTCATGGAATGGCTAGAGACGTCCTCTATTGTCTTATAATTAAATTTAAATTATTTGGAACAAATTCCAAAGTCTTAATAAATAAATTATTTATATTATATGCTAACAATGCTGTTAGCTGTTTTTTAATTTTTGTAGGCAAATAAAAGGTTTTACCAGTCAATAAAAACTTATTATCTATAAATTTGTTTGTGTCAAAAACACAAATTTGTCGCTATGACTATATGATAAATTATACATTTGTGTATTCAATATGTGAATACTGTTATTTTGTTCATATGTGTAACATTTTGAGAATGGAATAGCACACATAATCACCTTTTTAACATTTAGTGCCAGAAGTTTAGAAAAAGCAAACAGTATATCTTTTTTACAAAGATTTTGGCCATTACCTATCATAAGTATGTCGGATCAGAAGTATTTAACGACATAGTGTGGGCGAATGTAGGTATCGTGCAAATAAAAGTAGCGTGATATCAAAGCACTAGATTTATTCTTGGTCACTATTTCCATTAGATCGAATTACAGAACAATGAACACAATCACACCTGACACTAATTACACTCAACGGAAGTATAACGATACGCGACAGTTTCTACGATTTGCACCGTGCGGTCGTCCGGAGATAACTGAGCCGCTGCGCACGACCGCCCGCCCTAACGTAGACTCCGTCTAGCGCCACCGGGTGGCGCTTGCGTGCCGTAGCTTCCACTCACTGCCTTCAGGTGGCGCTGGCGTCGTAATTATTCCGACACGGCCATCCTGCTTGCACACGTCCTCGTGTGTTAGTCTGAAACAATAGAAAACCAAGCACAGTATTTACCGTTCGGTCTATCCTGACCTAACACAAAAACATTCAGTTTCTAGATTTTCTAGAAAGTCATCAGTACTAAGTACTAGAACATAATTAACACACTTTTTTTTGTAAACTGTATTTACTAAAACTATGAAATTTTATCCAAACAATTCAGTGATTATAGATGGTCCGGACAGAATCAAGTAACAATTGCACGCATATCATAACACACTCTTAATTCTCCATCCAAGCACAGGCTCAATCCATCCAGACCAATACGGCTCTACAAGCCCAGGAAACCATCCTTATGCGACTCCATCTACCAGGATCGCCGAGTCATCTCCGACTCTACGGTCTTAATATCCCATAAGACCCGACCCCCGCCAGTGTTCACTGCAATACCGCGTGCTCACGGTGTACTACAAAGAGACTATGAGAATCGCAAGAACTAATTCTTACGATCCCTAAACATCACTAAGCTTACATACCGATTTCAACTGAACTACGGCTACAGCGACACACCTGGTGCGGTCAACACATACGGTCAACTTTGACCCGGTCTAGGACTAGAGTGCAACCTTGCTTAAAACAAAAAGAGTAGACAATCTACTCCGACTCAGACTAATCTTCAGCAACTTCAATTGGTACTTGACCCTCCGGAATACGTCTAATCCTGTCATGGGCGTCTACTTGTATTTACGCTTTGAATTTAATGACTTTAAAATAGGGGAAGCTTTTAAAATTATTTACTTCCATTTTCATCAAATCATTACATGGTTTGAACACACTAGATTACATTTCATATCAAACAAAATTAATTTCAATTGTAACAAAAGAAAACAAAACATTTTCGAGTAGCCAGAGTCACGTACCATTCGCTGTACAAATTAATTCTCACTATAAATCAACTGTGTAGCCTCACAAATCTCAAGTGACCACTCCAACGCCACGGCACCATAGCCGATAGAGCCTCCAAAGTCTCTCATACGCGCTTCAATATCCACGCACGTGTGCATCACCCACTGACTACACACTACGGTCTCGTTAGACCACGACCTCCACCAGAGCCAAACGCACATCGCGAAATAGCTACTGGCACAGTCAACTTTACTACGGCCGTTAGAGTTTACACTCGAGCTCTCATAACATCACCAATTTATTGTTTACACATTACTCATCAACGTTAGGCTCACGATGTATCTCTACTTCAACTTCGACTGGTACATGACCTTCTGGAAATCCTCTTAACCTATTACTATCCAATAACTCACGATAAAAATGAAACCAAAAAAAAATGAAACCGCTCGGCCATCCCAGCCAAAAGTTAACAAATAGCTTCTGCTTACAAAATTTTACTTTACTTAACATTTGAACGTTTGACCGACAAGTTCCCAAGTTCAAATCTGCAACTAAGGCATTACTCAGCATATCCAATTAATTAATAACACAAGTCTAGACACACACACTCTCTCTAGCCTGTCCGTCGGCCTAGAACCAGTCCGTCGGTTCTCACAGTGTTCAGTCCATCGAACACACCTAGTATCCAGTCCATCGGATACTCATGGCTCAGTCCATCGGCCATTTCACCCAAAAGTAACTCAATCCATAGGTTACCCGTACCATCAACATGTGTCATTAAATAAACCAACAATCAACATGAACAAAGTCATTATCATTAGCATTGTCCAAATCTTTGGGAACCTACCGTTCTACTAGACTTAAAAGATTTCAAAAATTATCTATCCGCATTTGGACGGGGAAAACCAAAACCAAATACTCAATTACTTTAAAAGGGCCTCTATACTTGGGGTCCAACTTTGTCTGATTTCTTTCCTCATTTTCAAGGACAAACATTGTGTTCAGTGAGCATCACATACTGTGATGCAGTACAGAATCACAATTCCTAGGTAAATCAATCTTAAAGGACGTCTAAACATAAAAACAATGCACCTGATTTTCCTCTCAGCATCTATCTTGCATTCCTGGTATAAGGAATTTGTTGCTCCGTAGCCGCCTGTCGTACTGCAGCTCAATCTCAATTCCAAACTGTGTTCACAGATGCCTGGAGTACAAGGCAAGGTAACTGAAACAAAGATTTCCCACAGTAGACAACTGACTGGTAAAGTGTTTGAGAATCACCGTTCAATTACCTAGCTTAATTAAAGTAAACTTAACAATCAATCTACGTGTTCGAGAAACTAAAATTATTCCCTGAGCTTTTAATTGCACTGACATTGACGGGAAAATATTTTTTTAATTCTTTTTTCTAGTAGGAAATAACGGTTTAAAGGCTTTGATTAATAAAAATCATACAGCCAAACCTTTAATTGTACGAGTTATTTTTTTTTTTTACTAATATTAACTAGCATACATGCACACACGCACACACACCCAGATTCACACTTCCTGTTTTTCTAGGCTGCCGGTAGCCACACAACCACAAGTTGCTTGAGGTCTAATAACTTAAGCACTTAGTGGCATCAAGTACAAAATAGGTAGCTGGGCATTTCACATAATCTTTCACACTTTTCATGTGGCTACTTTTAATTTACAAAAAGAAACATTACTTTAAACGAAACTATTATGAAAATGTTTGCATTTAAACAGACTATACTGACATTATGAAACATCGCAACAGTATGAAAAAGACTCACATGATCATGTAGTTTGCTTACAAAGCAACATCCACTCGACGCTGGCTGGGCATGTTAGTTGAGGCACAGTTGCTTGACAATTCCTAGCCGCCGTTGGTTGCACGAGGACACCTTGATGCGTAGTGGCCCTTGCCACCACATTCTTGCATACAAATTGTCAGGATCGAACTCCGGCAGGTGCACACACATGGCTTGACAACGGTCCTTTATGCCGTAAGGTACCCGTCGGTGGTTGCACGACGCAGACATCCACGCGTCGCTCGTTCCGGGATGCACCGCCGCCGCCGCCGCTTAGTGAATTATTGGCAAAACACAAATCCACGGTCGCGCACCATGATTTCGCATTAGAATCTTGCTTATCGGGGTTGAAATCAGGCAGCACTACACTATTTGTTCACATTTGGAGTCTTCAATGCATGAATCAGTTCGCGCATTTGTTGATTTTGCAATTCAAAAAGTACCCGCCACTGACTTTCATCGCCGCGACTATCATTTGCACGATTCGATCCCACTTCTGATGTCGGATCAGAAGTATTTAACGACATAGTGTGGGCGAATGTAGGTATCGTGCAAATAAAAGTAGCGTGATATCAAAGCACTAGATTTATTCTTGGTCACTATTTCCATTAGATCGAATTACAGAACAATGAACACAATCACACCTGACACTAATTACACTCAACGGAAGTATAACGATACGCGACAGTTTCTACGATTTGCACCGTGCGGTCGTCCGGAGATAACTGAGCCGCTGCGCACGACCGCCCGCCCTAACGTAGACTCCGTCTAGCGCCACCGGGTGGCGCTTGCGTGCCGTAGCTTCCACTCACTGCCTTCAGGTGGCGCTGGCGTCGTAATTATTCCGACAAGTATAATTATGGAGTTATCATTATAATTGGAATTCTCAATATGTTTAGTAATTGTGTTCAATGAACTATGAGGGTAACAATGGTTTATGACACTATAATTAATTAATTGATTACTTAATAATGTACCATAACCAACCCCTAATTGGTCTGAGAAAAGTAATACACTGTCTCTTTGTTTTCTTTTAGTATTATTAGAGACTGATGTGCATGTGGTTATGACACTGTCTTCTTTTCCATTTTCCTTACAGATAATTGACTGGTCAGATGGACCCGAGTCTAATACACAACTGTTTTGTTGAATGAGCACATTTGCTGCTAATATGTGCTCATGGATTTGTGCCTGAGCAGACTTATATTTGTCAGTCAAACTTTCAAGATTGTTGTGCAACCGTGAAATATTTGCATTCAACTCTGCTGTGTCAATGTCATACTTACATCTACATTCATCTAATTTTTTACTATATAATTTAGGCTATCTACCAAATCTGCCCGTTGTTTCCTCAAGACCACATTTTTTTAAAACATTTCTGACGTTTAATTAATTTGTCAGTTTTTTTAATAAAGTTATTAATTTTAATATATTTCTTTAATTTATTCCTACTAGCTTAATCTAGGCACACTAATCACTAAACCTGAACAATCCTCTGCATCAGGAGGGTTACAGACTGTGTGGGCTGCCGGAGACCCAACCAACTCTTCATATAGGCTCTGTGTATGAGTCATCTCTTGACTCCGGATGTCCTCTTCATACTGCTGTATGGTCCTGTTGGCATCACGGAGATCCACCTCGAGGTCGTGGATGCGCTCCAGGGTCCGCTCATACTCATCACTGCACTGGTCAAAGTTCCTGACCGTGCCAAGGAGCTGGTCCCGGTGATTCGCTACATCCACCAATTGCTCATGCAGTTTTGAGAGTTCACTCTTGAGCTGTTTGTTACAGTTGAGAATCTTTAAAGATTCCTCCTCATTGTCTTCCCGCTCCCGAAGAAGTTGCTGGTTTTCTTTTTTTAGTTGTTCAATTTCTTTAAGAGCCCGTCTTAATTTCAACTCCAAATCTTGAGTAGTGGCCTTTCGGGTCATCATTTTAGTTTCCTCTGTATGTTATCTTTCCTGAAATTGTTAGATTTAAATAAGTTATAAACTAAGCTTAAGAAGTAAGTTATAAAATGTGTATCTAACCTGTATTAAAGATTAAATTACACAAAAGGTATGCTTAAAGCAAGTTACTTTAAAACAATTTATTTCAATAAATTTAAATCAGCTGAGACATTTGACGTCTACCATGGCCAGCGAACTGAACCGTATCTCTCTTTTACCCTCTCATATTCATTGTTGTCGAAATACTGAGACTCATCACCTAACTCTAATAACCTTGCGTGGTTATGTTCGAATTCGATCCAGTATTTATCCAGTACGTCTAAGTGACGTTGCAGATAATCTGGAGTCTTTCTCTCTGAACTATCTTTCTTGAAATTAGTCCAGGTTTGTTCAATGCCCGCAGCCAGTTGCTGCTGCGTGGCCAATATATCTTCAAACGTGGACATGATGGTTTAAGCAAAAAGGACTGATCTTACTTGAAAAAAAAATCAGCAACTCCCTGCTACTTAAAGATGTTAGCGCCGATAATAGATGCTCTCCCGGCTCCTGACTGACTCTTGATGTCTGATGACAACCCAAGACCTTGCTGCCTCGGGGATAGGGTGTCTCTTGATTGCACCCCTCCTGTCCTTGATCTGATCTGGTTACGTGTCGTGATGCCTTGGTTGCACAACGACACAGTCTTGACGTGGTGTCCGATATTGACACGTGTACTTCCGATAGGTACTGAGCGGAACCGGTGACACAGTTACAGTTCACTGATGAACACGCGTGAGGATCCCGCTTTATTCGGAAAGCTCGAAGGACCAATGATCGGGCCTGAGCTTTGGGGTTTGTTGTTTGAAGGCTCGAAGGACCAATGTTCGGGGTTAGCCGAAACAATATGATTTGTTAAATGATAAAACTTGATGATTTAAACTTGAAATATATTTAACTAAACTTAACTTGTTACAAATTACATACATACATACAATCACGCCTTTTTCCCAGAGGGGTAGGCAGAGATCACTTCCTGCCATGTGCTACGGTCCTGGCACACCACTTTCGCTTCATCCACATTCATCAACCTCTTCATGCACGCTCGTCGATTACGGGTACTTTTGATTTGACCTTTCTTTAAGATTTGACCTATTTGGTCATGAAAGGTCTTTCTTGGTCTTCCCCTGTCGACATCTCCAATCACACCCTCTCTATATATACTCTTCGTTAATCGTCTTTCACTCATCCTCTCAATATGACCAAACCATCTAAGCATACCTTTCTCAACCTTAGTCACTACATCTTCTTTCACACCACAACGTTCTCTAATTATTTTCGTTTCTTATTCTATCACTCAGTTTCACTCTAGCATACTTCTAAGTGCTCGCATCTCCACTGCATTTATCCTACTTTCGTGCTTCTTCTGCCATACCCAACTTTCGCTTCCGTACATTAGTGTCGGGATCAACACTCCTCTATGAACCGCCAGACGTGCCTTTTTGGACACCTTCTGACTGTTCACAAAGGTGTGCAGCGCTCCGTTCACCATGTTACCAGCATTCACTCTCCTTTCAATATCGCTATCACACTTACCATCTCTTGTGAGCTTGGATCCCAAATATACAAATTCTTTCACTTGTTCTACTTTTTCACTTCCAATCATAACATCGCAAACTGTCATATCATCACCTTTTTCAAAAACCATGACTTTCGTCTTACTGACATTCACATTCATTCCTTTCCCTTTTAAAGATTCATATAGAACAGTCATCATATCCTGCAACTCCGCAGCCGATGAAGCAAGAAGGACTTGATCATCAGCGTAAAGGAGACACTGGACGATTGACTCATTCATTCTCAAACCTTTCTCACACTCTCTCAGACTAGTCAAGCAACTATCCAAGAATAGGTTGAACAGCCATGGTGACGCTACACATCCCTGTCTAACACCTTTTCGATGTTAAACCAATCAGTGCATGTCCCATTGATTCTGACACAAGCACTAGAGTCCTTATAAAGAGACTTCAGTGCTCGTATCAAATTACTGCCCACCCCAAACAAAGATAATGCCGACCATAACTCATGCCTCACCACTCTATCATAAGCCTTTTCCAAATCCACGAAAGCGCAATAGACTTTTTGGCTTTTAGCCAGAAATTTTTCAGCTATGCATCGCAAAGAAAAGACTTGATCCGTACATCCCATACTCTTCCGAAATCCGCTTGTGCATCCCATATTTATTCATTCGTTACTTTCACTACCCTTTCAATTAATACTTTCGCATACAATTTTCCGACAACACTCAGAAGGCTGATTCCGCGGTAATTTTTGCACTCTTGCTGCGACCCTTTTCCCTTGTACAACGGTACAATCATGGCCTTGCACCAATCTTCTGGTACTCGGCCACTCGCCCAACAAAGGTTAAAGGCGGTGCAGCTTGAGTAACCACCACTCCATTTCCAGCCCTCAGCATCTCTACGGAAACCCTGTCAAATCCCGCAGCTTTACCTAGCTTCATTCTTTTCAACCCATCCAAAATCTCATCCATGCTAATACTATCATCCTCTGCACTTTCATTCTCGTTCTCTTGATGAGATACAGAGCATCTGTACCCGCACCTCCTCCCTTTTCGAAAAAGACTTTCAAAATATTCCTTCCATCTCTTTAACACACATGCTTCTCCTTTTGCAAGACTTCCATCCATGTTTCTGATTTTAGTCAGCACCGACTCTGCTGTTTTGCCTCGGGCCGCCCGTATGGATTTCCAGAAAACTTTAATGTTTGTCCGGAAATCTTCAGAAAGTCTTCTGTCGAAATCATCTTTTCGTTCTTCTTTCTTTCTTTTCACAGTTTCTTTGACTAACTCTTTCAAACGTTTATATTCCTTTCTTGCGTCACTCACATCATCATTCGTCGCTTTTTGCATTCGGTGATTAGCTTTGATTGCTAACCAGTCCTGCCAAGCCTTCTTCTTTCTATTTACAACATCTTGTACGCTTTTATCCATCCATACCTTTCTATCACTCTTTCCATTTCTCCTTTTAGATTTCCCACATACTTCTGTGGCAACATTTACCACACCCTCTTTAAATGACGTCCACAAAATCATCTATCTCACATATCTCATTCAGATTTTTGAACCTTTCTTTCAACCTTTTACAATATTTTCCTTTCACTTCCTCTTCTTGTAGGTTTTCAACTTTTATTCTTTCCAGAACACTCGTTGGTTCTTTGACCCGATGCCGCCAGCCATTGAATAGACCACTCAAACGGGATACAACCAGGAAGTGATCTGTATCAATGGAGATACCACGGTACGCTCGGGTGTTTACGAGTGTCTGTCTAATCCTTTCATCAGCAATAATAAAATCAATCATACTTCTCGAACTTCCTTCTTCTCTTGTATACATGTGGATCTTTTTGTGAGCAAACATTGTGTTCGTCACGCGTAGATTCCACACCAGACATATCTCTAGCAAACATCTCCCATTATCATTAGTTCTCTCGTCACCATACGTGCCAAGGACACTTTCATACCCATCACGCTTTACTCCTACCCACGCATTAAAATCACCTAACATAATAATTCTTTGATTAAGTTTAGATTTTGCTAAAAGGTCTCTAACACTCTCCCAGAAATCCTGGTTATCTTTTTTTGCTTTAGCGGATCCACTAGAACCTAGATCCGTCGGCGCATAGACACCAAGGATAAAGATCCGCATAAAGTCCGACCTTAAGCCTAATCCAGAGAAGTCTAGGGCTCACACTTTCATACTCAACCACACATTCATCCATTCTAGCGGAAAGGAGTACACCAACTCCCTGGCAGCCTCGATTGGCACTGGGTACTCCAGACCAGTATGCAGTGTAGGGTCCTACGTTCGTAGTGCCACAACCTTTCCGCTTGGTCTCAGTCACGCATAACACGTCCAAATGTCTTTCATCCATCATCTGGCACACTTCATCAATTTTACTATCCATTCCTCCCCTCACATTCAACGTAGCAAACCGGCTCTCAGCGGTCCACTGTTCACCTCTGTGGGAAACGTGACGTGACGGGTTGCGGACCACGTCGCCGCCATTTTGATTTTTAAATTCCAAATTCATTGCGTTCCCACGAGTAGCAAGGGAATTAAAATGTTGTCTTCCGATAGAGCCCCGCATACCGGAAGAAGGTTAGCCTTCATCTGGGGTCACCTGGTCCCAGGGCAATGTGGCACGCTTGCGACTAAGCTCTCCCTTAGCCATGCATCCATCGGCACGGCAGACCTTGGATTGGAATTGGAATGGATTAGGAAATAGGAAAGAAGGGAATATATATGAAGGGGGAAGGAAAAAGGGGGGGGAGGATACTATCGCCTCGGATGATTTGGACTGGAGTCGATAGTAGCTCGAGGAGCCGGGGTCGCATACCCGTATACCGTTCACAAACCACCGGACAGGTAGTTGTGATTAGTATCCCCTGACCCATGAACAAATTGGATGATACAATATGAGTACGCGCGGCGCTCTTGATGGCTGATTGCGAACTGATTTGTATGAGTGATGAGTGATTGTGCGATATTGTACAATTAGGTCAAATGGCGTGAAATGGTGATGATTCGGCTAAATGTACGTTGCTCGTACATATACAATATTCTTCTTAACACTATATACCATTTATCACCTAAACCATAAAGGACTATTTACAAATAAAAATTACATATTATTTTATACAATATTAATAACCTCTACTCTATACACTATGTATCTACACAACCGCAATATACTATATACAATTAAAATTTATTAATTATGTACAATATATTTAATCTCTAACCAATATTACTATGATCCCTTCAGTCCTAGGAATACACTAACAATATTGCTAATATCTCTATGCCTAGCTTAAAAAATCTTAAAGTTGGTATGTTTAATGCAGGCTCTCTTGGCACCAGACATGAAGAACTTATAGCAGCGGTGGCGGAAATGAACCCTGATATTCTTGCCATAAACGAGACCTGGCTGAGAGCGGGAGAAGACGACAAAGCACCCAAGATCCCAGGCTACCGTCTGAGGCAATGTCCGAGACCTGTCAACATCCGTGGTGGCCGCGGCGGTGGTGTAGGTTTCTACATATGTAGATGCATTTATGCCAGAATGTGTGACATTCCACCACCGTGGATGTCGAGCAAATGTGGCTCAAGTTGAGTTTGAATGGAATTAATGTCGTCATTGGCACCGCATACCGGCCTCCATGGCAGGACGTTGGTCTATTTCTAGACACCATCTCGGATACCATCACTGCACTACCTAGAAATGATGTTCTGATTCTTACTGGTGATTTCAACATTGATTTGCTGGACGTCATCAGTGGTAGGACAAAATCCTTCAATCAAATGATAGAAACATTTTGTCTCTCTCAAGTTGTCACAGAACCCACTCACTTTACTGCTCATAGTGCCAGCCTCTTGGACGTGGTGTGCTCGGATGCTCGAGCTCTGCGGGTTGTTCTAAAGCGCACACCAGAACTGGGGGTCATGCTATGATCACTACGGAGCTCAAAATCAAAAAAGACAAACCTCCACCCCAGTGGATAACCTACAGACCCCTAAAGGATATCCAGTTTGATCAATGGGACAACGACCTGGATACTATTGACTGGAGTCATTTGCTTGCTGCCGACGATCTAAACACTATTGTCAATGAAATGACTACTAGCTTAGTCGGTCTGTTCGATCTGCATGCCCCAGTCAGGTCTAGGAAGTTCAGACATCCCCCACACCCTTGGATAACGGACACTGTTCGAACAATGATGCGCATCAGAGATAAATATTATCAAAAATTCAAAGTCTGTAATAAAAATTCCACCAAAGAAAGCTACAAAAATATGAAAGTACTTGTAATTCAAGCGATAGAAAACGAGAAAAAAGCCTTCTTCAAAAATCATATAATAGCAAACACAAAAAACCCTAAAAAACTATGGCACAATCTGAAGAACTCTGTTATCCCAGGAAAAAAAAATTTAGACTATCCCCTTATTTTCGATGACCCAAATTTAATAAACGCCCACTTTTTAAATGTACCTGGAGACGAACATGTAACTATCTCACAGCTAACTTATTATGAACACCACCGATTCAGTCAGGCAACGTTCACTCACTGTAACCGAAGACAAAGTACTCAGTATCATCAAGAATTTGAAGTCTAACGCTCAAGGCAGTGATGGGCTCTCTTTAGAAATGATTCGACTCACTCTTCCTCAATCTTTAACAATCTTCAATCTTCAATGACCTCAAGGCACTCCTTTAGCGGGACATTAGTAAAAAGCGATTCGACTTCGAAACTAACCATTATGTCTCCGGGTTCTAGCCTGATGTTCTTTATAATGTCCCGAAAATGATAAGAATCCTTCACAAAAGACGGATTGGAACAGTTCTAAAACAATACTCCATTAAGACTGTATATACTCCGTTATATAAAATGTCTAAAATGTTGCGGACACCGAAAGACGTAATTCCCTTCCAATCTCCGGGTGTATTGTATATAAAATCGATTGCAGTTGTGGCAGTTCTTATATTGGACAAACCAAACGGGCTATAGCCGTGAGGGTGAACGAACATATTGCAGCTGTTAAAAATCGACAAACGAACAAGTCCGCGGTGGCTTAGCACCTATTAGACATGGGTACTTATCACTGGATGGAGCTACATGACCCGAAGGTCCTCTCCACAGATCGTCACTATCATACAAGAATGGTGCGAGAAGTTGTTGAAATAAAGAAGCACAAGAATTTCAATTGGGAAGATGGATTTAAATTATCGTCGGCATGGAATCCAGTGATTAATAAGTGCATACCGCGGAATGTTACGTCTAAAATAAACCCGGATGCAGTGAGTGTTGTATGTCGGACAAATGCGGGTAGCTGTACAAATGACATTAGTGTTAGTTCGGGGGTGGATCTAGAAATTCACAACCGTTGTGGCAGACGAAGACGGGCGGCGCCAGTTCGCTCGCGACCATGATTGGTGTAACCCAGTCGAATCGTCGGGCAGTAAGTAGCTATGTAATTTGCTACTCCTAATAACGCGTGTAGAATAAGACAAATACCCATAAAGACAAATCGACGGTTCCTACGTATATAAGGACATGTAAAAAAATAGGTTTTTTTTTAATTGCATTTTTCGCAATTATTTATTTTTACGCATACGCCCATATATATATATTTTTCTAAATATTAATACTTTTGCCAATTTAAGAAACGTATAAGAGAACAAGTGTGATAATTACAAAGAAGCAATGTCGTAGATGCGGATATCTATACATATCCTTTTGTACTCTGTTTTAAACCTCCTCTTCCCTCCCGGACCGCTCACAAAGCGAACGTATCGTGGACCCCGCGTCATTTTAGTAAAATTAAAATTAATCAGATTTCTTCAAAAATAAAAAAGATAAGTTAATAGGAGAGCAGAAGCACTCAAGTGGTTAAGGACTCGGGCGCTCGGGGAGTTGTAGGTACGCAAAACAAATAGATACTGCACATTTTAAGTCGCATAACATTTATGATAGTAGTAATTAGGTCAAGTTTTATTTATAATATTATACATAATATTGTTACCATAATTCATATCTAATTTAACATAACGAGAACTCATGTCGACGCCCCCAAGCAATAACCCGGTAATCGAAAAATCCAAATTTTACAGGAGAGCTGATTTACTGTTTTTGTCGAATATCTTTTGAACGAGTGGGACTATTCCAAACATTGAGGTATCAAACGAAAGCTAATTTTTTGCGAAATATAACCATACTAGCAACAATAAATTTATGTTATTCAAAACCTAGATATTTGTGAAAGTACAAAATACCTAAAATAGTACGCATAAAATATTACAGTATTAAAACTTACGGGATTATTGAAGTAAATTATTTGAATAGAACTTTTCGTAACAGTATTTAATGTACTTTTATGACGTTTTTATGTACGCTAGGTATGCTACGTAATATATTTTTACGGGGTTATTGTGGTAATATAATATAATTTTCTTAACGGTATTAATGCATTACATTATTTTTAGGGGGATATTTGGAATAATGATTTCATTGTAACCACTCAATACCCATATCTTTTTGAGTATTTAGAACTTGTAATATAAACATAAAAAAATTAATATTTAAATAATTAAAAGAATTTTCTTCTTGTTTTTCTCAGTCGTACACTCCTGAATAAATGGTCGTGTCCCTCCATATGTTTCTATTCATGGCACTGCGTGTACACTCTGTTAGGGAACATTTCGTAGTCGACTTGACGAGATCTGTCCATCTTGTAGGTGATCGGCCGCGGACGGTGTAAAGAGCTTTCGTTGCGGTTGACATGTCCAAACATCTTCAGAATTCATTCTTGCATAATCGAGGAATGTCTTTGTTTGATATCGAGTGCAACGCCTGTAACGGTTGTACTTCATACACAACTACTCCCAATTTTATTGAATAGTAAAAATAACAAAAACGTAATATAATACTATCTTAAACTAATATAAAACAAATAAAACACAATTAAACCTAAACATTAAAAAAACTATATGTTTAGTAGATCACGCAGCGAGCGCGTGAGACAGGTTTTGTCGCGGGGGGTCGTACCGCAGAGTCCGCAAAGCCGATACTTGCTACCGGACAGAGCTCCTTGCACTTGCTCCAAGGTCAGACGCTCGGCCGTTTTAATTACGCTTAGCGAAACCTACCTACCTAAATTTAATTGCTGCATAAATATTATCGTGTTTAGTATTAAACAATATAATTGTGTGTGTGTTTTTTCCCCGAATTGGGGACCACCGCTCCGGTACCGGGCAACACTAACTGAAGCTAAATTTCCCCACTTCAAGTTCCAGCTGGAAGCACTGCCTGCAGTCAGTAGTGACTGATTGGGGACACCGGATCACGGACTCACAGGGCAGTGATGTTTTGATTAGGTTCTATTATACTTCGGTTGTGAATGTTTTCCGTACCCACTCCCGCTGTAATTTTACTCTTGCCTGAGATTATATATTTACTGTTTGACAAAGGCCTTTTATTAATCACCCTAGGTAAAATTGTCACATTGGCGCCCAACTACAGGTTACATTCACGATCGTTGTGTAGTAAAACCCTTATAGCAATTAATAGTTTTTCTTTGGTGTTGGCTCCTAACTTCATAGTTTTAAGGTCGATTCTATGCTAATTATTTTTAATTGGAGTATGGCCTAATGTTATTTTCCTTTTTTTTCTGTAATTTTTCTGTCTGTTCTTTTGTTAACTAAACTTAACAGTTTTATCGATTTTACCATACTCTAATTAGCGCTTTTAAATTATTATCTAAAATAGTACTTGGTATTATTAAGTAAGTACTTTGCAGCATATACCTAATAAAAATACAACATGACTTACCCTATTAAATATCTTTCGCTTCAAAAATCGGAACTACAGTATGAAGTAGAATTACGTGGTGGCAGTGGTGATACTGTAGTAGAGCTTAGGAAGCAGATAGTTAAATTAGCTCCGCTTTTACCATCTGAAGACGTACTTGAATCGCATTTGGAACCTGCTGACGACTTGAAAGTGATAAAAGAATTACTCCTAAAGTCTCAATATAATTTAGGTATGCTTTCAAAGCAATTTGATAAAAATTTGTTCGTTCGAACCGAGACCTTGCTACACCACATCTATCATCGTATTACCAGAATAGCTGCTTCTAAAGAGATTATGGATAGCTATAAAAGCTGCAAAGCTACCTTCAAGTCTCAGTACGCTGAGCTATCTTCTTTTAAACAAGGTACCTCGCAATCTACCCCTTCTACCCGGGCTACTGATAGCGCATCGGACCTCCCCGCAATATCTGTCACATGCGATCGAAGTTTATCCGCAGATCTTACTAAACTTAAATTCTCCGGACAAACTTGCGTACACTCCTTCATACAGAGAGTGGAAGAATTTGTATATTCCAGAGGAATACCCTTTGAAAAAATTCTTTCACTCGCTTTTGAAATTTTTGTTGATGATGCGTTACATTGGTACCGTTATAATAAAGATAAGGCCGAAACATGGCAGGAATTGTGCACCCTTCTAAAAGAAGATTTTAGTAGCAAGGACTACGACTATCGATTGGCCGCGGAGATCCGTTCACGAACTCAGGGTGAGCAGGAGAACATTACAATCTATATTTCTATAATGCATGGTATGTTCTCACGCTTAAGCAAACCTATGTCAGAGGAAGAAAGGTTAGACATTTTAATGCACAATATCCGCCCATGTTACGCCAGTTCTCTAGCTGCATCTCCTCCTATAACATCTATCGAAAATCTTAAGTCGGTTTGCCGAAATTACGAAAATATTACCGCTAGATTTTCACAATTTCAAGAACCACCAAGAGTTACTAGTAATACAGTTGCTCCTGAGTTCGCTTACAAAAATAAAACAAGTTATTCTAACAACAATAAATTTAATGAAAAGTTCAGAAACAATAACACTTACTCTAAATATAATAATAACAACTACAATAATTATAAAAGCAACCCTACAACTAGTAAAAATAATATTATTAATTCTATAGACGCTTCAGACACAGTTCATGATGAAGTGGCAGCTATGCAACTTAAAACAACAAAATCTACCTACATATATTGCCCTAGGTGTAGATCTACCACCCACTCTCTTGGTAAATGTAGACAACCTCGGTTTCTAATCTGTTTCAAATGTGGCAAAAAGGATGTGCGGTACCCAGATTGTCCAGATTGCCATCCTCCTACACACAAAAGTAACAACCAAAAAAACTAATTAGATACGATTGGAGTGGTCGATCTGAAGAGTGGAAAGAATGGTTAAAATTCATAAAAAACTTCTTTACATTTAACTCGATCGCCTCAATCGACAATAATAAACCTAACTTAGAAAGAACAAGGCCTTACGTCACTATTAATATTTTAAACGACACATTTACAGGATTATTAGACACAGGTTCGTGTGTTACTATCTTGGGTAATGGATCTCACAAAAAGCTGCTTTCTATGGGATTCAACATGATAGAGAATGATACTGTTGAATTTGTCGCTGCCGGTGGGGACAAATTAAAATCAATAGGCCTCATTGACATTCCTGTAACATTCCAAAATAAAACGCACTACATAAAAGCATACATAGTTCCAAGTGTCCAAAATTGCCTGATCCTAGGCATTGATTTTTGGCGAATTTTTGGTCTCTTCCCTAAACATCTAGATGCAGTAATGTTTTTGAAAGATTCAATAAAATCTAATACTATACATACTAACGCTGTAGATAAACCGGCAATTCTATCATACAATAACCTCTCAACTAGTGAAAAGAATACGGCTGACCAACTTATTTCAAAATTTAGCGCAATTTCGTACGAAAAGAAAGGGCTTGGCCGAACATCACTAATTACACATACAATTGACACTGGGGATGCTGCCCCCATCCGTCAACGATATTATCGTATGTCTCCCGAGAAGCAACGGATTCTAGTTGGTCAACTCGACGATATGATTAGGGATGATGTAGTCGAACCATGTGAAAGCCCTTGGTCATCTCCGGTTCTCTTCTATCGTTCTCGTTTCTGCCTAGATAGCCGAAAACTAAATTCGGTTACAAAAAAGGATGCATACAGCCTCCCATACATAACTGAGATACTAGACAATCTTCGTGATGCTAAATATCTTAGTAGCATCGATCTGTCAAAAAGTTTCTGGCAAATTTTAATAAGGGAAGAGGATAGATGCAAGACTGCCTTCTATATTCCGACTCGCGGAACCTTCCAATTTAAGTCTATGTCCTTCGCGTTGACTAATGCACCGGCTACGCAGCAAAGACTAGTAGACTACCTCTTTTATGGACCGGAATTCGAGAATAAGGTATTTGTCTATGTAGATGACATAGTAATTATCTCTAGAAGCTTTAAAAATCATATATCTCTTCTCACAAAGGTTCTAGAAAAACTTAAAATGGCTAATTTAACCGTTAACCTAGAGAAAAGTCAATTTTTCAGGAATCGGCTCAAATATTTAGGTTATATTGTAGATATTAATGGCCTGCAAGCAGATCCTGAAAAAGTCGATGCAATAGTCAATTACCCTGCTCCCACTAACCGTAAGGAAGTGAGACGTTTTATTGGTACCGCCTCTTGGTATCGTCGGTTTATACCAAATTTCAGCCAGCTAGCTTCACCCCTTAATAAACTAACATCTCAAGGCAGGAACGCTCCCAAATTCTTTTGGTCAAAAGAAGCAAACGATGCATTCATAAAACTTAAAAAACATCTAGCTTCAGCACCTATTCTGGCCTGTCCCGACTACACAAAGCCTTTTGAGGTACACACGGATGCCAGTGATCATGGCATTGGCGCTGTTCTAACTCAAACACTTAATGGATCAGAGAAAGTAATTGCTTACATGAGCAAATCCTTAAGTAAACAAGAACGTAATTATAGTGCCACGGAGCGAGAAGCCTTAGCAGTTTTATTTGCTATAGAGCATTGGCGTTGCTACTTGGAGAACGACCTTAAATTTACAGTTTTTACGGATCATTCTTCCCTTAAGTGGTTCTTAAACCTTAATAATCCTACCGGGAGACTAGCTCGTTGGGGTGTTAGGCTGTCTGTATTTAATTTTGAAATAAAGCACCGCAAGGGTGCAGATAATGTTGTCCCTGACAGTTTGTCACGCTCCGTACCTATAAACTCTATTGACTCGACAGACGGACTGACTCAACCCTTCTATTCAACTACAAACGACCCGTGGTTCCTAAAATTATTCAGTGGATGCCTAAATTCCCCAACCACATTTTTAAACTACCGCGTGACTAATGGCAAACTTTTTCGCTTCATTAAGTCCATAAATCCTCTTTCTAGAGAATTCGAATGGAAAGAAGTAATTCCATCGGATCATCGCCCGGATGTAATTTCACAAAATCATAGTGAAGAAACTGCAGGTCATTTTGGAGTTTTTAAGACATACAAACGTTTGTCCTTAAGATACTTTTGGCCTGGTATGCATCAAGATGTTAGTAAATTTGTTGCCAGTTGCGATATTTGTCAGCAACATAAGTATCCCAACCATGCCACTCTAGGAACAATGGGTCGACCAAAGGAGTGCTGTCGTCCTTTCCAAATGATTAGTATGGACTTGGTAGGACCATTGCCGGTTTCCAGAAAACAAAACACTTTTCTGTTAGTTATTACCTGCTGTTTTTCTAAATTCTGCCTAATGTTCCCTATTCGTCGCGCTACAGCAGATATTATATCTAAAATTTTAGAGCAAAATGTTTTTCTAATACACGGAATACCCAGTACAGTATTAATGGACAACGGGAGACAATTTACTAGCCATATTATGAAAAATTTATTCGCATATTATAAAATACCAAATGTCTTCTACACTCCACTATATACGCCACAAGTAAACTCTGTTGAGCGATACAATAAAACAATAATCACGTGTATTTCTTCTTTTATCGACAATGATCATAGAGCCTGGGATACTAACATCCCTAAGATCCAATTCGCTCTAAATAGTGCTGTAAATGAGGTAACAGGATTTACACCGGCATTCCTAGTATTTGGCCGTGAATTAGTTAGTTGCGGTTCTCATTACATAGACTCTGACATAGTGGATAACATTATTTTCGCTCCTCGAGATGCATACGCATGAAAAATTTAGGTAGTTTATGCAAAGTCTTTGATAAAGTTCAGGCTGCAATAATTAAAGCACACTCAAGGAATAGTAACAATTATAACCTTCGTCGTAAAAACATAGATTTTAACGTCGGAGACATCGTCTGGAAAGAAAACCTTTTATCAAAGCGACAAGGATAACAAGTTTTTCTAAAAGCTTGCACCCAAGTATATAAAATGCCGCATCACAGAAAAAAAATCAAGGTTAGTCTACGAACTAGAGGATATGATGGGAAACAAATTGGGATCTTGGCATATTAAAGATTTTAAACTTAACTAATGTTAATCATAAAATTCAGTGGATTTTTCTAGTAAAAATCCAAACCAAAAAAAGGGGGTATGTAACGGTTGTACTTCATACACAACTACTCCCAATTTTATTGAATAGTAAAAATAACAAAAACGTAATATAATACTATCTTAAACTAATATAAAACAAATAAAACACAATTAAACCTAAACATTAAAAAAACTATATGTTTAGTAGATCACGCAGCGAGCGCGTGAGACAGGTTTTGTCGCGGGGGGTCGTACCGCAGAGTCCGCAAAGCCGATACTTGCTACCGGACAGAGCTCCTTGCACTTGCTCCAAGGTCAGACGCTCGGCCGTTTTAATTACGCTTAGCGAAACCTACCTACCTAAATTTAATTGCTGCATAAATATTATCGTGTTTAGTATTAAACAATATAATTGTGTGTGTGTTTTTTCCCCGAATTGGGGACCACCGCTCCGGTACCGGGCAACACTAACTGAAGCTAAATTTCCCCACTTCAAGTTCCAGCTGGAAGCACTGCCTGCAGTCAGTAGTGACTGATTGGGGACACCGGATCACGGACTCACAGGGCAGTGATGTTTTGATTAGGTTCTATTATACTTCGGTTGTGAATGATTTCCGTACCCACTCCCGCTGTAATTTTACTCTTGCCTGAGATTATATATTTACTGTTTGACAAAGGCCTTTTATTAATCACCCTAGATAAAATTGTCACACGCCAGCTGCCAGTAGGCGAGTACGCCCCCCCGCGCGATCGCCATTTAACTCCGTTGAGCGCGCCGTGCCGTTGCTAATTTAAAGCGTAATTTCTAGCAAAATACTGCAACTATAGTAAAATAAAAATACCTCTTTAAAGCTGAAACTATAAGGCATTTATATATGTTTGAAACAAAGTACAACTATCAAGCCTTAAAAATAAAAAAAAATAAAGAAGTTGACTTTTACGTAAAATTTAAGTAAAACATTTACGCCCACTTTATCATGTATAAAAATACTTTACCTGACTTTGGAATCGTAGCATTTATAAATATACTGAAAGGCATTATCTCGAGGATTATTTTAATATACAGCACTACTACACTTTGGTAATAAATAAAATTATATTTATGTCTTAAATGCAGAGCTCACAAGCACTTTGTGCGGCGAGCTGTCTATTTTATTCTCAGTAGCCTCCTCCAGCACCACATTTCAAGGGCGTCAATCTTCTAACGATCTCTTTGACGAATTGTCTATGTTTCAGCTCCGTCAAGAAAAATAGGAAAAACTAAGCATTTCATTAAACAAACCTGTATTACACCGGTCTGAGTTTTGAAATTCGTTGAGTCAATTCCGTCCACACAAACCGCAGCCGTTCCATCCTCATAAAGTCTTTGAATGAGATACACCAGATGTTGAGGTACACCCATTTTGAGAAGTACTTCCCCAGCTTCCATCACTTAACGGTGTCAAAAGTAAAGCTTTTGACACCGAAAGTCCATGAAGCATATAAATAGTGGGATATTGAGCTTTTTCCGCGACTTGCCTTAGGTTGAGAATCTGTTCATGGGTTCTTTTTCCCTTTAAACAAAGCCTGCTTGCTTTTGAGCGATCACCCAGCCTATGTATGCCTGTAGCCTCGTATTAAGAATATCAATATTTGAAGACGGACCTTGCTAGCGTGGGATATAAGAGATATTAGGCGGAAGTTAATGCACTTTTTGGTTGAGCCATTTTTGTGGAGTGGGATGATATAAGGAATGCGACCAATGGCCAAAAGGCCTCGTTCCCGTACTCCATTTTGGTGAACAGATGACTTGTAAGATATCCACACGTACATCCTCCATAATCTTAGATATTTCAATAGGGATTTCGTCTGCACCTGTGGCTTTGTCGCATTCGAGATGTCTTATAGCGGCTTCTATTTCTGATTTCACTATACGCGGTTCCTCTTCTGTAGATGTTGTGCTAACCTCAGGAAAATTTGATTGTTGTTTTTCTAGGAACAAGGACTTGCATTCGTATTCTCACATTTTAACAATCTGGTTAATCCCTGTAACAGTGGTTTGCGCAACTTAAGCTTGAGACTGCATATCAAAAACTCATGATCCGAAAGACAGTCGGCCCCAGGCAAAGTGTGGGCGTTAAAAATCGAGCTCCTCCACCTAGGTCTGATCAGAACGTAATCGGTCTAGTTACGGTGTTTGCCATCATCAGGGCTGGCCCAGGTGTAGTCTCTTGAACACAGTTTTCCAACACCACCCGTGTTGGAAAACTGTGTTCATAATGTTGAGATTATTATCAGAAGCAATAAGGCGCTCATCTCTGTCATTTCGTGTTCCCAAACCATATAACCCAACTATATGCTGCAGTCCGGGCTCGTTTTCTGCATTGAAATCACCCAGAACATAGAGGTTTTCTACTTGGGACTTGCGCCATGTGGAACTCCAGTTTGCTGTAAAAGGCCTTTATGATATCATCGTCAGGTGCTGATGCAGGTGCATAAACCTGGATAATATTTAATTGGTGGAGGTGAAGCATTAATTTTGATAGAAATAATCCTCTCATCAATTGAATCCTCTGGTCAAATTGACGCATTCATATAATGCGTAGTATTATGAAAAAATGCCAAACTTAAATAACATTGTAAGAGCATAATATGGAATACGTATATTTAAATAAGTTTATTAGCCTTATGCCACTTGAGAGGGCAGCTGCCTGCGACATGGACGCGGAGGAGGGGGAAGCTGTTCTGGACAACCCGGAACATTTTAAGCATGTAAGGAAGTGGGTAAGCGAGTTGCCGTTGCCAGGTTCTTCCGCATCATTACCACCGTCGTGTAGTGTGCCGGAACCTGTACCCTCAACATCAGGTACTACTGTTCCTATGCACACTACAATACGGGAAACCGAAGGCAGTGAGTTCGATTCCGATTTTGATGACGAATTCGATGTCGACGAAGTCATTGCTTCCGGCGGTATGAGTCGAAATATCCCGGACGACGACGAATTGGATGATGGTGTTCGTAATGTGGTACAATCGGTGGAAAGGGAAATGGATGAAGCTGTCGACAACTTGGATGGCATATCTCCTGATTTCTGTTGGCAAGCAAACTTTGATACCTTTGCTGGTGTACCTGAAACTTTTTCAGGTCCTCCCCCAGGGGCTATCAAGGATTATGATACACCCTATGATGCCTTTATAGATATCTGGAGTAGAGACATCATGGATATTATCTGTACGGAAACCAACAGATATGCCAAACAAGTAATCGGTGCTCAAACTGCAGCAGGCACTTTGAAAGCATCATCTCGTCTACATCGTTGGGTTGACACCGATGTAGACGAGTTGTACATGTTCCTCGCTATTTACATACTCATGGGGTTGGATCCGCGTACTTCTCAGCACGAATATTGGAAGATCAATAGCTATCTGGAAATGCCAAAGTTCAGACAGCTGATGACTTTTAACCGCTTCATATTGTTAAGCAAATTTCTTCATTTTACGGACAATTCTGATCTAAGTCAGGATTTGCCGTTAAGTGGAGGGATACAGCTCTCAGCAAAGTTGCGGAAACTCGCACCAGTAATTTGTCATCTAAATTCAAAATTTGAACGTTTGTATAATTTAAATCACGACATAGCTATTGATTTTTTTTTTTTTTTTTTTTATAAAAGGCAAACAAGATGACCACACTCCGCCTGATGGTAAGCGGTAGTGAGATCCAAATATGAGGTCGACAGGCACAATAGATCATATTGCGCCTGTCGCACTCACCCTGTCCTGCTTAAATGCCGTTTCACGCCCCGCCTGAAGAGCCCGGGATCATAGGAGGGAGGGAAAACATGAGCTGGAAGGGCATTCCATGCCTTAATGGCACGGGGCAGAAATGAAGAGCTGAACCTCTTAGTCCGAGCCACCAGCGACTGCATTGTATGTGGATGGCAGCGCTGTCCTGCACGTGTCGTTCGGGAGTGGAAAGGGGAGGGAGGGATTAGCTGAAATAGCTCTTCAGAGCATTCCCCATTAAAGAGACGGTAGAGAACACTAAGACCGGCAATGTCTCTACGTAGTTGTAGAGGCTCCAGAGTTTCGGACCCCTCTACATCACCGACAATACGGATAGCACGTCGCTGCAACCTATCGAGAGCGTCGAGCAAGTATTTTGCGGAGCCATCCCAGAGGTGACAGCAATATTCCACACATGGGCGAACTTGTGCCTTATAAAGAAGGCAGAGCTGCACCGGTGTGAAAAATCGCCGCACCTCTGTTCAGGATCCCCCAGTTTGCGGGAGGCTGTTCTAATGACGCTCTCGATGTAATCCCGCTGGTTCAGGTCGCGGCGAACATCTATGCCAAGGATGCTAAAGGCTATCCTGTATTGGTAAGGGGGTGCTCTGAAGAGTAGGATGGGAAAGGAAAGGGAGACACTTTACTAGAAAAACACACACCTGTGTCTTCTTGGCATTGAACTCGACAAGATTGCATGAGCCCCATTCGGAAATGCGGTCCAAGACCCCGTCAAGCTCGGCGACAAGAAGGTTCCTCTTTTCCTCGGTTTCGGTCTGCTTTACCCCAGGTCTTCCAAAATAACGTGCGTGGACAGTGCTGTCATCTGCATAGCAATGAATGTTGCCTAGTGACAACATGTCATTGATATGCAGCAGAAACTAATGTCGGCGACAGAACGGAACCTTGAGGTACACCGGAATTTATTGGGTGGAAACAGGAAGTGCGTCCGTCACAAAGGACACGAATCCTGCGCCCCTCCAAAAATCCCGCAATCCATTCGCATAAGCGAGGTGGCAGACCGTATGCCGGGAGCTTGGAGAGAAGCGAACGATGCCATACACGGTCAAACGCTTTAGCGATATCAAGGCTAACTGCCATAGATTCGCCGTGCTTCTCCATAGCCTCCCCACAGAGGTGCGAAACGTACGCTAGAAGATCACCCGTGGACCGTTTTGGTCTAAAACCGTATTGACGGTCATGCAGCAGCGAGTGATCCTCTAGGTAGCGGATGAGCTGGGCGTTAATAATCCGCTCAAACACCTTACCCAGTACTGAGGTTATAGCTATGGGCCGGTAGTTGGCAGGATCAGACCTTTTTTGGGGACAGGCTGAACATTCGCCTCCTTCCAAGCCCGGGGCACGATGCCCGAGGTATATGAGAGGCGGTACAGGCGTGTGAGTACTGGGAGACAACTCCGCTGCGCAAATTTGAAGTACTAACGCTGGAATACCGTCTGGGCCACTAGCTTTCCTTACATCGAGTGACTGCAACTCAGCACGTACATCACATTGCCTGATTCGGATCTCAGGCATATGAGCACCGCAATCTGGAATTTTAGGCGGCTGTGCTCCACCGTCATCAATGCAGGAATTGGCCGCAAAAGATTGGCAAGCAAATCTGCCTTCTCCTGCGGCTGATGAGCTAGTGAACCGTTAGGATATTTCAGCGGGGGCAACGAAGGCAGACAGAAGTTGGATTGCACATGTTTAGCCAGGCGCCAAAAGGAGCGGCTACCCGTGGGATGCCTAATAAGGTCCTGGCCAACACGTGCAACTCGCTGGGCATCTGGTCTAATGTAGAGCCTTTTGGTGGCCTTGGTGGCTTTGTTATAGGCTGCTTTGATTGAAGTAATATTAGGATCCCGGAGTGCATGAGCCCTGGCCCAGTTGCGGTACGCCGTCCGTTTCAGTTCAACGGCTGCGGCGCACTCACGACTGAACCAGAGATCATCTTTGCGACCGCTGGTGACATCAGTAAATGGAATGTAATACTCCATTCCAATACTGATCTCACCCGCAATAGCCGCTGCACACTCCGTGGGATCACTTCCTCCAAAGCAGCACTGCCCCCAAGGGATGGATGCGAAGTATTCACGCAAACCATCCCAATCTGCCGACGAGTAGCGCCACAGTCTCCGCGTCACCTCCACGGGTTGTGGGGGAGCGGTGCATGGCACTGTTGCACCCACCAGGCAGTGGTCGGAGGACCCCAGTGGGGCACAAACCGACACTAGGTACCCCGATGGTATGATGAGTCATTGACCTTATACAAGGGCCGCTTGTCCTGGGTTCAAGCTATAAGGTCAGAGGCCGCGCGGTTTGGCATAAAATCATTTGAATTATGCGAGTCTAAAACTGGTTATATGTACAGGTTTGAGATTTACACTGGGAAGAATTCTGTACGCGGCGATATCGTGGCTCCTAGTGTTGGTTTAGCTGGCAAGAGTACCCAAGTGGTACTCGATTTATTGAAAGGTCTCGAACGGAGAGGACACTGTGTTACGATGGATAATTATTATAATTGCCCATCGTTGGCACGGTACCTTAAATCTTTGGGATTTGATTGTCTGGGGACATTGCGTCCTAATCGCAAACACGTACCGGAGGAGATCGCTAAGGTTCCGAAGAATGTGGCCAAGGGTACGATCATAAGTCGTCACTCTGGAGACGTTTCATGCATTGCATGGAAAGACTCCAAAGTGGTAACTATGATCTCCACCTACCACACCGACGAAACCTATGTAGGTCGAAAGGCTGGACGCGAGCTGGTAAAGCCCGTGGTTGTAAGAGATTACAACAATACTATGGGAGGAGTTGATCTAAAAGATCAAAAACTCTCTATGTATTTGATGGAACGAAAGAGATGTGGGGCATTCCATGCCAAGCGGACAGGTAAAAAATGTTGATGCTTCAGATTTCAACAATATTTTACTATGTTATACCTGTATAGGTCCTCAACATAGACAATCAATATTTTTACTGTGTGATATATAGTTATTGATTTAGAGGCTAATGAAGTTTGGACTCTACAGCAGAAATGCAAAAAATAAACCTAATACATGATTTTTTTAGTTTAGTTATTGAGCCTTCTTGTGACATTTTTAGAAAGTGGATTTTTTTATTTTTTAAAGAAAAAAAAATGGTTCTTAATTTTTAACCTCGTTATTCTCAAACTTGGACCACTTTAATTTTTTTGAATTTTCTTCCAAAAATAGCTCATAGTATGTAGATAATCCTTGCCAAGTCTCATAATGGGCCCGGAAATAGTTTAGGAGCTAGACCAGTTACTAGGCCGGAGCACAGCGGTAGGCGCCGCCGTGCCGCGCCTGCCGCACGTTAGTTGCACTTATTACTTACTTTAACTGATTGAAAGTTTTGGTAAAAGTACTGTTAGGAATGTTCAGTGGTTTTTCACGCTTTATAAATTAAATTATATACAATTATTCGAGATTTCGCGATATTATCTTCTATTTTTTCCAGTTGTCCTGCCTTCGGCGCCGACAACAATCAATGACCCCTATTCCAAACTCCCGCACCCCGATTTTTGAATTTTCCGCGGTAAAATCGAGAGTTATGGTTGGTCGACCGAACTGTGCATATCGACCAATCAACTCAGAGCTCTTTACATAGCGGTAAAATTCCAGAGTTCTGATTGGCCATTATTAAAGGACGTTAACCAACTACTCTAAAGCTAGCCAATCAGTCTTGAATAGAGTTGACAGTATTAAAGTGTTTGTTTACTTTATATTTAAAAAGAACAGTTGATAAGAATAATTATTGCAGTGCGCCATCTGTTGTAGAACAGTAGAACATTTAAATGGCGATGACGCTTCGCATTTGAATTTCGTCGTTAATTTAGTCAGTGACTCAGTAACTACTCAGTGAACGGACGCGTGACGAGTGTTTTTTTTTATCTGTTTCGTGATATTGTTACCGTACTGAAACGTATTATTCAAACATCATGGCGACTTATAGGGATCGTTGTTATAACCCATTCAAAATACCTACTCATAGAAAAACTAAAGACTTAAGAAAGTTGTCAAAAATGTTAGCAGATAAGTGGTCAGTTACAAATAAGAACACATATGTCTGTAAACAATGCAGAGATCGTCTCGCTAGTGAAGTGCCGCCAATAATAACTGACGAAATAGCCCACAGCAGTCAATCAACTGAATCATCAATCCAATTTTCACAGCAATCCCAAGGTTCGAATTATATCCCAGACGAAAATAAGCTTACTAAATCGACGCAGACAGAAGAAGTATTTGACGGCAACGAAATACTTTTACAGCTGAAAGAGAAATTTAATGATCATTCTACATCAGTTTCTATGAAAACAATGATTCTCACTTTAGCACCTAAATCTTGGAGTGAAAATAAGCTTGCTGAAGAATTTCATACCTCTCGGAGGCAGGCAAGAAAAGCCAAGGAATTGGTCTCAAACACTGGTATTTTAACATCACCAAATCCACGTGCGGGGCGGCAGCTAGCATTGGAAGTGATAGAGTTGGTAAGAGCGTTTTATCTTAGAGAAGACAACACACGAATTATGCCAGGAAAAAAGGATTTCGTGTCTATAAAATTAGATGACGGCAAAAGAGTTCATGACGACAAAAACAGCTTTTAATGTGTAACATTAATGAGCTCTATCGACAATTTAAAACTGAATATCATACTGCAAAAGTAGGAATTTCAAAATTCTTTTCATTACGGCCTAAACAGTGCATTTTTGCTGGTGACTCAGGTACACATGTGGTTTGTGTATGTATTTATCATCAAAATGTAAAATTGATGCTGAGTGGAGGAGACATATCATCTCTTACATCTGATACTGTTATTCCACTGCCATCTTACAAGGATTGCTTGCAAAGGATGATGTGCCTAAATCCGACTTCAATTTGTCATTTAATGAAACAGAATTCACCAGCAAGCGAACGTTGTAGCAATTGCCCTGGGATTGAAACAATTCGAAATCACCTAAAAAAAACATTTGATGACCACCAAATAGCCAGTGTTCAATATAATACATGGATTGGAACAGATCGTTTCACCATCGCCACTCAAGTCCTTCCTTCCGATGATTTCGTCGACAGCCTTTGCGCAGCCTTGGAACTACTGAAGCCACATGCGTATATCGCAGACCAGCAAGCTCAATATTTTAGACAGTTAAAAGAGAGTATTACAGAAGGTAACATCATTACTCAGTGCGATTTTGCCGAAAACTACAGATTTATTGTCCAGGACGCAGCTCAATCATTCCACTGGAACAATGACCAAGCCACTCTCTTGACTTCAGTATATTATTACAAACAGGACAATAATTTAAAACACGGAAGTATAGTGATGATATCCGATGACTTAAAACACGATACTGCAACCTTCTACACCTTTCAAAAAATACTGCATAAACATCTTCAAGAAAACAACATAATTATAGACAGATATATTTATATCACTGACGGGGCTTCACAACATTTCAAAAACAGATTCAATTTTATTAATCTGTTTCATTTCAAGCAGGATTTTGGTGCCGATGCTGAATTCCATTTCCATGCTTCTTCACATGGCAAGGGCCCGTGTGACGGTCTTGGCGGCAATTTAAAACGCCTAGCAGCTCGGGCTAGTTTACAATCACCGAACAGTACTATCACGACTCCTGAAAAGTTGTACGAGTGGGCTAAAACATCAATGCCCCAAACGTACACATATTATGCCCGAAAGGAAGACATCGAAGAGAACAGATGTTTTCTAAAAGACAGGTTTGCGACTTCGGTGACAATACCCGGTACAAAAAAATACCATGCCTTCATTCCGTCAGCTCAGGGTATTATTATAAAGCGCACCAGCAAAGCAAAGACTCATAAACATGTTAAAATATGTAAATAAAATTGTTGCTTTTTTATTAATATATTGTATTATTCATATTTGTAACTGGTCTTGTAACTGGTCTAGCTCCTAAACTACTCCCGGGCCCATTATAGGACTTGGCAAGGATTATCTACATACTATGAGCTATTTTTCAAAAAAAAATAAAAAAAATTGAAGTGGTCCAAGTTTAAGAAAATCAAGTTTAAAAAATAAAAATACATTTTTTTTAAAAAAAAAATTAAATTTATCTACTTTCTAAAAATGTCACAAGAAAGCTTAATAACTAAACTATAAAATTTATGTATTCAGTGCAATGTTTTTACATTTTAAACATTGTTTTTTGAGACTACAAATAGTGCATTCCTGCTGTAGATTCAAAACTTCATAAGCCTCTAAATCAATAACTATATATCACACAGTAAAAATATTGATTATCTATGTTGAGGACCTATACAGGTATAACATACTAAAATATAATTGAAATCTGAAGCATCAACATTTTTTACCTGTCCGCTTGGCATGGAATGCCCCATGTCTGAAATGGTACATGAAAATGTTTAAAAGGTTGCTGAACGTCAGTGTGCACAACGCTCTTATATTATTGTTGAGTTCTTTAGGTCGTCGCAATATGACTTTGCTTACGCATCGTAAATTTCGCGAACAGCTCGCTACGGAACTCGTGACGGCTCATTGCCGTCCGTCACGAGATATTGTAGTGCCTGTAACGGAAACTATGAGGCTAAGAAAGGACATCGTTCACGTACCTAAATACCTCACCACTAAGGAGAGAAAGCGTTGTCATATATGTCTTCGCAAGGGTATACACAAGATGGTGCATTTACAATGCCGAACCTGCGATGAGTCATTGTGCTTTGAGGATTGTTGGATGGTTTGGCATTCCGATCCACAACTTCCAGGCAAAATGGTCCACGTTCGGAAAAGGAGACGTAATTGATAATGCATCATCTTTTTGTACCTGATTTGAATGGTTCCTAGGTTATGTTTGCTATTATTCAATTTCCCTATGATAATCTTTCCATAAATAGGACAATTGTCGGTTATGTTATTATGTAAAGTCCAGATTTTACCAATAGCATTAATTGACACTAGGCGGAATTCTTGTTACATACAATATTTAATCCTGAGCAGTTAGCTTCGCCCTTCGACTATATAAGTGCCTTTGTGTCTGTTGTGGCATTTGTTAACCTTTCCTTCAATACCATTGTACCATATTTCTACACGTTATCAAGTTCGGTATGAATGTGTGCGTGGAAGATGTTAGAATAATTTATTTATTATCCTGGATGCAGACATTTTACATCATAATAGTGTCCACGTAGTACTGTATTTACTCCATATTTTTTTTTTTTTTTTTTTTTATTTTTTTTTTATTTTATTTTATTAGGAACAACAAACAGTTACACATTACATAAGAAACAAATAATTATAATTACATACATATAAATTAAATGCATAACCAACGGCGATGTTCACAGATTAATATAGAAAAGATCAGTGTAGTTTACAAAGAAAGTCAATATATAAACTTACAATAAAAAAAAAATACATAATTATAGTTGACTATGGCTGTGACAAATCAGTTGTTTCCCTATGCTGCAAAATATCTATGGCTCGTTTTTTGAAAACACCAGGGCTTACAGAGAAGTCTAAATTGTTAAAGTATTTGTTGAATATTTGTAACAATCTTGTAAAAGGGGCTCGTTCACCAGCGCGCGTCCTGCACCTATCCGTGAAGAAGGTATGGCAGGGACGCCTATTAACACAATTTCTGGGTACCGTAAACAATAACTGGTTAAAAATCTCCATACAATCTATCCTGTTATTCATCACGTTGTACAAGAACATTACTGAGAGAAGAAGACGACGTGATTCGAGACTCATTAGGTTGTACTTTTGTAGTAGTTGATCGTAGGGCAGACGCGAGCGGCGGCAGCAGTAATTCGTTTTAAGAAGAAATTTCCGTTGAATCCTTTCGATCATTGCGTTATATTTCTTATAGTGTGGATTCCAGACTGGGATAGCATACTCCAACTGAGACCTGACTAGTGACCTATATAGTGCAAGAAATGTTTTTTGTTTACGGAACATAATGGTGGACCTAGTGACAAAACCGTACATTTTGAAGGCTTTGTTAACTATTGCATTTACATGGACATCCAAATGGAGTTTTGAGTCGAGTATAGTTCCCAAGTCTTTTATTTGTTGGACTCTGCTAAGCTTTACATTGTAAAGACAATAATCAAAACAAGCCGTGTTTGTCTTTTTAGTGAAGCTAATACAGGCACATTTAGGTAGGCTAAGGAACAGCTTATTATTTGCACAATAGTCAGCGAGCCTATTAAGGTCTGCTTGCAACAGGATACAGTCATCTAAGGAATGGATGCTCCTATATATTTTCAAATCATCTGCATACAGTAGAAATTTAGAATGTGAAAAGCATTTGGAGATGTCGTTAACGTACAGTAGAAAAAGTAAGGGTCCAAGAATAGAACCCTGTGGCACGCCTGATGTTACGGTGACTAGTTCCGACTGATATCCATTCAAAACAACGAGTTGAGTTCTGTTACTAATATACGATCCAAACCAGCGCAATAAGTTACCCCGAATTCCATTGAATGCAAGCTTTTCCATTAGAAGTCTGTGATCAACCTTATCGAAGGCTTTTTGGAAGTCTGTGTACACGGCATCAACTTGAATTTGAGCATCCATATTGCGAAATACATAATTGGTAAACAAAGTAAGGTTAGTAGTAGTTGAGCGCAATTTAACAAAGCCATGTTGTTCTTGGAGCAGGAGTCTATGGAGGGTCGGATAAACTTCCCCGTGTATAAGCCGTTCAAAGGTCTTCGAGAGTACAGGAAGTATAGAGATTGGTCGATAGTTCTCGATATTATGGTTATTGCCTGACTTGAAAATTGGTGCAATGTTGGCACGTTTCCATATAAGAGGGAAGACGCCTTCTTGTAGGCATTTATTATAAATAACATAAAGAGGCCTGCAAAGTGCCGAAGACGACTTAAAGAATACTGGGGGAATACCATCGGGACCAGATCCTTTAGTGATGTCGAGAGTTTTTAAGGCTTTAAGAATGGCGTTGCTGGATATATGAATGTTTGAAAGAATATTGCTATTATGATGGTAATCATGTCGTGGTTCTTGGTGCCATTTTTTGGGGTCGAATGAGCTTTGTTCATATACAGAATAAAAGAAATCAGAAAAAAGGTTGCATATATCTGTGGGATTATCTGAATGTGTACTTAGATAATACATGTTGGACGGCATATTTCCTTGTTTGTTGCGATTTTTTATGTAAGACCAAAAATATTTTACATTATGAGTGATACTATCTTCTACAGTATTAATATATTCTTTATACAATCTAGCACATTGAGCTTTAAACCTGCTACGATATATAGAAAAGGTTTCATAGTCAGATATGTTTTTGTATTTCTTCCATTTGCACCAAGAACGTTCCTTATTTTTAAATATATGGATTAGGGAGGAGTTAAACCAGGTTGGGAAGTGGGATGATCTAGCGCGCCTTATTGGAACATGTTTATTAATGATTTTATTTATGTTATTGTAGAACACGTCAACCGCTTCTTGAGCGGCAAGGTCCGATAAAAGTGTATCCCAATCCATATTTGCAAGTTCATGGTTAATGCTTTCATAGTCGGCCATATGGAAATTGGGTTTAGGCGTTTGGTATTTATGCATACGTTTCACATTTGTATTTAGGATAGTTAGTGCACAAAACGGAGGATGGTGAGAGTCGGGCGACAATAACGGGATGCAGGTGGATACATCGGTGTCAATATTGGCTATGAATAGGTCTAACGTTCGACCCAGTTCGTTTTTTAATTTATTATATTGACTAGCATTAATAGTATGCATGAAGTTAAGAAGATATTGGCCGGCCGATCCTACCCCTACAAAAGGGGTGTGATCAGTCCAGTCTATCCCCGGCAAGTTGTAGTCACCCAATATAAGGAATCTTTCAGTTGACTCACAGCTAACGCTCTGTAGAAGAGAATCAAAGTGGGATTCATATATTTCGGCCAAAGTGTGGGGAGGAAAATATGTGGCACTGATAATATGCTTTTTCGCGGGGGTAGAAGCCATCAGTGTTAGTAAAACTTGTTCAAATGTAGAAGGGTCGAAATTAGAAACCATTCTAATGGGCTTTAGTTCTTTACGAACTGCTATTAAAACTCCACCACCCTCCCTTTTTTTCGTAGCAAGGCGATCGCGGTCACATCTGAACACTCTATAACGGCTGTCAGCCAATTCAGTGTCAAATATTTCTGGAACCAGCCAGGTCTCGGTCAAAACTATGATATCATAAGATGCAGAAAGAATGTTCATGTATAAGGTATGGATTTTTGTACGGATTCCGCGACAATTCTGATAATATATTGATATATTTTTATCCATAAGAGATTCCCAGTAGATAATAAATACATATTGATTTAAAACAAGTTGTAAAAAGAAAATGAGTCACATTAATATTCTTTCGGCACGATAACTTCACAGCTAAAGAATACAAAGAAAAAATATTGTATTTTAATTCTTGATACATATCAATGAAAGAAATGGGTATAACAGGTAAAAAGTCATTTTCATAATTTAATGACAATGCCACCTCGCGTACGGCCCCACAATCCACGAATTCAACAAGCATCAGATTATCATTTAATGAATTTACATTTTTATAGTAAAAAATAAGGCCCTGAAAGTTGCAGTTACTAATTGAGCGTGGAAGTAGTTTGACGGCGTTTTGATATAATTTTGTCAATATCCTCAGCGGACCTAATTGCAATCGCCGGTGCTGCGTCAGACTCGCGTACAAGGATTGTCGCATTCTTGACCCAGACATATTTAAAGTTGTTTTTACGAGCGGCTTCTCTGCATTGACGAAATAAATGTTTCCTATTAAGTGTAAGGTGCTCATTCATATAAATGCGCTGGGGTGCGCCTGAGATTCCCACACGATCCGATTTAAGTTCCTTGCACTTGCGGAAGGCGCTCAGGATATTATCACGACTAAATCTTGAGGTGACTTTCGCAACAATGTTTTTTGGGTTATTATTTTCCTTATTGGTATGAGGGTCGCGATGAATAGACACGATGTCATTTTGCGGTATTGGATAATTGATACACTTTCCAATAGACTCTAGAATCAACACCAGATTTTCATTTCTTTTTTCAGGAACATTGCTGATCTCTAGATTACATTGTCTGGCCTGTTGTTCAAGTGTATCTATTTTATTTTCTAAAGAATGAACTCTATTATGGAAATTATCCGCCACTTGTACTTTGCTCGAAAGTTGGGCAACATGTTTTTTGAGATCCTCACTTTCCCCGGCATGAAATTGTGCAGAGATTTTCAATTCTGAAACATCGTTCGACAGACCGGCAATGTCTTGCTTCAGGTTTATTTGTTCCGTGCGGAGAGAGTTCACATCCTTTTGAATATTGGACAGCGTATTCTTGATGTCATCACTTATTTTGGACATACTTGCTTCCATGCTGATACGCCACGAATCAAGGGTGCTTTTTAGATCTTGGGTAAAATTAAACATATCATTTTGTGTTATGAAGTTCTGCAGTTCCTTATTAGTAGATGAAGCAAAGGGTACATGCATAGGCGGCGTTGAGCAACTGGAACTACCCGGTTTAGCAACATCCAGTTGGATTTCGCTGTCAAAGGACATATCCAGGGATTCCTTATTATAGATAGGCAGCTGTGTTTGGCGTACAGGTGTGTTAGCATTTGATTTCTTCCTGTTCGTGATATTGCTACAGGAGGGACATTTCCAAACAGCCTTGTGTTTATCCTTGAGGCGAGAGTAATCCTGGGCAGTTATATTTAGGCACTCATTGTGATATTTATCTGTGCACATAGAGCATTGTAAATAAAAATCATTTACTCGAATTTCTTTTTTGCAACCACCACATTCTACTCCATGAGACGCCATAATCGCTTGTGCCAAACAATTATAAACAAAAAAAAAAAAAATGCAAAAAGTTTTCTGGCCAGGATTGAACCTCCGACTTCTCGTTATTAAGCGTACGTGACTCAGACCTCCGCACACTATGCCAGCTCAGTACTTAGGAGATCTTGCGAAATAAGCCATATGCTAGTGGTTTCGATGAAATCAGCACTTGGGATGAACAAGGTAAGTAATTTCGCCGCGCCGCTTCACTGCTCTCGTAGCTCAGTCGCAACAGACGTGGAACCAAACTGCGGCCGGCGGGCGGCACCCGGTTCAAATCCAAGTAGAACACAAAAAGTCACCACAGACACCAACAGCAATCCGCGACGCGACGCCAGGGGACTCCGGAGACTCGGGGGCGCAGCACCCACCCAGTCGACAATCTCACGACGCAGGCCGAGAAAACAACTAATTCAGTTAAATAATATTTGAAGCAAAACTACACACGTCCACTCTGTACAAGACCCGAGGGGCAAGAGGTAGAGATATAGTAGTCAGAATTGTATCCAGTTTCTGCAACATTTATCAACATGACAATGTGTATTTTTTATTGTAATTTGTACTATTTTGTATGTCAACTTACTAAATATTAGTCGTTATGTTCAAAATTATTTTGAAAACAGTATAAGTCGAATAACCTGGTTTTCTGGTTTGAGTTTGTTGAGTAAAACAATAAATGAATTGTATGCGTGTTTGAACTTTTCATAAATACCCTTTTCCAAGTGTTGATGACCGTTTTATCCTATGCTATATGTAAAGTGCATTATATTGATGGCAAAAATAAATATTTATTTTTTCTCTTACTGTAGTTTGTATTTTCATAAAATCTCCTATAACCTATTTATTGAACCCTGGCAGGGTACACAACAGCTGGGTTCGATTCCTGGAGTGGACCACACAATTAGATAGACATTGGCAAAAAAAATGGTTTCATACCTCAAAAACTGGCCAATAGGGCGAGCTCTCTATACAAATGTTGAATCACCCAGCGCGATAGTAGTAGGTATATAAAATGATGCGCTTACCAATATTTTTTCATTATAAAAGTTGTTTCTATTGATTATTTGAATAGCTCGGTGGAACAGTGGTTAGTGGTTAGGTTCACTACCGATGGTTCCAAGAGTTGTGGGTTCGATTCCCACACACAGTATTTTTAAGTAAAATATAAATAAATAAATATCTGGGACATTTCCACACACAGTCATCTGACCCCAAACTAAGCAGAGCTTGTACTATGGGCGTCAGAGACTGATGTACATACATATATATTTATAAATACATACTTAAATACATAATCACACCCAGACACGGAACAAACACCGATGTTCATCACACAAATATTTGTCCCGAGTGGGAATCGAACCCACGACCCTTGGAACCGCCAGCCAGGGTCACTAACCACTGTTCCACCGAGCTAGTCCTAGTACCTAGTACCAAAGTACCTATATTTGTGTATCCACTGTTGATTCTGATATCTGTAAAATAAGTGCTTAAGCTACCCACCACGGGATCAGATCAATGCATGTGATGTTGTGTAATATTTATTTATTATAAGATGACATAGTCATCATAAGCCTATAAATGTCTCCTCTGCTAGGGCACGAGCATACCCTCAAATACCATGCTAGACAAGTGCGGGTTCGTCGACTTCATACAACCCCAGAATTTATTTCCAGGTGTGCAGGTTTTTCTACTACTTTCTGCTGTACTAACAAATAAATTTTAAATAAAAATACATATTATAATAGACTCACCCATACAACCATAAATGTCTAATTTCGCTAGACATTTACAATTCAATTTTACTAATGATTTACTATTGATTTACCTACCTACCTAAATCTCACTGCTTTTTATGAAATAAATAAGAACATAAGAAATCAGTCTAAAGACACCCAATCCTTATGTAAGTACATATTTTTCATTGTCAGAGTAGTTTTGGTATAAAATTTGTACATTTATATATCATATATAGCTGACATGAATCAAATAAACTTTCGAAATTACTTCATGAATAATTTATTTTGTCAAAAAAAAAGAAAACAAAAATGAATGAACCAAAAGGACTTTATTTTATTTTTATTTCTTTAGAATAACAAACATTATAATTATGCAACCAATATCATTATCCTCATAGTAATATAAAGAAAATATAATTTAAATTATGAGTAAACTTTAGCTGACAAGGTTTTTTTTGCTTTGTATTTTCCGTTAAATACGTCTTGGTAACTAACTGGCACAAAATACATTTTATTCTACAATTTTAGCATTAAATTTTATTTTTTTATTATTACTGTCTGTTCCCGACTGTACAAGACTACCCAAATCGTGACGTCACACCTTTCCGATGACAGCGGCTGTCAGTGCGTAAAAAAATTTGCCACGCAAAATGTCCTATTTTTTCTTGTGTGTAAATAATGGAAATTTGTGATAATTTGAAGTGAAATATGTAGTGCTGACGTGTGAATATGTAAGTGAATGTATTTGAGAATCGTATAGTGATATAAGAACGTGAATGTGATCATTTGGGAATTCAGCATTGTAATGTAAGTGTTAGCATGTAAGCAATTAAAATATAAACGAAATAATATAATTAATAATATTTTTTAGACAAAATACATCGTCATGATTGTATTTTTATCCTATAGCTAGTTTCTTCCTCTTTCCAAAAATGTATAACACTTGGCATCTGATTATAAAACAATAGGGTTAATAACATTTTCAGACTTAGTAGTCGTAAAAATTCTAGATTTCTTGAATTTGCTGACACGGGTTGTGTCAGCCCTATATAGGCTATAGACATCTGATAGGTTAAGATATTCTCCGTAAAAACTATGTTCACTCCTCTTAAAAAGGTATCGCAGTTTCTACGCTCACCGAAGGATAGTTTTCCTTTGGAAAAACCAGGCGTTTATAAAAATGACTGCAGCTGCGGGAGCTCGTACATAGGGCAAACGAAACGGACGATTTCGTGCCGGGTGAAAGAGCATATCAGGGCAGTCAAAAACAACGAAGCACAAAAATCGGCATTCGCTCAACATCTTTTAGAATCGGAACGAACCACTGGATTGAGTTTCATAACCCTAAGATACTTTCGACAGAACGCCATTACATACCACGACCGTTCAGAGAAGCTATTGAAATTAAGACATTAAAAAACTTCAATCGTGAAGATGGGTTTCAACTGTCGAATGTATGGCATCCAGTAATACGTTTATGTAAAAATAAAAATGTGTCCGTTTTCGAGGAAGAAAGAAGTGATACCGTGAGTGTAGTATGTCGTGATCGAATTCGGAGTGACAATATTGTGAACGAGGGTAGTGGTGTCGTGCGTAATAAAAGACTTAGAAAGAGGGTAGACCGATATGTCTGCCCTTAGGCCTACCGTCATTCTCGCAGTCCTACAGTTCACCCGTGATTATGGCGCTTGCAACAGTGCCGAAATATCGGGAGCTCATTAAAACAAAACAACATGGTAAATATCCCGGACACTTTCAGTTTTCTAATGTGTGTAACCATGACAGTTTAAAATTATATATATTTAGATGGGTCTGTCAGGGGTAAAACAGGCAAGGAATATTATTTACTGCCTGGAGAATATGCAATAGAGGCTGGGGTTGGATATCTTTTGGTTCAGAATGTTTGCGATAAAATAATTACCATTAACCCGGCGTCATTGAGGCAGGGTCAATATGACCCTGTACGTTTTATTTATGCAATATTTTTCAAAATTATTGCCGCGGTTAACCGTGTGTCTCAGTAGCTGCCATTAAGGATCACACCCGTCCGTTGTGCGCGTCTCTTCAATCGGCCGGCGCCTGTGCAAGGAGCTATACGAGTGTGAAGTCGCAACCGGGTAATTATGACCCAGCTCAACGGCGACGTTACGTCTTTGTGCCGTAAAAAGTTTCCAATTTATTAAGTTTTTTTTACCTAAATACGCTTTATTTTTTTAAATAAATATGTAAAATGGTCTTCTATTAGAGGGAGCGCCGTCGAATCCTATCAATACTTGAAGAATCTTCAGATAGCGATGAAAATGAGCTTAGAGCATCTGATTATAAAAGCAAAGACCATGTTAGTGTGCGTAGTGAAGCAAGTGATATCGAACAAGAAGCGAGTGATAACGAAGATGACATTCCATTAGAAGATTGTCCCTAGAAGTGAAGTGTGTACAAAAAGGATAGAAACACAAATCATACATGATACACATGTCTCAATTAGATGCCCTGAACACTTGATTTCTTATTGCGAAAACTGCAGTGAAACCCTCAGCAAAAAAGACTAAAAAAAACAAGTTTCTATATTTTTGTGATGTCTAATTGAAAGTTCTATTATTGTAGACTATATTTAAGAACATTTTTAATAAATGAAAGGTTTTATTATGATAAAAAAAGGAGATTTATAAGAGACTTATGTTTTTTTCACTTAATTGAAAGAAGTATCTTCTTAAACACTTCTGTTCTTTTCACTTAAAAGAACAGAAGTGTTTAAGAAGATATGAAATACACATAGTTTAAGTTGATTTTATTGATTGTTTATTTGCCAAAGTCTATCTAGTGAAGGCATTTTTTAAAAATAAATAAAAGAATTTTCAAATTAATAAGTGTTTCTTTTTCAAACGAGGTAAAATTGTACAGGGTCATAATGACCCTCCTCAACGTTAGTGTAACATTTTTCCGCCACAATGACGCCGGGTTAATAACACGTGCAAATCCAGTCACTACTGAATACGATGTATATTCCATGACTTTTTTTGATACAACTTTGGAGGACAAGGTTATTTGTGATCACAATGAGCAAAAGTTAGAACTTCAAAAACTTTTGTCTGAGTTTGGTAGTTCTTTTTCAACCGGATTTAAGGATTTAGGATTTAGCATGGTTGGTGAGGTGGTAATTGGTAACTCCGAACCCGTTGTCTACAGACCGTACAGAATGTCTCATGGTGAATGGACACAAGCGAGTAATATGGTACAAGAGATGTTAGATGCGGGTATAGTTCGCGAATCATCATCGCAGTACGCTAGTCCCATAATATTGGTACAAAAGAAGACAGGGGAGAAGAGATTATGCGTTGATTTTCGTGCTCTAAACCAGCGCACAAAAAAGGACCACCACCCACTTCCCCGAATCGAGGATCAACTGGACCAACTAGCTGGAAGCAAGTTATTCATTTCGTTGGATCTTGCTTCTGGCTATTATCAAATACCTATATCAGAGGCTTCGCGAGATAAAACAGCGTTCGTGACACCTGACGGACAATTTAAGTTCAATAGGATGCCATTTGGCCTCGTAAACGCTCCGTCAGTGTTTCAAAGAACAATGAATACAATAATGTCTGACGCCAAAGTGAAGAATGCACTCATCTATATGGATGACGTGCTGATCCCGGCAACATCTTTTGAGGAAGGTCTTCTCAGATTGGAAGAAGTCCTCACACTGTTGAGGAAGGGTGGCTTGACTCTAAAATTGAGCACGTGTCAATTCTTTTTCAGTCAAATAGACTTCCTGGGATTTGAGGTAAGCGCTGAGGGCATTAAACCAGGTTCTAGGAAAACTGAGGCTGTAGCCCAATTTCCAGCTCCAAAGAATGCCCATGAATTGAGGCAATTTATAGGTTTGGCCGGCTTCTTTAGGAGATTTGTGAAGGGCTTTGCAAACATTGCGAGACACTTGACGGACCTCCTGAAGAAAAACTCTGACTGGAAATGGGAGAAACCCCATGAGGACGCGTTCTTGTCATTAAAGAATATACTAACAGAACGTCCACTTCTAGCATTATATGACCCCAAACGAGAAACTCAAGTGCAAACTGATGCATGTAAAACGGTATTGGGGGTATTCTCCTTCAGAAATCTGATGAAGGATTATTCAAACCCGTTACCTACTACAGTGGTAAGACCACCCCAGAAGAGCAGCGTCTTCACTCTTTTGAGTTAGAGACATTAGCGATTGTGGCATCTCTAGCTATGTTCCGGGTATATATGATAGGTATACCGTTTAAAATCCTAACTGACTGTAACTCCTAACTGACCTAACCGACTGCACTCAGGACTTCTACGACAAAACGGGATCTCGTACCTCGCATCGCGCGATGGTGGTTACAGTTGCAGGAGTACGACTGTGAAGTAGAGTATCGTCCTGGATCCACCATGCTACGCGCTAATGCATTGAGCAGAAATCCCGTTAGTGACGCGACTGACATTGTTCACGTGCTTGACGTTCTGAATGTCGGTACTGAAGACTAGATTGCGACCGTGAAACCGTGGTGCATAACCGGACAGGAAGGTTTGGATTTACGTTGGGTACCAAAAGGCGTCCGATGGCAAATCGTCACAATGAATCACGACGATCTGGGACACTTCGGATTCGAGAAACACTTTCTCGGATTCAGCAGTCCTTCTGGTTTCCTAAAATGAGACGCTTCGTAAAGAAGTATGACCAATCTTGTTTGCAGTGTGCATACCATAAAGGTACCACGGGCAAACAAGAAGGTGAACTACACCCCATACCTAAGTCTGAGCTTCCATTTTTAGACAGTTCATGCCGATCATTTAGGTCCATTTGTTCGGAGCACAAAAGTAGACGGGACGTCAAAATTTGTGAACATTACGGCTGTAAGAAACACGAAAACTTTAACGTCAATAAAGGTGTTGAAGGATCATATCAGCTACTTTGGTGCTCCAGCAAAGCTCATTACCGATAGAGGTTCTTCATTCACAAGTCACGATTTTGACAAATTTATCAAGTCTTTGGGCATTAGACACGTTTTAAATGCGGTGTCAGCGCTACGTGCAAATGGTCAGGTGGAATTGTTTAACCGTTCTATCCTCGACGCTTTGTCAGCTAAGTGTCCAGATAAGAATGACAAAAATTGGGACAATCATATTTGGAATATTCAGTTGGGACAGTGGAACAGAAACCTTTTGAGTGACGTAATTGCCGAAACTGTTAACGGGACGGGGAGAAAATTAGGACTGATACCAACGAAAGAATTCGTAATCAGCAAGCTAAGGACAAGGAACGTTTCGATGCAAAGCGAAAAGCAAGTCATATTTATTCAGAGGGTGATCTGGTAAGTGTTAATAGGGATGTTCCTGGCGACGGGAAGTCTTTGAAATTAGCTGCTAAATACCAGGGCCCATACCGTATTAAGAAAATATTACCAAATGAAAGGTAAGGTAAGGACACGCCATTAATAAAGAAAAAGAATCATCGCACTTACGATAACATCATAGCTGTAGATAAATTAAAGCCGTGGTTGTGTTTCAATAAAAACTTTGGGTCAAGCTCCGATTCCGGAACGGAAAATAAAAATGATGATGAGTAATAATTTTTAACTGTTACCAATAATTATAAATCAGTTGTTATTTATAATATACTCGTAATATATTTTTGTTATTAGTATGCATGTTACTAGCGACAAAACACATTATTACTTTACTAATAAAGCTAAAAAAATATAAATAAATAAATATTATTGTTAGTAAATATAAATGATGTTAAATGTAATTGATATTTAAATGTAATTGATAATAAATGTAATCTATATCACAATAAAGATAACAATTTACTCAAATTAAATACTGTAGGTAGGGTAACCAGTATATTTATTGGCACCTAATGCTGACTTTTGTCTTTGGCTTCAAAAATTCAATTGGACTTACGTTAGTTACAGATTTATTTAGCATAAATGGATTTTTAGATACAAACAGATTCCTAAAATGATAGTACAATTTAAAAATGTATCCTTATTCATTTAAAAAAACTCAAAATAATAGACAGTCACATAAATTAGTCATTGGCACTATGGTGCAGTGATTGACACTGTAACTTAGTACAATCATTGGCACTCACAAAGGCATTGCAATTATTAGCATAGTGCCTACCTAGTTACTACAACTATTTAATTAATGCTTAAATTGAATCAGTATTCTGATGAATTAATGAAAATACTGGATATCTTCATTATTTCGTCGTCTGATAATCAAATCATCGACTTGTTGACGGTATAGACTGAGCGTAATCAATAGGTGGTTGTATAGAAGTGGTAAGATGAGATTCCGCGTCATATGCCGCAGTCCAACGATAGCTTGACGGCGGTGGGTGTGAGAACACTCCCGTCAGCATTGCACCAACGGCTGTCGTTGAGAGACGGGAGTGACCTTGCGTACCGGGTCCCCTGTCGCTCCCCCCGGGGAGGCTAGAGGGAGCCCGTGGAGGCTCCGCCGGTGGTGTTGTGCGTGAAGGCTCTGCCAGGTACCACGGCACCACCAGGCGGTAGGCGGTGAGGTACGCCGCGAAGTTTATTGGGTACACCTCTAGTGGCCCTAGGAATTGCACCTTAGCCCTGGAGCAGCTGCCGGTCTTTTCCATCTCAGCACCCTCTGCCGGGAGTCCCACACACCACCTTGGGTAAACCCCTGCCCAAGGTAAGTGCATCAAGCATTTTCCGCGTCAAAAAAATAAAACTAGGAATAAAGGATTCAGAAGTATAGCGATTGGCAGGTCTGCCAATGACTGAGCGGTAATATATATTTCAGTGCAATTATTGGCATAGCAAAAACTGCGTGAACACAAATCTTTTTTTTCGAAAAAGTTAAAAATCATATTCCTAACACATAATATCATGACGTAAAGCTGAAATATCCTTCAAATGGTTACCTGAAAACGTATATAATTCACTTCCAACGCACACCTCACCAAACTTTTTCACGTTAAAATTGCCGCGAACTTTCACTGTCGATTTAGTCCAACAGAAAAACAATTAAGACGTCATTTTAGCGTACAGTTAAGTATTTCCATGTGTAAATGTAGAAATTTGCCGCTAAATAGTAGTTTCTTCATATCAAAAACGTATTTACTAAATTAAATATTTAAAATGAAAGGCAAAAGTGCCAATCACTGGGGGGGGTGCCAAGAATGGTACAGCTTACCCTACTTGCAAAAATAAATCTTTACATAATGGGTCATGTATTTTCAGTTGTATAAAATTTGTAAACTTTACGTAAGTGAATTGTTTTATTATATAAGTTTCTTTTGAAATTATTATTAGGTATTTAATCTTAATTATTCTCATGACGGAGGGACCCGTCAATTCAGGATGGACGAGTTGTTAGGATAGATATAATAATTAATAGATGATATAGAGTAGTTTATTGTTATAATTAAAAATATTATTTACGCAGGTAATTTATTATTTAGTTAATTACATTAATTGATTAATTAATTAGAAATTATAATAATATAATAAATTTAAATGTCACTTCCGGTTTTGGCGCTATCGTCACGGCGAACGAACGATAGCGCACATGGCAAGTCAGTCGTCTGTTGTACGCTGCGCCGGAGATATCGTATAAAGCTAAAGTAGTGTTGTGATACAGTGAAAGTGCAGTGAAGTGTCGTGTGATTACGTGGTGGTTAAATTAATTGTAAAAGCTGATAGTGAATTGGTGGCAGATGTATTGATGAAAATAGGTTAAAATATTAATTGTTTCATAACTTAATTACATTCGTTTTATTTACAACTCGTAGTAGGCCTATTTCAAGACTTAATAAAGTTAATAGCTCCTTTGTTGGACTAGGAGTAAAAATGTTCAATAAGTTACCTATAAGTATTACTAAAATTTACCTTTTCAAAAATTCAAAGAATGTATTAAGAAGGGTCTTATTATGAAGATCTACTTTAAAGTAGAAGACTATCCTAATGATAAAAATGCTGATTGAATAGATTAGGACAAATTGCGTTAACTAAAATTTGACATTTGTAATAAAAAAAATCTATTATATAAATTACTAGTGACCCGCCCTAGCTTTGCTTCGGGTAAATTTTACATAAAAACCTTCCTCTTGAATACTCTATCTATTGGAAAAAAGCGCATCAAAATCCGTTGCGTAGTTTTAAAGATTTAAGCGCACATAGGGTTATAGGGATAGAAAAGGCGACTTCGAAATCGATTTAGAAAAGACAATGTCGTTTCTAAGTTTCTAGCTAAAAAATCTGTGTACCTACTTAAATTCTTTACAATCGGTTCTCTCGTTGTGAAAGCGTGACAGATACAAAAGTAAAATACTACCTACGAAAAATTCTATCACATTTAGTGTTTTATTTATTACTATGTAGTGATTTTAATCATTGACATTTTTATAAACTTTTGTTCTCATTAATGTATTTGAATTTATTGTTGTAATACAGTCATATATGTAGTATTAAGTTTCTACTCTATGTAAGCTATGACATGCAGGTTTGAATTGTTGTAGGTAGTTATTTCATTGATTTGTTTTATTTCCTTATGATTTGACTGGCTCGGTGGAACAGTGGTTAGTGACCCAGGTTTACTACCTACGGTACCTAAGAGTCGTGGGTTCGATTCCCACTCGGGATAAATATTTGTGTGACGAACATCGGTGTTTGTTCCGTGTCTGGGTGTGTATTAAGTATATTTGTGAATCCACTGTTGATTCTGATATATGTAACACAAGTGCTTAAGCTACTTACCACTGGATCAGATCAATGTATGTGATGTTGTGTAATATTTATTTTAATTATTGTCCGGAAAGCTCGAATTGTCATTATTTTGATCAGGTGCTACTCTTGGGCCCTGGACTGTTCGATCTTACCTTTGTTTTTTTATTATTTATGAACAGTAACTGCTGATAAATTGAAGCCATGGATACGTATAAATTCAACAAACGAGGATAACTGACAAAGTGATTGACTGAAACGAGGATTATTCACAAAGTTTATCTTGGTTATAATTTAAATGTGTAGAAATACTTTACTTACTCTTGTCTGTACCTACTTGTTTATCCTGATTTCCTTACTAATATTATAAGTGCAAAAATAACTCTGTGTGTCTGTCTGTCTGTTACGCTTTCACGCATAGAGTACCGAACCGATTTAAATGAAAGTTTGTACAGACATAGTCCAAAGCCTGAGAAAGGCCATATGCTACTTTTTACCCGACTACGCTATAAAGAAGTCATGTTTTACCCGTTAAACGTCTCTACGCGGACGGAGTCGCGGGCGGAAAGCTGTCCTCTTCTATGCCTTTAATTAAGCAACTATGGACGGAAGTATACTTCCACACCCGGTCCGTATAGTTTTGCTTGTTCTGGAGCAGCTATACTCAACCTGCGGCCCGCGGGCCGCATGTGGCCCGCCGGGCCTTTATCAGTGGCCCGCGTACACTCAGAGATAATTGTATACTATTTTGAATTTCGCGCCCATTCGCGACGCGTCGGCGAAATAGTGCACGAGCAGCAGAGAAAAACAATAGGTAACTAGATAGCCGGCCGCGGTCGGCGGTGCGTTCCATCCAGTGAGTGTTTGGCAGAAAGGGAGGTCCGCGAGCGGGAATCCCTCTTCTACGTGAGCGCGTGTCGTTCTGTTTGCCGGTTGCAACTTGTTTTGAGTTTGACTTATTGAAGTTGTTCAGTGTTTCGTTATTGTTTTAATTTAAAAACAATGTCAGGAGTATCTTCTAAGTATAAACGAAAGATATCTGATGAAAATAGATTGTTTCAAGATGAGTGGGAAACTGAATATTTTGTTGTGCCTAACAAAAACAGTGCAGCTACTTGTTTGATATGTCGTGAAAGTATTACATTGAAGAAATACAATATTTCTCGTCATTTTACTACAAAACATAATTCGTTCAACGACACGTTTCCTCCTGGATCGTCTTTAAGAAATGAAAAATTGCAGTTTTTTAAGAGATCATTAAATCAACAACAGAATGTTATGTCTGTTGCATTGTCACAAGACTCCGCGGTAACTAAGGCATCATACGAAATTTGTTACATTCTTGGTAAGCATATGAAACCTTTTACAGATGCAGAAATCGTAAAAGAATGCTTTGTTAGTGCTGCTGATATACTTTTTGATAAATTCAGTAACAAGAAACAAATACTAGCTGATATAAAAAAAAATACAGCTTTCCGACTCAACCTGTACGAGGCGTATTGAAGACATTTCTAAATATATTCATGAAGATGTTTTGGATAACCTGAGAAAGTGCAAGTTTTTTAGTTTGGCTTTCGATTCCAGTACCGATATTTCAGCTACATCGCAATGCTCGTTGTTTGTTAGATATTGTACCGAGAATAATCTAATTGTCGAACAATTTTTGAAATTTTTATCAATGAAAGGTCAAACCCGAGGCATAGATTACCTTGATACTATTTGCAATTATTTAGAGCAGAATGATATTGACATAAAAAAAATTGTGTGTGTTTGTACAGATGGCTGTCCTTCAATGACTGGGTCCGAAAATGGATTTATTGCGTTGTTTAAGAAAAAATATAATTTAACTAATTTAGTGACATTTCACTGCTTTATCCATCAAGAAAACTTGATCGCGCGTGCTGTGAATCCCGATTTAGAAGCAGTAATGAAGACAGTAATCAATATTGTCAATTATATACGAGCAAAAGAATTGAACCACAGAAAATTTACAAGTCTTTTGGAAGAATTAAAAAGCGAGTATAGCGACGTCCTTTTACATACCTCGGTGCGATGGCTTAGTAGAGGAAAAGTTTTGGAAAGGTTTTTTTCTTTACGCCATGAAATAATGCTTTTTTTAGACCAAAATAATAAAATTTACCTGAATTACAAATATATAGGATGAATGGTGGTGTCTTTTAGCTTTTCTTTGTGATATCACAGAAAAAATTAAATAATAATGTGAATCAGAGTTTGTAAGGGTGTAAGAGATAAGATAGTCTCAATATGGCCAATACAGTATTTGCTTTCTGAAGAAAAGATAAGTATTTTTTATAAAGAATTACCAGAACAAAAATCTGCAAAATTTTTCCACTATGTTAAAGACCACAGAAGACCTTTCCAACATTTCTGAGAAAAACTGTGTTATATTTTTTGGATTATATAACTGCACTGTTAAACGAGTTCCAAAAAAGATTTCAGGATCTAAGAAAAAATAAGAAAAATGTTTGTTACTGGTAGAAAATCCATGGCATTTAGAAACAACAACTATTGGTGAGTTGGCTTCAGTTTTAAACTGTAATTATTCACAGTTGTTTGATGAATTCATCGATTTTAAAAATGACACCAACCTAGAAGTTCTGTTTAAAGAGAAAAAAGGAAAACAAAGAATATGTAGAATTTTGGAGCATTGTTCCCAAAAATATAAATGGTTCAGAGAAGTGCCCAAACCTTATTAACATTTTTTGGGTCTACGTACCTGTGTGAGTCGTCATTCTCAAAAATGAAATACATAAAGAACTTGTATAGGAACAAACTTACAGATTCTCACCTGGATGATGTAATAAGGTTAGCGTGCAGCGACAAGCCAGATCTGGACAAAGTAATGAAAAAGCGTTCACAGTTTCAAACATCACATTGAATGATTTACATCTGTTATTACTATTTTTCAAAATTTTAGTTTCTGTCTTATCGTTATCTTGGCTAATATTTTTATTTTATTGTAACTACCTTCACTTTCTCGACCATTAAAGTAATTTTGGAAAACTAATTCTTTTTACTCCTAAATTATTTCTGCTTGCGGCCCGCGACATCATGACTAAACCGTGTTTGTGGCCCGTATAAAAAAAGGTTGAGTACCGCTGTTCTGGAGCCTTCCCGTCGAATACTACTCGTACAAGCTGTCGTGAAGAATTTAGCTGATTAAGTCAGTTGTGCCCTGTGAGCGTAGATGGAATATACTACAAATGGCTATCAGATCCATATATGGCATAAGACCGCGCGACTCCCTTAGAGATATTTTAAAATATATACCTATATTTTAACCGTAGCTTCTCAGTACATTTTAAATTTTATCGTATATGTTTATTTTATATTTATTTATTCAATTCGGATTGTCACAATTTGAACACCAGAAATGAACATAAACTTTCCGTTCCAAGCCTCAGGCTTCAAAAAGTTGGAAAATCATTCATAGGTTTAAGTATAATATTGTTTAATGGGATCCTGCAAAATATTATTGAGAAGCCTTTGTATAAATTTAATTTTTTTATTAAATCGCGTCTTATGAAAAAAAGGGCACTATGAAGTGGAAGACATCTGAATGATAATAATCCATGGACGTGATGAGCTGCTCGCTTATACATATTCTTATTTGTGTCTTTTGTGTGTTATTAGAATGGTTGCCGTCCTCAATGCCCCGCGTGCGTTGGAGAGACTTAACCAATTGAATGAGACCAGTGCGCGCAGATCAGAGAGAAGAACTGTCAATGCACCCCGTGCGTGTATTTTCAAATGATTGCCGTCCTCAATGCCCCGTGTGCGTTGGAGAGACGAAACCAATTGAATGCGCCCGGTGTGCGCGCGCCCTGGGTGCGCAAATCGGAGAGCAGCCATGGTCATTGCGCCCTGGGTGCGCAAATCGGAGAGCAGCCATTGTCACTGCGCCCTGTGTGGGCAAATCGGAGAGCAGCCATTGTCACTGCGACCTGTGTTGTGAGTGTAGTGATGTTTTCATCTTTGTTTGTGGTTTGAAAGTGTTGTGGTAATCTATAAATGTGTTTTGAATGAGGACATTGAAATATATAACTTTATGGCATCGTGTTTAACATAGTTATTGTAAACTTGTAATATATGCATCTATATTAATAATTTTGTCAAGGGGTACGGTAGACTTGATTAAAACCTTACATTAATAATAAAACATAAAAAAATAATGATTTCGAGTCGACAACATATATCCGCAAAATTCGGATTGTCAAGTATTTTCTTAAATTCTAAATGTGTTGACAGACGAATCACAGTCACCATCTTGCCGGAATTATTGAGTGAATATTATCGAAACTATTTTTCTTCAGTCATTGACGTTTCAGGGAAATATTGTTTTTGACACATTTTTTATGATATACTCTTTCAGGGCGATAACAGTCAGTGATGAAGAATAGAATATAATTTTTTAAGTACCTTTGCCAAATTCTAGGATTAGTACTCTTTGCAATTTGTTTTGTTGATTGATCCTTCCTTAATTTTAAATGTTAAAAATTAATTGTATAAAATCTTTTTGCAGTTTTTATTCACTAGATTTATACTAGATTCACTAGATATAATACAATGAAAGAATCTATGTCCTGTTTATACCTTTAGTATTCCTTGAGAACCGATGACTACAGAAATACTTACCTATATCTTGCTCCTCGATTTTTATTATGAATCACATCTTACCCGAGCCAAGCCGGGTTCTTATCTAGGAACATAATAATATTGGAACATATTACTTACTTATGTTTGCTTGTTTGAAGTCAAAGTTATTTTTGTTATAATTCTATTACCTATGTTATAATTTTAACCCGCCAATTTCACTCTTGTGTTTAAGGTAAACAGGTAATAGAGGTCATATTTTGATAATTCATTTGAACTGAAATGTTTTACATATAAATAACTTAAATTTAAAACTACTTTAAATAATATATAGGTAATTTATGCATGTTACACTTTAATATAAATAACACTGGTCAACACAAGTCTTGTTTCCTTTTTTTTATTATTTGTTATTGGGTATTTCTATGGCCCTGAGTATGAAAAAAATACTGGAAGATTGCTAACAGCTTCAGTTTTTGAAATATAGAGTTTTATTATTTTGATAAAAAAGTACAGAAAATTAATAAATGATGTTAACAAAATTTCTATTGAACACTATCAAATGATCTTTTATACGATTTTCTTGAATGGACGACTTTAGGTAGATCACGTTGCAAACTCCAGCAGTAGTCTGCCATCATATGTGAGTCCCACCGCCCCTGATACCGCTCTTCCATTGTTCGAAGATCCTGATGGAATCTTTCACCCTGCTCCTCACTAAAATCACCTAGATTTTGTGGAAATCGGTCTAAATGTGAGTGCAGGAAGTGGATTTTTATGCTCATGTTGCACCCTAACACTTGCAAGTTCGATAGCATGGACTCAACAAGCTCGACCTGGTTGTCAGATTTCTTTTTGCCTAGGAAATTACTCATAACCAAAACGAATGACTTCAGTCATTGATTTGACAAAATTAGGATCTTTCACGAGTTGCCTAATCTGTGGCCCATCAAAAATACCAGCTTTTAATTTCTCTGTACTTAATCCTGGAAACTTGCGTGAAAGAAAATTGAAACAATCGCCACTTTTGTCAAGCGCCTTCACAAATTGTTTCATTATGCCGAGTTTAATATGAAGTGGTGGAAGTATGATGTGATCTCGGCTAACTAAAGGCATATTTATAACATTTTTTGTACCAACTTTTAGCTCTTCCCGCACTGGCCAAACTTTTTGTGACCAATGGTGTTTTTTATCACGACTGTCCCAGAGACACATGAAACAAGGGAACTTCGTGTATCCCCCTTGTTGACCTAAAAGAAAGTTAACCATTTTCAGATCGACACAAATGACCCATTTATGATCTTGATACTTAATTTTTTCCAGAACCTTAGAAATATTTGCGTATTCTTCTTTTAAAGTCACCGAATGTGCAATGGGTATAGATCCGAACTTATTACCGTTATGAAGCAAAACACACTTTAAACTTCTTTTGCTGCTATCTATGAAAATACGCCAATCACTAGGTTGGTATTTTTTTAATCCCATCTGTTGCAAAATACCACCAACATCGTTACAAAAAATTAAATCCTTCTCTTGAGAAAAATACGGTAACAGATTTTTTTCTCGGGTACGATAAAATGTAATGTTGGTTTCCGGAGTGAGCAAGTTTTTTTCTTTTAAACGAGATGCTAAAATCTCAGAAGCTTCTTTCGGTAAGTTTAGATCTCTTACTAAGTCATTTAGTTCTTTATGACTTTATTTTGACATATATTTTTGTCTTCTTTATGAGATATGTAGTATATCATTGGTGGAACATAATTGATTATGTTCTGGATAATTAAAGTGTCATGCCTGAGGTCAGTCATTAGCCTAGGATGGCCGACTGTTAGAAAATACTTATTAGAATAGAAATATTTTATTGGTTGATTTATTATTGTTCAATAACACAATATTTTTGCTTGAAATCTATAAATTACTGTTATTTCAATGAAAACTGTAAATATTTTACTATTGATTCATTTTGTTCTAATTCGATTTGGGTGTTATGCCTGACGACAGTCATTATCTCAGGATGGCCGACTGTTAGAAAATGCTGATTAACTTATAAACATTTTATTATGTTAGCATTACTCTATTAAGTTTTATTCAAAACAACATATCGTAAAACGATATGTTTGCTTGTATATTATAAAATACTGCAATTTAAATGATAAATTACTTAATATTTTATTAATTGTATAAGTTTAGATTTGACTATTGAGTTGAGCGCCATGGCCACCATGTTATTGGCTGTTTAAAAAAATGTTTATTTACTTATTTAATTAAAATTCTGTTATAAAGTTTCAATAATGAAATAAGCTTATTTTTACGTAACAATAATTATGAATTTGATTTATCGAATAGGATATTCTGACCGACAACTTGAAATTATATTATTGTATAAAATTAATACTTTGGTTTTGACCGGTGACGCGAGCGGCGCGAGCGCCATATTGATGTATTCTAAAAAAAATTCAGATCGTGAGATGTATTTTGTTGTAAAATTTATAATTACGAAAAGTATAAGTGTTTCTAACCGCAACTAGAGTTTCATTTGCATATTCAAGCCGCATAAAGCCATCGTAATTGTGTCGGTATAGATTTTTCTTTCAATATGTAAATTAAACTTTCGAAATACCCATTAGACTTAAAAACTTGTAATGTTTGTTTTTACATAAGCTTTTGGTAAGTATATCAGCTGGCATATCATTAGTTGATACATATTCAATTTTAATTTTATCTTCTAAAACACATTCTCTTACATAGTGATACCTTATATCTATGTGTACGCTTGTTGTGAAACAATGAATAAGAAGCTAATTTAATCGAGCTTTGGTTGTCACTATACAAATCCAGTGGCTTTTTTACATATTGCACAAGCTCATTCAGTAAATTAATTAAATAAATGCCTTCTTTACAAGATTCTGATAAGGCCATGTATTCTGCTTCTGTACTGGATAATGATCAGTTTTCTTTGATTCATAGGACACTACAGAATTTGACATAAGAAAGCAAAATCCAGTATATGACCTTCTATCAAGTGAACAAGAAGCCCAATCTGCATCTGCAACACCATGCATATTACAATTGGTTTTCTTATATACAAGACCATACTATCTACCTTTCAAATACTTCAATAAACGTTTTAAATGTTTCCAATGACTTTCATTAAAACAATTGTTGTATTGACTTAAGAAGCTTACACTAAATGCAATGTCTGGTCTGGTAAGTACTGACAAATACATTAAACTGCCTATCAGTTGTTGGTATGGATTTTTTTATTTAAACTATTATTCATAGCCTTTTCCAACTTTAAATTAATTTCTATAGGAGTATCACAAGATGAACAATCTGACATATTAAATCTCTTTAGAATAACATCTATATACTTTTTCTGGTCTACAGTAATACTGTCTTTGTAAACATTTATATTAATACCAAGACACTGTTTTAACTGACCTAAGTTTTGATTCTAAATGTTTCAACTAACTCATTTAATAATGATGTATATTCATTCTGACAATTACAAACAAAAGACAAGAAAAGTAAGGAAAAGAGCCAGAGATAGGGCGCCGCCGCAAAACGGCGCGCAGGAGTTTCGCCCGACTCCTGTGGCAAGTGGGCTAGGGCTACCGCGTTGGGGACGGACGCGGCTAAAGACGTTAGCCCCAACCTCACGGAAACTCCGCTTCGCGACGTGGAACGTGGGCACGCTTACCGGTCGCGCGAGAGAGCTGGCCGACGTTCTCACCAGGCGGAGGGTGGCAGTGGCGTTCCTGCAGGAGACTCGGTGGAAAGGCAGCAGATCCCGGGCCATTGGGAATGACTACAAGCTGATCTACACAGGAGCACCTAGTGGAGAGAACGGGGTTGCGGTAGTGCTGTCCGGGGAGTTGCAAGATGACGTGTTGGAGGTGAAACGCTACAGCGACCGCTTAATGGACGTAACGGTGCTTATCGAAGGGGTTACGACCCACTTGATAAGCGCATACGCTCCACAGGCTGGTTGCAGCGACACCGAAAAGACTTCATTCTGGGATAGACTTGGAGAGGTGCTGCGTGGAATCTCACCATCTCAGGGAGTCGTTCTGGGTGGCGATCTGAACGGTCATGTGGGTGAGGAGCCTGAGGAGTTCGAGCGTGTACATGGTGGCTATGGGTACGGCAGACGCAACACTGAAGGTGAGAACATCCTCCAGTTGTGTTCGGCTGCCGTTGTGAACTCGTTTTTCCAAAAGAGGCCTGAACATTTAATCACCTACAGGAGTGGGCGGCACGCTACCCAGATCGACTTCCTACTCACTAGGAGGCACCACATCGGCAAAGTAGTCAACTGCAAGGTCATACCCGGAGAGAGTCTCACTGCACAACACCGTCTACTTGTCATGGATCTCTGCGTGAAGCCCAAAGCCAAAAGCTTTGAGCGCTGTCGGCGTCAAATAAGGTGGTGGCGGCTTGACGAAGACACATCCCAGGTGTTCGTCTCAGCTATCGGCGACAAGTGCGCTGAGGCTGAGAACGAACCAGTTCAGAACCACTGGGACAGGATTCAGGCAACCATAACCGAAGCGGCGAAGTCAGTGCTTGGCACGTCTAAAGGGTGGACGCAAATTTGACAAGGAGACTTGGTGGTGGAACGACGCAGTCCAGAGGGAGACTAGGGTGAAGAAAGCCCTCTTTAAAAAGTGGCAAGCGTCCAACTCTCCTGAAGATCGCGACGCATACGGGTCCGCAAAACGTGCAACTAAGAAAGCTGTTGCCAGAGCCAGGCGAGCCCACCTACAACCGCTCTACGATAGGCTGGAATCGTCTGAGGGGCAGAAGCTTATCTATAGATTGGCACGTTCTAGGGTCAAAGCGGCACGGTGATATCTCCAAGTGCCGCTGTGTTAAAGACCCTCACGGTAACCTACTATGCGAGGACCTCGCGGTGAAGGAGAGATGGCGCTCTTACTTCCACGAGATGTTAAATAAACAGCATAGAGAGGTGCAGCCACCGGACCTCCCTCCAAATCTTGGACTTGTGCCACCGGTAACGCCTGAAGAAGTAGAGAATGCTCTTCGCCGCATGAAGAATCGGAAAGCTGTCGGAGCCGATGGAGTCCCCATCGAAGCCTGGAAGGCAATGGGTGGTCGTGGTGTGGGCATCCTAACTGACCTTTATAATCGCATACTCAGCACCGGCGGGATTCCTTGCCAATGGAGACTGAGTGTTATCACCCCGGTCTTCAAGGGCAAGGGATCAGTGCAAGAGTGCGGTAGTTATCGCGGTATAAAGGTCATGTCCCACACCATGAAACTATTCGAGGCGGATAGTAGACTCTCGAATCCGTCAGGAGTGCACTGTCTCTGGATGTCAATATGGTTTCCGCCCCGGTCACGGGACTATGGACCCCGTTTTTGCCCTAAGAATCATCATGGAGAAATACAGGACGAAGAACACGCCTCTCCACTTCCTATTTCTGGACATGGAGAAGGCCTTCGACTGTGTTCCGCGTGCGATGATTTGGTGGGCCCTGAGGTCCAAGGGAGTGCCAGAAACGTATGTTGATATCATTAGAGACATGTACTGTGATTCCGATTCTGTAGTTAGGACCGCTGTTGGCGACATTTTGCCCTTCCGTATAACCGTCGGAGTACACCAAGGCTCCGTCCTGAGTCCGTTCCTCTTCAGCCTGATATTAGATGTATTGTCAGACAGCATCAGAGACCACCATGAGCAGCCACCATGGCTACTTATGTATGCTGATGATATCGCGCTGGTGGACTCGGACAGGGGACGGCTGGTGAGACGTGTTAACACATGGAAGGAATCGCTTGAGAACGGGGGTCTGAAACTCGAACGTGGCGAAGACAGAGTACTTGGCCTGCAACACTACAGATCCCATGTCCGTCCGCATAGGCGAAAACACGGTCGAGCGCACGGACCGGTTCAAGTATCTGGGATCTGTACTCCACGCGAACGGCGACATCGACTCCGACGTCAAGGCACGCATTGCTGCTGCGTGGGATAAATGGCGGGAGGTGAGCGGCGTCACTTGCGACCCTAAAATGCCGGTTAAGCTGAAGGGACAGGTCTATAAATCCATCATTAGGCCTGTTCTCTTATATGGCAGTGAAGCATGGCCAGTACTTGAGCGGCACAAGCAGGAACTGCGGGTCACGGAGATGAAGATGCTGCGCTGGATGTCGGGAGTTACGCGAGCAGATCGCGTAAAGAACTCCCGTATTCGCGGCAGCCTTCATGTTCGAGACATCGCTGACAAATTGCAAGAGTGCCGCCTACGTTGGTACGGTCATGTTTTACGGAAACCGGCAAACTACGTAGGGAACAAGTGTCTAGCTATGTCGCTACCGCCAGGTCCCGGCAGAAGGGGAAGGCCCAAGAAGGCCTGGCTTGACGTCGTAGTGGATGACATGCGTGCCAACAAACTCTCCGTGAAGGATGCCGAAGACCGTGCGAAGTGGAGAGATAGAAGTAGGAAAGCGGACCCCGGGCTCCGCAAGGATGCAACCGGGAAAACGCGGAGATGATGATGATGATGATTCATTCTGACAATTATAGAAAACAACAAATCATCCACAAATAGAGCAATATGGATTTAACATTTTTGTAATTTTTTATAAAAAGACAAGGTTCATAATCAGATCTTTTATAGCCTAACTTTAACAAACAATCCTCAACTCTAATATACCAAGCTCGAGCTGATTGTTTCAGACCATAGATTGCTCTCTTAAGCCTTAGCACTTTGTTGTTACAATTATTTTTTTTTTTTTTTTTAAATCTTTTATTTAATTTGGGGCTTTTATCCACATGGATACGTCAGCCCCATTGTATCTTCTCATTTTTACACAAAATAAAATTACAATAAGACTAAGATAGCATTGGAAAAGGAATCATTGTTGATTTATTTTTACTAGTCTGCACAATTTTTTAGCTATCTCTGATTTTGGTTCTGAAAGTATATTTTGAATTAATCCTACGTTTCTAATATTCAAATGGTATTCTTCAAACAATGATTCCCTTTCGGCTCCGTTTTTGACACATTCCATCAGCATATGTTGTACATCTTCTATTTTATTACAAACGTTGCAATTAGGGGACTCTGCTTTTTTCATTAAATATGCAAACTTTGCTGATGGATAATGCCCTGCCCGAAGCCGTAGTACAATTTTGATATAGTTTCTACTCAAAGATATATCATCGAACCAAGGTATACGAATAGGTTCACTCTGAATAGATTTATACCATATACCTTTGTCTATAGAGACCATATCAAAATGATGTTTCCATTCCTGAAAACATTTTTTTTTAAATCTAGGTACATATTCCGAATGGTCTGGCACATATTCGAACAGGCTTCCCCCAATCGCCGCTTCCTTTGACACAAGGTCGGCCTTCTCGTTACCAAAGAGACCAATATGAGCTGGAACCCATTGCAACATTAACTCAATGCTTCTGGTTTTTAAACTAAAAATAAGCGCTAAGATATCATAGGCTATCGTTACACCTCTGAGGCCAGAGGCGCAGCGAGCCAAATGTTGCAAAGCGCTTTTACTATCAGTCAGAATAGCAATTTTATTTAATCTTTTATTATCCGCGTAAACTAAGGCTTTAAATATTGCAATAAGTTCCAGCGTCATAATAGACACTTCGGTCGAAATTTTAAACCCAAAACTTAAATTCATTTTATGATCGTAGAAAGCCGCACCCATACCTTGTGGACTTTTTGACCCGTCAGTAAAAATCTTGTGCCAGCCTTTATACTTTTTATGGATTTCTCCAAGAACAATGTTTTTTAATAGATTAGGTTCATATGCATTTTTGGATTCTAGAATACTACTTAGATTAACTTTAACACTATCATAAAACTCAATACCGGTCGTCCAAATATCCAAGCTAAACAAATTGACAACTTCAGCCGACGCGTACTCTAAGTGGCAAACTTCGGTATACATTTTTGCAAGTAAAGGTTTTTTTTTGTCTCTCCAGTAATTATTTTGAGTACATAAACTGCTCAGTTCACTGACATCGGTAACTGTTGTATTATTAGTGATGGAAAAGCATTTCAGGAGATATTTGTAAGCTAGATATAGTCTGCGTATAAACAATGGTGGTATGCTCAATTCGCTTTGCATAACATGAATAGGAGTGCTTTTAATAAACCCTCCTATTACTCTTAGGGCCTGATTCTGAACTTTATCTAGCTTGGAAACATGACAATCAGCACTGCAATCATATAAAAACGAGCCATAGTCGACCCTGCTCCTAATAAGTGCTATGTACAGTCGGCGTATATGCTTGGTATGCATACCCCACGAACTACCTGCCAACATTTTTAATATATTTAAGAATTTTGTGCACTTGTCAATACCCTCATTGATGTGTTTTCTCCACAAAAGACTCCTGTCTAGCCACATTCCTAGATACTTAACACATTCCATAGAGGAAAGTTCTTGTCCACAGATTTTTAGCACAGGTATAATTCTGCGCCGTCCTCTACTAAATACACAAAAGTTAGTTTTATTGGCTGATAGGGATAAACCCAGATCGTCTAACAGCTCAACCACAGTATTCAATGCTATTTGGACGTACCTTTCCAATTTATTTAAATTTTTGTCACTTGCAAAAATTACAAAATCATCGGCGTACTGTGCTACATTAACGTTTTGTAGCTGGTGACAAATTTTATGAGTGACTATATTAAATATTAGAGGAGAAAGAGGGTCTCCTTGGGCCAGGCCCTTATTAGTGCATCTAGTTATAATATTATTCTCGTTGTCAATATTAATTTGTAAATACCTTTCACTAAGAAAAGTCCAAATATATGTACATAACTTAGAACCAACATTGAGATCATCCAGTATTTTTACAGCTACATCTATAGATACATTATTATAGGCGTTTTCAATGTCCAAGAAACAGGCCAAGGTTGGTATATTTTTCGTGAAGCCAAGCTGGATATGAGTCACAAGTCGTGTAAGTGCATCCAAACAGGATTGAGCCTTTCTGAAACCTACTGTATAAGAAGATAGAATTTTATTTTTTTCAATATACCACTCCAAACGTTTCAAGATCATCAAGTGAAAAATTTTACATAAACAAGAAATTAGGGAAATAGGTCTTAGTTTAACATCGCTGTTATTAGAAGTGTTACTAGCTTTAGGAATTGGGATAATGTTAATTTGTCTCCATTGGGCGGGTATAATTCCCGTAGTGTATATTTTATTATATAAATTTAATAAGAAAAGCTTAACCCTATCCGGGATATGAAAAATCATGGAATAGGAAATATTATCTCTGCCCGGCGCCGAGTTCTTTTTTTTTAAACAATTATTAAGTTCCTGTAGTGTGAAGTCAGACTCTAATAAGTGATTTCTGGATGTAAAATATGGCGTCGCATTCAATGCATAGTCAGGTGATAAAGATTGTAGTAGTTCTTTTTGTTTATTTATTGGTGCATATATTTTATTTTGTTTGTATCCTTTTATCCATTTAACACGGTTCCACATTTCGGAAGGTGAAGTCGATTCGTTGATAGAATCACAGAACTTATTCCAATTGGCCGATTTAGCATCACGTATTAGTTTTTGCGTCATTTGGGTTTTTTCTTCAAGTCTAGATAGATTGTCTGGTGTAGGGTTTCGACGAAACGTAGAGAGAGCTAGTCTGCGTTCTGCTACTGCCTTAGATAAGTCGGTAGTCCAATAATTTTTCGGTTTGAATTTACTATTACTATGTTTAGGATACTTCAGGTAAGGTATATGTTTATCAATTGCATAAGTGATTTGTTTTAAAAAATGATTATACATGTCTTGTATATTATCTGAGTTAAAATAATTGCTGTCATTGAAGGAATCTGATAAGGTTGTTTTATATTCCTCCCAGTCAACATTTTTTAAATTACGTTTTTTAATTGGTTTGAACGTGTCTTCAACATTAACTGTTAACTTAATTATCATGTGATCGCTACCTAAATTTTCGTTAACCACTTGCCAATAGAATTTAATTGCAATATCCGCTGAGGCGAAGGATATATCCGGAGAAGTTTGTTGTAATAATCCATTAACCAGCTTTATACGTGTATGATCACCGTTATTTAAGGAAATAAAACCATTCTCTACCGAAGAATCTAGAATTTGGCTGCCTCTAGTGTCTGACTTCACAGACCAGTTTGTGTGATGTCCGTTAAAATCACCTGCAACCAAGGCCTTTTGCCTGAACATTGAAAATATATCATCCCAATCAGAGGAACTAGTGTGAACAGATGATGGGCAGTATATAGCAGTTATATATTCTAGCTCCTTACAGTTAGTTAATTTAATGCAAATTACTTCAATACCCGAATTACTTATATGGATTGGTTGAACATGTGACTGAATAGATTTGTGTACGATTATCGCGACGCCGCCATAACCATCCCACCTGTCTGTTCTAAATACATTATAACCACTTATATATAATTCTGACTCACTGTCAAGCCAGGATTCGCTTATAATAGCGATATGTATATTTTCACGCGCTATAAGGTCTGAAAAACTAGTGATTTTTGGGCGTAAACTCTGGGAATTCCACTGATATATGTTAATAGTTATTTTATCATTACGGTACCTATCCATTAAAAACATTCAAAATTTTACCTAAAGTATCTCCATATAATATCAACAATGAACGACTTAATTTCCTGAAAGATAATTTTACATACATTAATACTTTTGACTTCAAAACTAGTTTCTTCCATAATAACCTTCTTAATTTTTAATAAAAATTTCTTAAATTCAAACTTCTGTGTGAGTGTCTCATCGCGATTTCTTGGTAACTCTTCATTCTGACTTCCCTCACATTCGTAAGTCTTCTCATATTCCATAGGTTGTTCAACGCTTCGCCGATCCTTACTTGTATTCGATTTATTCTTGTTTTTCTTTGTAATATTTTGGTTATAAGGCTCCGTCAATATAACTTGTTGGTTATCTGCAACATTACTGGAATTTTCCTCATTCAATCCCCTGCTCAATACTCTGCTATACGATTTGGTCATATTATTTGATTTAGACGCTAGGATAGGAGACGCCGAAACCGAAACCTCAGGCTGCACAAAATCAGTTTCTTGTTTTTCTTCCATATATATCTGTAATGCTTTCCTATATGCCACCTGTCTTTCACTCATTATGTATCGTATTCTTTTTTCTTTCAAAAAAAATCGGCATTGTTTATCTAGGGAAATATGAGGTCCTTTACAGTTAATACATTTAACTGTTTTTGAATCACATATTTTATGATCAGCTCCGCATCTCGGACATAACATCTTTTTAGTCGGGCAGAATTTCAAAGTGTGGCCAAATTGCCAGCAACCCGAGCATTGGGTGACCGGAAATATAAAAGGTTCCACCTTGAAGGAGCATTCATACGCAGAGATATTAAGTGGTAACATATTTCCTTTGAAACATATCCTTATGGATTCGCTATCGACCCATTTTCCATTTTCGTCTAATCGCTTTAGCCTTCGGATAGCTATAATCTCCACATTGGAACAAAATATCTTCAACAAATTTTCCTCACTCAAATCCAGATCAACACCCTTAACAATTCCAAATGACATTGATAGTTCGTTAATCATTTGACATCTAAACCCAAGTTCTTTGAAAGCGTCTGCTGATATTAATTTTATAGCGTCTTCTCGATTTTTGAATTGAATAAATAACCTGTTCGGTCCCTTAATAAAAAAAAATAATAATAAAATCGTTTATTGTCTCAAAATCTGCTACAATAAGAAGTACACAACATAATGCAGTAAGTATAATGAAAACAAAACATAAGTAGGTCTTAACAGGGATGTAGGTACATACAATAAAATTTTTTAGTATCACGCACGAGACAAAGGGATGAAATTCAGCTTATGCTGCCTCGAGAGTCACTCTCGATCAGCGCTGGTTTTCAACTTCATCCGGCTCTCTAAGGCGGAATTTGAGAGCTTATGTTTTGGCTGGTTGACATCTAAGTACATATATATGTATTAAACATTTAAAATTTAAAAAAACTAAACCAAAAAAAAATAATAATAATAATATCCGTATTTTATTACAACAATCCAAAAAAATAAGTAATAAATAATCTATTTCTTAAAACTATAAAAAGTGTGTGTGTGTAGGTGTGTGGCAGTGTATGTTGTGTGTGTGTGAGTGTGTGTGTATGTGTTGTTTAAGCTACTTAATAAAGGGAAGAGAAACAGAAGTAGGACTTTATGGATCAAAGAAATCTCTTAGGGCTACGGTCTTGTGAAAAGGCTGTTTCAAATTTTGAACGGCACGTTGTTTTTTTGAAGAGCTGCTTTATATTTTAGTCTAAAACATTTTTCAGACATTTTTATTCTTAGGGGTGGGGGGAGGTCGTTCCAAATTTTGGCTGTTTTAAATTTGAAACATCCCCTAAACCGGCTAGATTTGTGACATGGTAACTGGAGTAAGTTTGACGAAACTGAGCGTAAATTGGATCGCTTAAGGTCTTTTTTCCACGACAATTTTTCAAAAAGATAAATTGGACACTTGGTCCAAATTACTTTTTGTGTCAAGCATGCGTAGTGCAGCTCGCGCCTCGCGCTCATGTTAAGGATACCTTTTTCGTTCATGTATGAAGTTACATGTCCTCTTTTTGGTATTCTAAAACAAAATCTCATACACGCGTTCTGTACCCGTTGTATTGCGTTTTCTGTATTAGAATTTAATCTTGGGCCATAAACAGAATCGCAATAATTAAATGGGGAAAGAACGAGTGAATCCACCAGATGTATCCTTAATCCTTCCTTAATGTACGGTCTCAGTCTGTAAATTAACTTTAATTTAAAAAAGGCTTGCCTAATCTTTTCATTAATATGATTTTCATATTTTTGCTGACTATCTAGTATCAGTCCTAAATTGCGAGCAGACGATACCGGTTCCAAATTAGTGTTATTAATCTTAACCTTCTCTGTTGCACTCAATACTCTCTGAGTTTGACATTTGGTGCCGATTATAATCATTTTTGATTTTTTAGGATTTAATAATAAAGAATTGCATCGCGACCATTGAAAAACTTTTTCGAGATCTACATTAATTGATTTTATAGCTTCATCAATATTTTTGCCATCAAAGGAATGATAAATTTGGGTGTCGTCTGCATATAAGTGATATTTACAGGTATTAAAATGTGCAGCAAGATCTGCTGTAAATATAGAAAACAGCACAGGGCTCAAAATTGACCCCTGGGGTACACCCCGTGTCAGGTACCCGATTTTAGAGTAATTCTTCTCACCATTTAAGCAATCAGTAACTACTATCTGTTTTCTATTTTCCAAAAAAGTTTTAAACCATAGACAGGTGTCTTGCGAAAATCCATATTGCGCTAGTTTGGAAATTAACAAATTTGGTTGAAGGCAGTCAAACGCTCGCGAATAGTCAAGTAACACCACTATACTACTGAGTCCGTTATCCGAGGCTCCCGTGAGTTCATCTGTTACATGCAACAACGCAGTTTCAGTACTATGACCCTTACGGAAGCCTGACTGAAATTTTGGGATTATATTGTTTATTTCTAGATAATTGTCTATTTGTTTCAGAACTACTTTTTCTAACACTTTTGAGAGAACTGGCAATATTGATACAGGTCGAAGGTCGCTGAGACTCTCTATACAGTTCTTCTTAGGTATTGGTCTGACCAGTGCTGTTTTCCAGCAGATGGGGAAAGTATTTGTCTCTATAGATCTATTAATTATGGCTACAATAACAGGGAGAGCAGAATCTAAGGTGAGTTTAATCATTTCTATGGTGATTGCATCGTGTCCTGCGGCGTTCGTTTTTATGCTGAAGATGATACTTCTTACTTCCTCATCTGTTGTAGGTCTAAGTCTGAATTGTTGTTTCAGGCTGGTTGTAAATTTAGGTGCTATTTTAATTTGGTCTGAAATTACACTATTACTACCTGGTAAGTTAAGAAGCTGGTCGTTAATTTTATCCGGGTCGTTAAGATGTTGAGGTACAGTATTTGATTGAGTATTATTAAATAGTGAAGTCATCCTGATGTTCCTCCAAAGTTCTTTTGGTTTGTCTAAATTGTTATTAAGAACGTGGTTAAAATATGCTTTTTTTTCTCTTTCTATAGAGGCAGTGACAAAATTTTTAAGGGTACAATAATACTCCCTAGCACTTTTTGTCTTTTCCTTTTGAGCTCTGATCAAAGCTTTGTTTCTAAGATCTATCATGAATTTTATTGTATCCGTGATCCATGGCTTAGGAGGAGCTTTAATAATTGTTCGTTTAATTGGTGCATGTCTATCAAATAGTTCTACTAGACGCTTACTTAACATTTCTGCCATAAGATTAACATCTTGAAGAGACAAGATACCTTCCCAATCTAAAGATTTCAAATCCTCATCAAATAGTGGTAAATTGATTCTCTTTAAATTCCGAGACAGTTTAATTTGCTTAATTACTTTAGGTTTTACAATGTTGAAATCAGCTAAAACTGTTGCATGGTCACTTAGACTCCTATTGTGTACTACCGTTATCCCTTTACAAATAATTTTTTTATCAGCTATTACGACATCTATTAGAGACTCTGATTCTTCAGTCACCCTAGTTGCTTCCGAAACTAGCTGTTGCATGTTTTGGTGATCACAGAAACCAAGAAGTTCCTTCGCTCGTGTTGAACTTTCCTTTAACAGATCAATATTAAGGTCCCCTACCAGACATATGTAGTCGCTTGTAAATGAGTTTATAGACTCACTCAATGAGTCCCACGCCACCTGTGGCGTTATGTTCTCTGGCCTATACGCGGTACCTAGTATCAACTTAGAACCCGGCAACTGTATATCCAGCCACAGCTGTTCCAAGGCTGACTGTGGATGCCGACGGACTCGAGCACTAACTCCTTGCCTCACGTAGAAGCCGACACCACCACCTTTTTTGTGTTTGCGTGCCCTGTGTACAAATGTATAGTTGGGTATGACCGGTGCGAGAGTCGCCCGATTTTCTGATAGCCACGTCTCATTGACTGCCAAAATATCTGGCTTAAAATTTTCAAATGTTATCAGTAACTCGTCCTGACCTGTATTTAAAGACCTTGCATTTAATAGCCCTATTCTCAAATATTTATTCTTAAAGCTAGCCATTTCTATTTATTTTTAGTTTTTTGTTATAGCCAACATTGCAGACAGTTGTTTTTGAAAAAGTATTAAGTAGCTTATTTGTAGAGTATAATAATTGTAAGTTTTGTAACACACACATAAAACAAAATAAGGCTAGACATCTCATGTAAATACAGAACAAAAAGAAAGCACCACAATTAAACAAAACTAAGTATTTTAATGTGATGAACTTAGAATAGAAATCTAAATGATAAACACTAACCGTCACCGGGCCTAACCTATTTTTGTCCAAAAAAAACCCTGTTAATGTCTTGCATAGACTTCAGCCGATGTCGAGGCGCTCCTGTCTCGCGGCGAGCATAGATATCACCATCTCTTGTCCACACATAGTTCCATTTGGCACTCGAGGAGGCTTCGCGGGCTTTGAAGAACAGCTGACGGTTTTGTTTGGTTAGTCTTTCATTTATGTAGAAAGGTTTCGCGGCGTGCCAGGCAGGCCTAAGCCTTCTGAATCCATAGTGCGACGAACTCTAGCCGCCGCTAACAGCTGCCCCCGCACAACGCGTCGCGCCAGCCGCACGACTAGCGGCCGAGGGCGGGCGGGCGGCGCGCCTTGTGCTGGGGCACGTACAGGACCTACGCGCTGAGCACTCACTATGTCTCGTTCATCCATAGCCACGCCAAGTTTTTTGGCCACCGCTAATACAATGTGTGCAATACTCTCAGATTTTTCTTCCGGAATCCCAGCCATCTCTACGTCGCTTAACAAGATCTCTTGTTCTCTCTCATTTAGGTCTTTCCTCAGCTCGGCAATAGTTTCTTCAAGTGACGACGTCCCCGCGGAAACCTCGACGATACTGCGTTGCTGCTCGAGCACATCTATCCTTGCAGATAGCCCGTCAATTCGATTGCTGTTAGTGGCTACATCAGCGGTTAAGCGCTCCATCCTATTCCTGAAATCCTGCATTTCATACCTTACTGACCGTAATTCGTCAAGGATGTTTTTTATGTCCATCTTTATTTCACTCAGAAAATCTGCGCACGGTTCTTCTGGAGTCATCTGTTTACTTGAGTTGCGTGGGTTTCGTATTGTGACATTCTCATCTCTGCTCTCGTCGGCTTTCATTCGTATCGGCGTGTCAGTGTTGTCTCGCTTCGGTTCCTTGTTTTTACATAAGGGGCATTTCCAGATCTTTCTATGCTCAGGTGTAAGCGTATTATAGAAGCGACTTTCCGACACATTTGCACATTCGAGATCATAACATTGCGAACAAACACTGCATTTAAGATATTGACGCCCCTTTATTATGGTTTTACAACCACCGCATTTATTGTTTTTCGATTCCGCGCCGGTACTCATTATCTTGTTATTATTTGTTTCAACTCGGCCGTAGACACAGGTAAGCTATACGCTCTTCACGCGCTTTTTTCGCTGCGGTTAGGATTCTATGTTAGACTGGTGTACGCTCCAAAGCGCTGTTACTGCTTACTTGCGTTGATCTGCGACGGTTTGCCGATGCGTAGCGGGTCGCGGCCAAAAGGACGTAAGCGCCGTGTAATCAGCGTCGCTTACGCGTTTAGTGCATCAACTGTGTATTTTCGACCGTTGGATCGTAATATCTTGTATTGTTTTTGAAAATTAGCTTATTTAGATGATAATTTGCCACAAGATTATTATGTCACTATATTCACAATTGGGTAACGCACAGTTTGTGATAATTTTCACGTTAGAAAACCGATAATATTCGCACAATCTGAATAAAAACAGAGCTACGGGTCGGGAGATATTGTTTACGCTTCGACGTCAACCCTATATATTTATTTATATATTTGAAGGTTTAATTTTTCTGTTGCAGAAAATAAACAGTGCACATCCTGCTAAAGTCATCCACAAATAGTAGGAAGTATCTAGCTTTACCCAGTGACAGATTCTCTATTGGTCCTCATAAGTCTGTATGGATCAACTCAAGGACTTCACTACTTTTGTTTACACTGTGAGAAAATGGAAGTCTTGTTTGCTTCCCCTCGCACCAAACTGTACAACTATTCTTGCTGATGTCACACTTATCACTGAACTTGACACCTTCCACTAATCCATTCTTCAGTTTCTGTATATCAATGGAGTTTATATGTGCAAGTCGCCTGTGCCAAATTGTGCTTGGCACTGTCACTGATTCTGCAAACATTTGCTCAGTTTTGACATTCAGCTTGTATATGTCAGCGGAAAGTAACAAGAACCGTAAATTTATAACTTTCCTAGGAAAATTATAAACTTTCGTAGGATTCTAAACGAGAGATAAAATGTATTATCTTACGCCTAAATTCTAGGAAGTTTATCAATTTGCGATGTCTGACGGGTATTCATCGTAAGATTCTAAACGGTTCAGCCTATCACAGAAGAGTGCTTAATTTTACGTTTCTTATAAGACGGAAAATAACACACAGCTCTCTGATTGGTTGACGCTAGCAGTGGCAATGCTTAAGTCCATAGACTTAGGTAAAATCAGACATGCGAAATTAGGAAAAAAAACAAAGAAATATTAGGGTCCTAAAACTATTTTTAATTTAAAATAAATTTTACCGGTTACTCAACTAGTACTCTACAAAATAGAAGAACAGAAATCGTATCCTTACTAATATTATAAACGTGAAAGTTTGTGAGTATGGATGGCTGGATGAATGGATTTTCATGAAATTTGGTATGATGGTAGCTGGCACTCTGGAATAACATATGTGCTTTTTATTTCAAAATTCAACCCCCATAGGGTTCATTGGAGGGGTGAAAATTAGTATGGGAGAATTTTTACGTAAGATTTTAAACTTTCGCGTTCCATTACACTAAAATTAGTACCACGACCACGTGGTATCTGTCAATATGTCTCTGGGCGGGTGATCTATAAATACCTAGTATCGCTACATCAGTTGTTTTGATTAGTAGGCAGTTAGCGTCACAGAAGGTCGGTTCTTCAACGGTGTGTTTTACGTCCTTGTGGACGTATACTACAACTCCATCGTTTTGATTATAACACATGGAGGAGTAATAATTATAACGTGTAGTTGTCTAGCAAAGGTGGGGGTTTGTCTTTTGATGTCCAACATTCCGATAGGACAATAATATCGCAATCGATCTTAAGGCCATTTAGGAAAACAATGAAATTATCAAAGTTCCGGTAAACGCTCCTTAAATTGTGTAAGATAACCTTTAGGCTGTTTTTGTGGTATGTCAGTTTGTTAGGTAAATCATTTGGTTGCAACACAAAGGATTTAGCTATGTAGGTGTTATCTAGTTCTGTTTGTATGTTAACTATGTTGTTGTAATGTGTTTCTGCTACTGTTAGAAGGAAAGAAAGAAAGAAAAACAATTATTGACCACGACATAGAAATACAATGAGACATAAATACACAAGACACAAAAACTCAAACCAAGAAATAACACACATAGACAAGGACTATAAAGTGGTCAACGAGGTACGGGCCTCAGCATATGCCACATTAGCCCGAAAGCCACTGCAGCGCTGGTATTCTGGCCGTACCCCGAGTGACTGAAATTACATACACATAAATAAATAAAAATTTTCCACAGAAATACACAAATGAAAGGGTAAATTTACAAAATATTACATTATAAAAAAAAATCAAAACAATACAAGGAATGGAAAAAATAAAATGAAAATAAAGATAAGCAAAAGTACAAAAGAATAGGAATGACAGAAAAAGTGCACGTACGGATAACTACAAAAACTAAAAGGTGATGAACGTGCCCGAAAGTGCCACGTCAGTAATAAAATAAAAGAAAAAAACAGTAATAAAAAAAGAAGTAGTAAGCCATGCTTACCACGCCATACACATCTCACTCGTACCAATATTGTTTTATAAGATTAAACGTTTTCGTACAAAAACTCAACCACTAAGCACTGTAAAAAGGGCAGGCAACGGGAGGAATATGGAATGGAGGAAAAGAAAAGAGGACCGGCCTCAGAGATGCTGGGAAGCAGTCCGCATCGCAGATCGCAAACAACCTGGAGGTACGTCGGAGGACTTTTGTAGGACGAGTAAAAGTTTTTTTTATTCCTTTCTAAATGTGTATATCGTTTCCATGTTGCGTATCGGCGGCGGGAGGTCATTCCAGCACTTTGAGGCGGCGAATCTGAAGGAACCACGAAAGGCTACCGTTCTATGTTTGGAGGTTATGAAAATTTGAGAGCAAAATCTCCTGGGATACTTGCTGAGATTCTCTGCCCACGTAAGCTTTTCTAGAAGATAGGACGGCCTGCCCGTATTTATAACGCCGAACAGCGTAGTGGCAAGATAAAGTCGTCTTCGAGCGTCCATCTTCAGCATGTTTGCTTTATTGAGAAAGGGGGTGATGTGGTACCTGGGAGGAACACTGAAACAGAATCGAGCACAGGCATTCTGCACCCGTTGGGCCGCCTTTGATGTTTTAGACAGAAGGCAGGGGCCATACACCGTGTCGCAATAATTTAATTTGGATAGTACCAATGATTGAATGAGAATGAGATTGACATAATGTGATCCTGACCTCTTCGCTGAGGTAAGGCCTGATTTTATATAATAATTTTAATCTAAAGTAACAATTCCGGGTACACTCAGCAATGTGGTTTTCAAAATTCAAGAAGCCATCTTTTTTTTTTTTTTTTTTTATAAAAAGGCTAACAAGATGACCTCACTCCACCTGATGGTAAGCGGTAGTGAGATCCAAATATGAGGTCGACAGGCACAATAGATCACACATCTATTGTCACCCCCAGATTTTTTGCCGGTTCAACCCGTTCTATAGGAACATTATTTATAAGTTTGTTAAGAGGTATATTCATATATTTGCACAAGTTGAACCTTGTGCCAATAAACATAAATTTTGACTTGTTAGGGTTGAGGACAAGGCTGTTGATTTTGCACCAGTCAGTTATTCTTACCAGATCCTCGTTGATCTTAGTTACAGCCTGGAGGTGATCACCCGGTTTGAAAGAAAGGTAGAGCTGAAGATCATCCGCATAGAGGTGATATTTACAGTTTTTTATATGATTTATGATATCTGCTCCATACAATGCAAACAGGAAAGGCCCTAAAATGTATCCCTGGGGCACTCCTCGCGCCACTGGTAGCTTGGCAGACCGTGTCTTGGAACCATCTGGATTCGTTAATTCGACATACTGCCATCTATTTTTCAGGTAGCTATTGAACCATTTCACGACACGACACGACAGCACGACAATCAAATCCATAGTAAGCCATCTTGGATACTAGAAGAGTGGTGTCAATTGAGTTAAATGCCCTTGAGAAATCGAGTAGAATTAGGACACTGATTACACCCTGATCTTGTGCGTACAGTAGGTTATCCACCACATCTGTTAAAGCTGTTGCTGTACCATGACCTCTACGGAACCCAGATTGCATTTGGGGAAAAAACGAGTAATCCTCTGCACACTTTGTCACTTATTCACACACTATCTTTTAGAGGACCTTAGACAGGCATGGCAGTAGGCTAATAGGGCGCAGGTCATTAAAAGATGAAGGATTGGTTTTCTTGGGAAGGGGCTTAACCACTGCTATTTTCCAGCTTTCTGGGAAGACTCCGCTTGTTATAGAGCTGTTCACATTTGTTGTGATAGTAGAAAGAGATTGTGGTAGAGACAACAGAATCATGTCCAGCCAGATTTCATCAATGCCCAGTGCATTACTTAAGTAAGGACTTAAGTCCCCTGATTACTGACAGCACTCTGTCAGAGGATACCGTGTTAAAAGAGAGGGTTGTGTGAGAAGCTCTGTGAAATTCAAAGAATGTTAGCAAGGATATTGGCGCACATCCATGGTGAGGGAGGGCAAGGAAGTGCGCGTTTATTTTGTTAGGGTCATTGAAAATTGGGGGAAGATCTGTGCTCTTATTCTTATTGGGGACAATATTCGATTTCAGGTTTTTCCACAATTTTTTGAGATTTTTGATGTTATTATTGATGTGTTCGTTAAAGTCACATTTCTTCTCACGCTCAAGAGCCAGGACTACAACTTGCTTCATCTTTTCGTAGCAGGTTTTCAATGACTCAGCAGCATCCGCTTTCCACAGTATATGGTAATTGTCCCTAATTTGCATAATGGATTTGATTGTGTCTGTGATCCAAGGATGAGGTGGGTGTTTGAATTTCCTTGTTTTGACTGGTGCGTGAAGCTCAAATAAATTAAAAAGGCAGCGGGTAAAGGCATCAACCAGGGCGCTAGTATGATTGATATTGTGAAAACTGTTCCAATCAATTATGTCAAGGTCAGCATCCAGCTGATCTACTAGGATGTCCCTTAAAGGCCTGTAGGTAACCCACTGTGGGACGGGTTTTTCGCTTCTGATTTTTTGAATGAAATGAAATGAAAATCTTTGAAATAAGTCTTTATGGGTCTTCACGCGATATTAGGAGTAGCAAAATTACATAGCTACTTACTGCCCGACGTTTCGACTGGGTTACACCAATCGTGGTCGCGAGCGAACTGGCGCCGCCCGTCTTCGTCTGCCATTGCGGTTGTGAATATCTTGATCCACCCCCGAACCAGCACTAATGTCGTTTGTACAGCTACCCACATTTGTATGACACACAACACTCACTGAATCCGGGTTTTATATAAGAACTACCACAACTGCAATCGATTTTATATACACCCGGAGTTTGGAAGGAATAACGTCTTTCGGTGTACGCAACATTTTTGACATTTTATATAACGGAGTATATACAGTCTTAATGGAGTACTGTTTTAGAACTGTTCCAATCTTATCCGTTATACCTCTTATATAAGGTAAAAATGCGGATTGCCGATTAACCTCTGGGTTCCCTTCCCTTGTATTTCGCCTTCTAGTCCGCCCCGGCGTCCCATATCCGTTGCGTTTCAGTACCTCCTGAACATGCACGAGCTCTGCCTGTATATGCTCAGGGTCACATAGTTCATACGCCCTATTTATCAACGAAGACACAACAGATTGAAGGTATCTGGGGTGGTGGTGTGAAGAGGCATGTAAATACATGTCCGTGTGTGTGGGTTTTCTGTATACAGAGTGAGCTAGGGTCCCATCCTGTTTCGCACAAATTTTCATATCTAAGAAAGCCAAGGATCTATCTTTCTCCAGTTCATATGTAAACCTTATTTTCGAGTGTAACGAGTTCAAATGTGTCAAATATTGTTCGACCTCTAGTTGACTACCACTGATGATGCAAAATACATCATCAACGTACCTCTTCCACAGTTTCACAGTACAAGGTCCATTGCGTAATGCTTGATTTTCAAAATGTTCCATCCAGATACTGGCAATAACCGGCGCCAAAGGGCTGCCCATTGCCACTCCGTCGATCTGAAGGTAGTACTGCTCTCTGAATAAGAGGTAATTTCCGTCCAAACAATTTTCAATCAGAACAATATACTCTTTAGGCAACTCATGATCTTCCAGTTTACACTTAATGACCTCAAGGCACTCCTTTAGCGGGACATTAGTAAAAAGCGACTCAACATCTAAACTAACCATAATGTCTCCGGGTTCTAGTCTGATGTTCTTTATAATATCCCGAAAATGATATGAATCTTTCACAAAAGACGGTGTACCCCCAACTAATGGCTGCAACACTCCAGCTATATGTTTCGCCAGGTCATAGGTCGGCGAGTCGATCTAACTTGCTATCGGTCTCAATGGAATATTACTTTTGTGTATCTTAGGCAAGCCATAAAGTTTAGGTGGTTGAGTAGGTTTAGGCCTGTGCAAGTGATTGAACTCGTCTTCTGTGAAAACATCTTTGTGCTGGTAAATTAAGGTCGGATCCGTCTTGTCACTCTGGCGTGTTAGGATTATATGACACCTCATATAAACATTCGTATCGGACAACAAACACCTCTCCTTTGAAACATAGTCTCCGGTATTCATCACTACCGTGGCATTTCCTTTATCGGCCCTCAGTACTAAAACATTCTCATTACTGCGAAGTGTTTTTAAGGCTAAACGTTCTTCGGTAGTGATATTACTTCGTGGTAACTTAGATTTGCGTAAGATAACCGCCACATCCTGTCTCAATATTTCGGCATCTGTGGGTGGAATTATATTGCGCGCTATTGTTTGTTCTAAGCTACACACTATGTTTTCAAACGGTACTCGTTGCGGCGTCAATGCAAAATATTATTAATAGTGCGAGAAGCTATTGAAATTAAGAAACACAGAAATTTCAATATGGAAGATGGATTCAAGTTATCATCGGCATGGAACCCAGTGATTAGTAAGTGCATACCGCGGAAAGTTACGTCTAATATAAACCCGGATTCAGTGAGTGTTGTGTGTCATACAAATGTGGGTAGCTGTACAAACGACATTAGTGCTGGTTCGGGGGTGGATCAAGATATTCACAACCGCAATGGCAGACGAAGACGGGCGGCGCCAGTTCGCTCGCGACCACGATTGGTGTAACCCAGTCAAAACGTCGGGCAGTAAGTAGCTATGTAATTTTGCTACTCCTAATATCGCGTGAAGACCCATAAAGACTTATTTCAGTGTAATGGAACGCGAAAGTTTAAAATCTTACATGAAAATCTTTATTTCAGATTTTTATGTCCATGTCCTCCTCCACCGTCCACCATGTCCTCCCAACTCTGATTTGTGTTTGATTGTCACTTTTATTATCCGGGTGTCAGTGCAGATAAAATCTATTAAGCTACTACTGTGCTACGTTAAGTGGGTTGGCTCGGTGACTACCTGATGCAGGCCGACCCCATTCTAAAATTGGTTAAAGATTTTTGTTTTAGCACTGCCGGTATTAAGGAGGTTAATATTAAAATCTCCAGCCAGGATCACAGCATCATGAGGCTATCGAGTCTGATACCCTGTCAAGGAAAATTTCGACATCCTGCCAAGGGGGCCTGTAAGCAGTACCCAGCACCACTTCGACCCCGCATGTGCGAACCCGGAGCCACATCTGCTCAACCTGCGCATTGTATGGAGCTTCACATTGTCTGACGTTCAATCCCTTACGTAAGTAGAACCCAACTCCACCCCCTCGTCCCCCCCGTATATGGTTGGTATGGCTTAAGCTTAAGCTTAAGCTAAGAAGGGAAAGCAGGCATTAAATAATAACATACATACATACATACATAAAATCACGCCTTTTTCCCAGAGGGGTAGTCAGAGATCACTTCCAGCGATCCACTTTTCACCTCTGTGGGAAACGTGACGTGACGGGTTGTGGACCACGTCGCCGCCATTCTGCCTTGTGCATTGTTTTAACAAGGTCATTGCGTTCCCACGAGTAGCAAGGATATATGACGGGGATATTTGGTAAAATATATATATTGAAGATTAGGAACACTGCACATAACTTTTGAATTTTCAATAAAAATATTTTTTTAGAATATTCCTCTTTTCATCAAACGTCCGCATCCCATTAACAATATGACAATCATGATAAACATTTTATCGGTGTAAAGATCGCAGCGCAGCGCAGGGTGTGTCGTGAGGACTGGCGATAGGCCTTACCTCATTCTGCTATTGGAATGGCGGGTAGTAGTGCGAGGTGTGCGGCGAGGAGTAGCCGCCGAGCTGGTGCGGCATGTAGGGCCCGTAGCCGAGACCGTTGAGCGGCGCGGGCGCGGGCGGCACGGGCGCGGCGCTGGCCGGGCCCAGCGCGGGCGACGCCGGCGCCGGCGGCCGGCTGGCGCTCGGGAACGGCTCGGCCGCTGCGCCTGCGGCAAGAGCGGTCGATTGGAGCCTCGCTCCAGCGCGCGCGGGACGCGTCGAGCTCGCGGAACGCACCTGGGGCGCGAAGGGCGGGTAGGCGGCGCGCACCGCGGGCGGCGGCACGGCAGGCTGGTACGGCGGCGGGTACGGCGGCGCGTACGCTGGCCGCGCGGGCGCCGGGGCGGGTGCAGGCGGCGCGGGCGGCGCCGGCGCGGCAGTGGTCGCGCTCACGGCCACGCGCTGCCCGCTCACCAGCCGGCTGTAGCCGTTGCTGATGATGCTCGCGGTGCTGCTCCGGATCACGTCCGCCGACAGCACCTCGCTCGGCCGCAGCTCCGACGGCGGCCGCCCCGACGACGAGCTCGAGTTCAGCAGGTACCCGATGAACAGCTCCCGCATCGACGACGACTGGATGGAATCCATCATATTATTGAAGTAGTCCGTCCTTTCTTCGAGCAGTCGTGACATCAGCTGAGGCACCGATAAGCTAAGACTCGATGGACTTTGCACTCCATCAATATATTCTTCGACAGCCATACAAATCTCTGACGGCAGGAGCAACCTCATCATCGCCTTTAAGTTTTCAGAATCATCTGTTTTAGTTTTGTACAGCAACTTTTTGTATTCTCTTTGGGTTCGCAACTTCTCCAATTCTTCAGTACATAATTTGATGCTTAACTCCCGTTGTATGCACATTTCGCACACACTTTCAGCCACTTTGGCGTCGTCGGGTTTCCTGTGCTTGCTAGGGCCAGCTTCACAGTCATCAGCCAAATTCCTGATTCTTTTGACAGGTCCATTTGTAATTCCTTTTGGTATGGGTGGTGGTGGTCTACTGGCGTCAAAGATGGGTGGAATTGGTGGTGGAGGTTGATTTAATTGAAAATTTTGTGGTGGTTGTGGGGGGGGTGCAGTATATAATGGAGTAGGTGGTGCTGCATGCAGTGTTGATGACTCGGTTGGAGGAGGAGGAGGAGGCGGTGGAGGCATTACAGTGGGCACTGGCTGCGGCGGAGGAGGCGGCGGCGGCGCCGTCACGGACAGCGGCGGCGGCGGTGGCGGCGGAGGTTGGGCCATAAACACTGGAGCCGCGTTCTCCACGGACACAGCGCCGCCGCTCGCCACTGCTGCGGCAGCAGCAGTCATAGCTGCGTGCCTTTCCAACAATACTCTTGGCAGTTTCCCAGTGGAAAGGAAAAGATTTTCTTCTTCACTCGAAGTGTGTAGATATGTACAATCTGGCCGCAAGCATCCAGTTCTGTTTTGATGGTCATGACAAAACCTAATAATCGATTTCATTTCCTCGAGCGAGCATTCGTGTCGAAATTTACATTGATTGTGCTTGTTACAAATCCCCCAAACGTAATCCCGACACACTTTATTTTGATCCGTTGTAGTCCGATTCCTCAACCGGGGGTCCGACGGTGCAGCAGATTGCACTGGGAAACTGGGATGGCGGCCAAGTTGATAATTTTGAGTGCTCATTTTTACAAAACAATAATAAAAACTATAAAAAAAAATTAAGCTATTATTCAAGCTCAGCTAATTCTCCAGGTTAAGCTTATCAAGTTCGCTCTCGTCGTTAACTCGAATGGGATGCTGCCCTTCTTCTTTCTACAGTGCCGTAGGTCTTTAATAGTATTGCACAATGACTGTCTGTCTGTCTGAATGGTCGTGATCTTTGCGTCTTTCTCCAATATGTCGATCTTCGTTTCCAGGCTTTTAATATGTGACTTGAAGTTATAGTTGTCCCTTTCAACTATCTCAATTTTCTTGGTAAGCTCGTCGTATTGAAATGACATAAAGTCCACCGTTTTTTGGATGTCTGTATTCTGTTCGATTAGTGTTTTTATTGAGGAGCTCAGGGCTGCGAAGTTTGCCTCCTGTCAGGAGTTGAGCTGGTCAAGTGTATGCTTGAACTCGCTTAAGAGTTCATTCGAGCACCCAGGCAAGTCCGTAATTCTCCGCTTTGCTCTTTTTGTAATATTTATATCGTTGTCATTTTTCACTTTACCAGCAGATGTTAAATTTAGGTCTGATTCTGACCCGTAGAAGGTCGGTGAATCCTCCGTTGTGATATTAATAGAGGGTTCTCCACTCTTTGGCGGCGTACGTTGCACTTTAGGTATAGTTCGTTAATAGTTTACTTTGATGTAGGCCTAAATGAAGCTCGCTTGCCGACGGCAAACGTTCCGTGTTTTTTTTTTTATATCTGTTTAACGGCTTTGATAAAAATCATACAGCCAAATCTTCAAATTAATGAATTTCTACTATTTCTTTTGTCTTTTAAGATCTTTCTTTATGCTGTCATGATTTGATCTTCTATGGTTTCTCTTTCTTCCTCATTTATATAGTTACAAATGTAGAGGTCACATATGCAAGTACGTACCCCTGCTGACCAACGAACGAGGCTCTGGCACCAGCTTTCCCTCCGGGGTTGGGTGGTCGGACGGCAGTCGCTCCCGTAAAAGTGAAACACGCCACTTAAAAATGGAGGGAATAATCAAGAAAAGTGCCAGGAATAGGGCGCCGCCGCAAAACGGCGCGCAGGAGTTTCGCCTGACTCCTGTGGCAAGTGGGCGAGGGCTACCGCGTTGGGGACGGACGCGGCTAAAGACGTTAGCCCCAACCCCACGGAAACTCCGCTTCGCGACGTGGAACGTGGGCACGCTTACCGGCCGCGCGAGAGAGCTGGCCGACGTACTCACCAGGCGGAGGGTGGTGAACTATGAGGATCGTGTGGTAATCAAATTAAAGATGTTAAACTCATGATGGTCGTTTATTGAGAGAGAGCAAATAAATCTTACAAAACATTAAATATTAACTTAGAACTACGTCACGCGTGAAAGGTCGTTTGAGTCATCGACCCAGATACACTTCCGATGCACATACCTAATTGCATGTAATAAACACACTTAAATTATTAACTTATCATACTACTACATAACCCCTCTACAAAAAAAATTTAAAAAAATTTTAAGTTAGATTTTTTTTTAAATTAAACGTAATAATTTACACTCAAGTAAAACTTTACGAGCACATACATAAAAGAAATTAACTTAATACACATTTTTGTTACATAATATATCGCTTAGTATTATTTTTATGTGTAATGTATTCTTTTCCATTTTTAATTATCTTTACATTTGGAGACATGTCTTCGATAACCCTGAAGGGGCCATTATAAATACATTGTAGTTTATTCCCTGTTTGATTTTTTAATAGTATAAGATCGTCTTTATTGTACATAACATGGTTCATCCTATTGTCATACAATTCTTTCCTATGTAGTTTGCTTACAATCAGATTTTCTTTTGCATCTGATAGAGCTTTCTGTAACCTATACTTTAACTCTTTAGGGTAACTGTCATAATTGTAAAGTGGATCTATCGTTTCACTTTGTAAATTGCTTGGTAACATACATTTTTTTCCGAAAACTAATTAATTCATATGGGCTATACTTTGTCTCCGAGTGAACTGTTGTGTTGAAGGAAAAGCACCAAAATGGTGCTCCAATTCGATTTGTATTCCTGACAATTTATTCTAAGAAAAGCTCCTAATGATTTATGTGTATTTTCAAGAGAACCGATAGTTTGGTGGTGATAGGCTGTTGAATGCAACTTATTAATTTTTAATAAACTACATACTTCAGATAACACTGTGGAGAGAAATTCTGTTCCTTGATCTGTTAAGATTTCCCTTGGAATGCCATATCTTAAAATAAAGTTATTTACGAAACTTTGAGCTACAGTTACAGCATCTTTTGCCTGTAAAGGATATGCTTCCACAAATTTACTTAAGTTACACTGTATAGTTAAAATATACTTATTATTATATTCATCTACATCTAGTGGGCCCATAATATCTAAACTAATATTTTCAAAAGCCGACGTGGCTGTATTTGTTATGACCATAGGCTCTTTTATGTACCTATTGGTATGTTTATTAATTTGACACTGTTTACACTTCCTTACAAAATCAATAACGTCATTGCTAATTCCTGGCCAGTAAAAATATTTTTTATATTATTAAACATCCTATTACTACCTGCATGTCCACTAGTGGGGAAGCAAGTGAAAATCATTCAATATTATTCTTTTCTCATCCGGATCCGTAATTTTTCTTACATGTTCAGTTAAAAGAAATCGTTAGGTAAGTTATTTTTAACTTTTTCCGCACTCGTACGAGACTCTTTATTTCGTGTAAAATATTTTTTACTTTAATTATTAATATTTCTGCGATATTCAACCTATTACACAAGGCCTCTAAGTCCCTCGCTAACACCTCCGGGGTAGATAACGATCGGGTACATAGATAAATCGCTGCCTTAGTGGGCACATAGACACAAGTTCCTGAATTGGATATAATATTTTCTAAACATTTAAAATTGTCTAAGTTAGGTGTAAAGAGTAATTCGATAAGATTTTTAGGTTTTTTGAGTACCTCTACCACTGCAGGATGATCAGGCCTGAAGTTAGTAGAGTTCTCAGTTGATTCGTTAGAGGCAGGAGTGTGATTGTTTATTTTTGTTCGCTGCGCTCTTGTTAAGACAGAGACTACGTTTTCCTGAATTGATTTTAAATCAGAAGAAGTCATTGGTAATCGACTCAATGCGTCTGCAGCTGCATTGTCTCGACCCGGGACATATTCTATTTCAAAATCATATTCTTCAAGGTAAAGCCTAAATTTGGTAAGACGGCTTGATGGGTCTTTTAAACTAAATAAATAGATAAGTGGTTTATGGTCAGTGACAATTTTAAACTTTCTGCCATACAAATAAGGTCTAAAATGTCTTACGCCCCAAACTATTGCTAAAAGTTCTAATTCGATAATAGGGTATCTGGTTTCTGCAGGTTTTAAATTGCGACTGGCGTATGCGATAACATTGCCATTTTTATTTGATAAGACGGCACCTAATCCTGTTTTACTAGCATCAGTTTGTAATCTAAAAATATTGTTATCTGAGAAATCGGGGTATTGTAATATGGGTGGATTTGTTAAGGCTAATTTTAATTTTTGGAAAGCTGACTGGTGTTCAGTATTCCAATGAAATTGGACACTTTTCTTGCATAACTTATTCAATGGAAATACAATGTTAGCAAAGTTAGGTATAAAACGTCTGTAGTAATTGGCAAATGCGATGAAACGTTTTACGTCATCACAGCTGACAGGAATTGGATACTCGTGCATTACTTTTATCTTACTGTCATCAGGGAAAATGCCATCTGATGTAATTTTATGGCCTAAGTAAACTATTTCCTTTCGCATAAAATCACATTTCAGCGGATTTAATTTTAAATTTACTTTCCGTAATCGTTCTAACACACTTATAAGGTTTTTATTATGGTGTTCCATGGATTTTCCTATTACGACACAGTCGTCTAAATAGATAAATGCTTGATTATAGTTAATACCAGATAAAGCTATAGTCATTAATCGCGAGAATACACTGGGAGAAGTGCGTAGACCCATAGGGCAACGCTTCATTTGATACATTTTATTGTTTGCTGTAAATGCCGTACATTTTCGTGACTTTTCGTCAAGAGATAGTGAATACATCTTATCTACACTAAAGGCTGTATATTTCCTAGAATTTTCTTCTAAGTTAAGTTGGTAATACGATTGTGTAAGGTCTAATTTTGAAAAATAAATACTACCGGAAAGAGAATCGAGAATATCCGTAATATTTGGCCAGGGGAACTTATCATCTTGAATGCAATTATTTAACCTTCGATAATCAATGACTAATCTCCATTTTTTCTATTGAGACTTATCAGTTTTCTTTGGAACGAGCAAAACAGGACTTGACCATTCAGATGAGGTCTCCTCGATGATGTCGTTCGCGAGCATTTCATCTATCTGTTTTTGAATTTCTACTCTTTGCGCGTGCGGCAACCTATAAAGCTTGACGTACACGGGCGCAACATTATCTTTCAAAGTTATAGTGTGGGACATTAAATTGGTAACACTTAACTTATCACCAGGCAAATGGAATACATCCGCATATTTAGCGCAAATATTCGCTATACTATCCTTTTCTTCTATATTAAGATCGGACACGTTAAGAAGTTTGAACAAAGTCTTAACACGATTAGGTGAGATGTCATCATTAGAAAAACTACATACGTTAAAATACGACAAGGAAAAAATCTGTAGATCAGATAAATCGAGCCTAATTTCATCATTTGTTGTGTTTAGTATTCTAACTGGAATACTACCCTGAGTTGGTTTCGAAATTAAACCAGCAATAAAAACACCTTTTTCAATTTCGCTTGATAAAACCACACAGTCCTCATTTATTGAAGTCGGTATAAACCTTATTACTTCACATCGAGGTGGTATCAAGTGTCTGTACCTACCTTTAGAATTTATTTCTACGCTAACTGACTGTGAGTCATGCGTTAGTTGCAAAACATTCTGTTTATAATCGATTACCGCTTGAAAGCGCTGTAAAAAGTTGTCACCTATAATTCCATTTGCGGAACAAGATAAATTCTGAAATACGTAAAATTTTTCTTTAAAAACTTTCCCATTGTAATTTAAATCTAAATAAATATATCCTATTGATTCTAATTTACCGCTAACCCCTTTAATTGTAATCTTATCAAAATGTAAATTATGTTTAAAATCTGGACAATTTTCCAACCATTCATACTTTAGCACACAAATACTAGCACCACTATCTACTAAAAGATCTATTTTTCTATCATAAACGCTAAAAGTTACTGCACTGCTATTGTTATAATTAAGAACGTGATAATTCCTATTGTTATTATTATGTTTAGGGACGAAAAAACTGATTCGACAAATCGCCGTCGATATCAGTCTGTGAGTTCACTGGCCCCTCGTGCGTAGCGTGTCTGACATAGTAACGCTTCTGGGAATGACCAGGCGCTCCTCGCGCGCGACCACGGGCGCCGCGCACGTGACCGCGCTGACTCTGCGATTGCATCGGTCTCGGGACTCTCGGGTTACCTTGGCCTTGTCTACTATTCCACGGTGTATGGGAATATGTATGATTCCGTCTATTATTATAATTGTTTTTATTATGATAATATCCCCGGGAAAAATTAGAACGCTGTGGGAACGAGCGACTAACGGACATTACATGATTATTGTTATCAGTGGTCATCGATTGCTCGTCAATGGCTGTTCGGATATTTCCGAGAGAGAATCAAATTGTCGCGCTGCTATGATTGTACTTAGCCGCGAATTAGATAAGCCATCAGAGAAACGTTTAATAGCTATTTTCTCATTGAGAGGGCGTAAAATATCGTATTTAGCACTGTCGTTTTCTGCTTGTGCTATCGTTAAGTTGACAAAGAGGTCTTCTAACTCCGAGCCAAAGGCGTCAATCGAACGACTGCCTTGTTTGCAGGATTGTATTCTCGATTGCATAGCAACTGAAGAACGCTTGGGCAAAGTATATTTCTTGAGGTCAGCCTGTAAATTCTCGATGCTATCATACGAGGCCTTTAAACGTAACTTTGCACTTGGCGATAGCCTTGTTTTAAGAACAAAATTAATAAGCTGGGGGTGCGTATCCGCTGATATAATACTACTGTACAGCTCAATTCCATCAATAAGGTTCTTAGAAACGTGTTCCTGGCCCTTTATTACGGGTAACAGGGAAATAGCTGTCCTAATATCAAATTTTTCAGTAGCCATTTCGAAAGTTTTTCCTATACTACTAGTGCTAACACAAGTTAAAGAATTAATCTTATTGTATGTACTATGAATTTGAGTCACTAAATTATTAATTGTAGTTAAGTCATTGGAACTTATCTCCGATTTTTCAATACAACTTTTCACATGAGACAAAATACAACTCAATTTTTCGTATTCAAAGCGAGCTTCATTGTATTTCCTAACGCCTAATTCTGATCCTCTTCTTTCTGGTCCTAGTTTACTAATATATTCTCTTAACACACACAATTTATTATATAAATCTGTTAAATCAGTTATAAGTTGCATAGTAAAATATACCAATATCAATTATATAAGTATGATGAACTCATCGATTAAGAATTATTTTACACATTATTGGTCTGCTGCAGTTCATTTATGGATGTAGCCTTAAGGGCGAGACCATTGAGTTCACGTCTAAGTAGTTTAATATTATTTTTCCTATATTTTCTGACTACGTAATACGCAATACATGACAACAAAATAACAAGGATTATTATGAGCAAGATATCAGTTGTACTAAGCCCATGGCTAATTTTTTGGGTAGCTTGAGCGTCACCTGACGCTGTCTGAGCGATTATAACTTCCTCTTTTGTTTTTGAATTACCCATCGTGTACAATTAGACAGTACACACTTAGTAAATATTCTAGTACAACTCTATTATTAGGCTTAAAATACCCACTAATTAAATAAAAAGGATACATATAGCAGCGTGGCGACGAAGATGATGAACACCGCAAAGGCTGCAACGATTACCTCCGTTTGGTCCATGTCCTTGCTCCTTCCTGATTGTACTGGAACTGGGCTGGGGTACTCCTGGGCAACACTGGGACTGGGTCACAAAGCTTCTGGGTAACACAGGAACTGAGTCAGAGATCTTCCGGCCGACATCGGGATGAGAGAAGAGGACTCCTGGCCTACAATTCCTTTCTCCTTCTTTGTATTTATTTCTTCTTAAAAAAAATGTTTTTCCTCTATACGGACTACTCATTTCACTTGGTCCAACGCAATTTAATAAATCCCATAGACTGGCATAGGGTCGCCATGAACTATGAGGATCGTGTGGTAATCAAATTAAAGATGTTAAACTCATGATGGTCGTTTATTGAGAGAGAGCAAATAAATCTTACAAAACATTAAATATTAACTTAGAACTACGTCACGCGTGAAAGGTCGTTTGAGTCATCGACCCAGATACACTTCCGATGCACATACCTAATTGCATGTAATAAACACACTTAAATTATTAACTTATCATACTACTACAGTGGCAGTGGCGTTCCTGCAGGAGACTCGGTGGAAAGGCAGCAGATCCCGGCCCATTGGGAATGACTACAAGCTGATCTACACAGGAGCAACTAGTGGAGAGAACGGGGTTGCGGTAGTGCTGTCAGGGGAGTTGCAGGATGACGTGTTGGAGGTGAAACGCTATAGCGACCGCTTAATGGACGTAACGGTGCTTATCGAAGGGGTTACGACCCCTTTGATAAGCGCATACGCTCCACAGGCTGGTTGCAGCGACACCGAAAAGACTTCATTCTGGAATAGACTTGGAGAGGTGCTGCGGGGAATCCCACCATCTCAGGGAGTCGTTCTGGGGGGCGATCTGAACGGTCATGTGGGTGAGGAGCCTGAGGAGTTCGAGCGTGTACATGGTGGCTATGGGTTCGGCAGACGCAACGCTGAAGGGGAGAACATCCTCCAGTTGTGTTCGGCTGCCGACCTGGCTATTGTGAACACGTTTTTCCAGAAGAGGCCTGAACATTTAATCACCTACAGGAGTGGGCGGCACGCTACCCAGATCGACTTCCTACTCACTAGGAGGCACCACATCGGCAAAGTAGTCAACTGCAAAGGTCATACCCGGAGAGAGTCTCACTGCACAACACCGTCTACTTGTCATGGATCTCTGCGTGAAGCCCAAAGCCAAAAGCTTTGAGCGCTGTCGGCGTCAAATAAGGTGGTGGCGGCTTGACGAAGACACATCCCAGGTGTTCGTCTCAGCTATCGGCGACAAGTGCGCTGAGGCTGAGAGCGAACCAGTTCAGAAACACTGGGACAGGATTCAGGCAACCATAACCGAAGCGGCGAAGTCAGTGCTTGGCACGTCTAAGGGTGGACGCAAATTTGACAAGGAGACTTGGTGGTGGAACGACGCAGTCCAGAGGGAGACTAGGGTGAAGAAAGCCCTCTTTAAAAAGTGGCAAGCGTCCAACTCTCCTGAAGATCGCGACGCATACAGGTCCGCAAAACGTGCAACAAAGAAAGCTGTTGCCAGAGCCAGGCGAGCCCACCTACAGCCGCTCTACGATAGGCTGAAATCGTCTGAGGGGCAGAAGCTTATCTATAGATTGGCACGTTCTAGGGTCAAAGCGGCACAGGATATCTCCAAGTGCCGCTGTGTTGAAGACCCTCACGGTGACCTACTATGCGAGGACCTCGCGGTGAAGGAGAGATGGCGCTCTTATTTCCACGAGTCGTTAAATAAACAGCATAGAGAAGTGCAGCCACCGGACCTCCCTCCGAATCTTGGACTTGTGCCACTGGTAACGCCTGAAGAAGTAGAGAATGCTCTTCGCCGCACATGATGAATCGGAAAGCTGTCGGAGCCGATGGAGTCCCCATCGAAGCCTGGAAGGCAATGGGTGGTGGTGGTGTGGGCATCCTAACTCACCTTTATAACCGCATACTCACCACCGGCGGGATTCCTCGCCAATGGAGACTGAGTGTTATCACCCCGGTCTTCAAGGGCAAGGGATCAGTGCAAGAGTACGGTAGTTATCGCGGTATAAAGGTCATGTCCCACACCATGAAACTATTCGAACGGATAGTAGACTCTCGAATCCGTCAGGAGTGCACTGTCTCTGGATGTCAATATGGTTTCCGCCCCGGTCACGGGACTATGGACCCCGTTTTTGCCCTAAGAATCATCATGGAGAAATACAGGACGAAGAACACGCCTCTCCACTTCCTATTTCTGGACATGGAGAAGGCCTTCGACTGTGTTCCGCGTGCGATGATTTGGTGGGCCCTGAGGTCCAAGGGAGTGCCAGAAACGTATGTTGATATCATTAGAGACATGTACTGTGATTCCGACTCTGTAGTTAGGACCGCTGTTGGCGACACTTTGCCCTTCCGTATAACCGTTGGAGTACACCAAGGCTCCGTCCTGAGTCCGTTTCTCTTCAGCCTGATATTAGACGTATTGTCAGACTGAAACAAAGTATGTAGGTAGGGGAGGAAATAAAAAAAAGATTAATTAACAGTACAAATTTATTTTAGAAAAGACCTTTTCGGTAAATTAGTTCGGAGAGCGAGGGACGAGGGTCGAGATTGAGCTGTGATTATCAAACCGCTTAGGAAAGCTACTGTCCTGGTAGGGTAGTCCGCAGCCGTTGAGGGTAGGTCGTGCAGGCAGCTTCTGTACGAGGTTGTAGGCGGCGCGGGTCAGGACACGCAGTAAAGGCGTAGGCACGTGGTAGGCGGCCAAGCACGTTGTGTAGGCAAGCACAAGGGATTGCTGGTAGCAGCGTAGGTAGGAGGTCCCGCTTGCACTAACTCGTGTCCGCTAGATATGTGCGCTGTCCGCACTTTGAACCCTGGAATGATGGTAGGTGTCATCCAGTGTCCCCGCAATGGACTCCAACCACCCCAAACAACCACCAGTGGGAGCAGCATTCCCACTAATTAATTGCTGAGGTGAGGGAATCCATTACAGCGACAAGATAGTTAGACAAACATAGGTGGAAACACAAATTTGGAAAACAGAACATTAAAATATTTATCAAAAGTAAGAGAAAAACTAAAAAGATTTTTAAAACGTAATTATGCCGGTAGATGAACAAAACTAAACAATAAGAAGGCATAACTACGACCTAAGAAATGCAACCTATTAGTCTATTGCAACACACTCACCCGATCTGGGGTATCACAGAATCTATTAGACGTGAACGTAGAAAGTTAAGGTGGCAATGGAAGCCGCACCCGCGTTAATTTTAATAAGGATGATCAGGAGAAAAAGAGGAAGCCCCCGGCGTCTGCGCCGCAATTTATACTCGTCGGTGACAGCTCCTTGTCATATGAAGTTTGACATGACATTTCTTTTGTCGTGCACTAATTGCACGCAGGCAAAAGAATAAAGCTATGGACAGCCTTAGGATATATGGTATCCATTGCATTTTATTTATTGATTTTTATTATTTAATTTGTATATTGAAATAAAATAATAAAAAATATTAAGAAAATAACGTACTACGTTACAAGACAGCATCAGAGACCACCATGAGCAGCCACCATGGCTAGTTATGTATGCTGATGATATCGCGCTGGTGGACTCGGACAGGGGACGGCTGGTGAGAAGTGTTAACACATGGAAGGAATCGCTTGAGAACGGGGGTCTGAAACTCAACGTGGCGAAGACAGAGTACTTGGCCTGCAACACTACAGATCCCATGTCCGTCCGCATAGGCGAAGACACGGTCGAGCGCACGGACCGGTTCAAGTATCTGGGATCTGTACTCCACGCGAACGGCGACATCGACTCCGACGTCAAGGCACGCATTGCTGCTGCTTGGGATAAATGGCGGGAGGTGAGCGGCGTCACTTGCGACCCTAAAATGCCGGTTAAGCTGAAGGGACAGGTCTATAAATCCATCATTAGGCCTGTCCTCTTATATGGTAGTGAAGCATGGCCATTACTTGAGCGGCACAAGCAGGAACTGCGGGTCACGGAGATGAAGATGCTGCGCTGGATGTCGGGAGTTACGCGAGCAGATCGCGTAAAGAACTCCCGAATTCGCGGCAGCCTTCATGTCCGAGACATCGCTGATAAACTGCAAGAGTGCCGCCTACGTTGGTACGGTCATGTTTTACGGAAACCGGCAAACTACGTAGGGAACAAGCGTTCAGCTATGTCGCTACCGCCGGGTCCCGGCAGAAGGAGACGGCCCAAGAAGGCCTCGCTTGACCTTGTAGTGGATGACATGGGTGCCAACAAACTCTCCGTAAAGGATGCCGAAGACCGTGCGAAATGGAGAGTTAGGGGAAAGCGGACCCCGGGCTTCGCAAGGATGCAACCGGGAAAACGCCAAGATGATGATGATGTAGAGGTCACATATATAAAAATGTCCTTATATGTTTCTCTGTTTTGTAAGATAGATGGCAAGAGGCGGGGTATTTCTTCATGTTTATATGGTTATTTGGTAAAATATATATATTGAAGAGTAGGAACACTGCACATAACTTTTGAATTTTCAATAAAAATATTTTTTTAGAATATTCCTCTTTTCATCAAACGTCCGCATCCCATTAACAATATGACAATCATTTATTATTATTTTTTTTTTTATTGAAATCTGTCTGGGGGACATTCAACAATATTTATGTAATGATATACGGTGTGTGAGGTACAGGTCCAGTGACTTGCCCTCTTAAAAAGTTTTTTTTTAATCAAATTAAATCTTGAGGGATTCTTTTCTTCAGCCTCCTCGCGCTTTGGAATGTGTCGTCCATAAGGTGGTGTGCCAAAATGTTAGGGTGCAGTTGCAGTCTGTGTTTGTATTTTGCGACTCTCTCCTTTATTTCCTCTTGTATTGTTTTGATGCCTAGCTCTCGGTGAAGTCTTTGGTTAGTGACATACCATGGTCGTCCACTATCATCCTAAGCATTTTCGATTGAAACCTTTGTAATATTTCTATGTTGGAGTTTGCAGCCGTGCCCCACAGTTGTATTCCGTATGTCCATATTGGCTTTATTATACTTTTATATATTAAAAGTTTATTTTCCATTGAGAGCTGGCTGTTTAGAAAGAAAGAAAGAAAGAAAACATTTATTGATCACATACATTTACAAGGTTTAACAAACACACATACAGTAGATGTGATCAATAGGTTCTGCCTCAGCATGTGCTGCAGCGGCTGCTAGGCCGCTACAGCGCTGATATTCTGGCAGAACCTTTATAATAAAAAAAATAAATAAGTAGATAAATACATATACAAGATACAAGAACATAGAAATAAAAGTCAAAAACAAGAAGTTATAGTCTAACAATACAAATATGTATACATATAATAAAAACAGATAGAACAGAAATAAAAACAAATTATGGTAAGGACAAATGGAAGATAAAATTTTATAAGTTAATAAGTGTGCCATTTCGCTTTATACCCAGAGCCATTATCCAAGACCAAACAACTGTTAAATATAGAGTTTTGTCTATGGACATAGGCTCCGGATCGGCCATTGACAAGAACAGGAAAAGAAAAAAAAGAAAAAAGTAAACAAAAACGGGGTTCACAAAGACTCAAATAGAACATGTTGACAAAAGTTTATAAATTGAAATATTATTAATACACAAGGAAATTTAATTACAACAATAAAAAAGTAGATGCTATTGTTGTTGTATCTACTTGCGGGTGAGTGCTTTGAACTAATAAAACTAATAATAAGTGCATTGTTAGTTAGCATTGGATAGCAAGTGCAAAGGTTTGAGGCTGTGTGGTTGATTGATTCCACTAACAAGGCAATTTGTGCTTTTACAGAGCGACAACAAAGGGTATGTTTTATGAGATGAACAACCTGCCACATATAGGTATAAGGATAATTGTGTTAAGTGGAGCACGCAAAAAGAAGAGAACAAGAAGAAAGAAAAATTGAAAAATGATGAAAGAGGACACTCGTTTTTTATCGGCGTATGATAGTGGCGTATATCCAGACTCGTGCTTGGCGCTGCGGCGTGCCCCATAGTGTCGAACCACCTCCCCCAGCGAAAACGTAGCCTGATGTGAATACCTAGTGATGTGAGTATTGTGTTTTTTGCTTCACTATTAGGTACTGTTTGAGTCGCTTTTTAAAACTGTGTATTGTTTCCAGGTCACGCAACGGTGGGGGAAGGTCGTTCCAGCACTTAGTGGCCGCAAATCTGAAGGATCCCCGGAATGCCGCTGTACGATGTTTGGGCATAGTGAAAATGTTTGTGCAGGCTCTTTTGGGGTATCCTTTGTTATCCCTTGCCCACAGCAACTTATTATATAGGTATGTGGGTCTCTCTGTTGAAATGACTCCGAAGAGCAGCGTGGCTAGGTGCACTCTCCTCCGTGCCTCCATTCTCATGACATTGGCAGCGTTTAGGTATGGTGTAACATGCGATCTGGGTGGGATGTGAAAGCAGAAGCGCGCACAGGCATTTTGAACCCGCTGTATTTTTTTCATGGTTCTTGTCTCCATACACTGTATCACAGTAATTCAGCTTGGATAGCACAAGTGATTCACAGAGCAACTTTCGTAGGTCAGCATTTAAGTAGGGCCTGATTTTGTATAGGAGGTTTAACCTGTAGAAGCAATTTCGGGTGACTTGTGCTATATGGTCTTCAAAGTTGAGTTGTCCATCCATAATTAAACCAAGATTTTTGGCTGAGTCCACACTATCAACTAGTTGACCGTTGATTTTTATGTGCAGAGGGGAGTTTCTCATCATACTCACGTTTCGGCTAGAACCCGTTAGTAACAGCTTGGACTTTTTGGGGTTTAGCACGAGGCAGTTGGTGTCACACCAGATAGCAATACGATCCAGATCCTCCTGTATCTTCTCTGTAGCACTGACGTGATTGCTAGGTCGGAAAGAGTAGTATAGCTGTAAGTCATCGGCATATAGATGATATTTGCAGTTTTTTATTGTTGTAGTGATGTCTGCACTGTATAGGGCGTAGAGGATTGGTCCGAGGGTGGAGCCCTGGGGGACCCCCCGAGATACCTTCAGATGACTTGAGCATGTCCTTGAACCATCCACCTTAGTCACCTCCACATACTGACTTCTGTTTGTGAGGTAGCTGTTGAACCACTTAAGTGCTATGGGGTTAAGACCGTAGTATGATAGTTTGGAAATCAAAAGGGCAGTATTAATAGAATCGAAGGCTCTAGAGAAGTCAAGCGATAGCAGAGCACTTACCTCTCCCTGATCCCGAGCTGAGAGCAAGTTATCAATTACATCTGCCAGAGCTGTTGCTGTGCTGTGCCCCTTGCGAAACCCAGATTGTAATGGAGGTAGCATGTTGTTTCTATTCAACAACCAAAATATCTTGCGCACTTGTTGTCCCATTGCTAGGCGTTTGGTAAAAATGTGCTTTCTCCATGTTAGTCGTCGGTCTAGATACATTCCAAGATATTTCGCTTCGTCGGATTGTGGAAGTTGGACGGAATTCAGTGAGACTGGGGGACAAGTCTGTCGCCGGGTTGTAAATGTTACTTGAACTGATTTAGTTTCATTGGCTTTGATGCGCCAGTCTTTTAACCATTTGGTGATCTCATCCAGGCTGTTTTGTAGTTTGTGTGAAGCTTGAATTGGTGAGTCGTCTGATGCCATGATAGCTGTGTCATCAGCAAATGTGCCCATTACAACATCGTCAGATATCGGCAAGTCCGCGGTATAAAGAAGATACAGAGTGGGGCCCATTACACTACCCTGTGGCACTCCAGCTTGATTTCTTTAACCTCTGTATTTGCTTCACCATGACTGACAAAATAGTGTCTGCCAAGCAGGTAAGATCTTATTAGACAATAAAAACTCGTTGGCAGTGTCTTTTTTATTTTGTACAGAAGTCCATCATGCCAGACTCTGTCGAATGCTTGAGATATGTCAAGAAAGGAAGCTGTACAGTATTCTTTCTGTTCAAATGGATTTTACTATACCGTCAACAAGTCTATGAATTTGCTCGATTGTACCATGTTTTTCTCTGAACCCAAAATTGGTGGTCGGGTATTAGGTTGTTTTCCTTGATTATTGATTTAACCTTCTGAGGATCAATGTCTCCATTACTTTGGACGTTATTGGGAGCAAGCTAATCGGCCGGTAGGATTTGGCATCTTCTGGACTTTTTGCCTGGTTTCGGGATCATTATGATTTTAGCTACTTTCCATTGTGGAGGTACGTACTCCTTCGAAGGATGGCATTGTATAAATGAGTCAGGAATGTTACGCCGTGTTCTGGTAATTCTTTTAAGATGGTTGCTGTGATAAGATCGTATCCAGGAGCTTTCGCTACATTCAGTTTTCTGATCGCATTTTTGATCTCTGCTTTGCTATATTTTTGAATGGGTATTTCCAGTTGATGTGTCTGTTTCAGCAGTTCTACAACCATTTCCTTCTTTGTAGAGCCAGTATCGGGGTTTGGTTGGAAGACGTCTTGCAGATGCTCCATAAAGACATTGGCTTTCTCAACATCGTTCCTAGCCCATGAATTATCTGGTTTGAGCAGAGGTGGTTGGTATATTATTGGGCGTTTGAGGCTTTTTGTCGCTTTCCACAATGAGTAGTCAGTAGATGGTTTAGCGTCCAGATTCTGTAGGTACGTTGCTATTTTCTGGTTGCTGTCATCGATTAATAGATTTTTAAGTTGTGTCGCTAGTCTATTGAATATTGTTTTGTCCGCTGGGTACCGAGTAGTTTGCCATCTCTTTCTAGCTTTACGCTTCTCATAAATCAATTTCCTGATAGAAGATGAGCATTGGGGTCCATCTTGATTTGAAAGAATTGGTGGAGGAGTGGTTTCCCAAGCTGCCTGTTGGACTGTGTTGTTGAAGTGTTCAACTGCGCCTGTAATATCTTCATCATTTTGTAATGGTATTCTGGTCTAGAGATTTTGTTACTAATTGTCGGAAGTATTCCAAGTTCGTTTTACGGGTATGTAGTCGGCAAGGAATTTATTTTTGCAGAATTCTTCTATGCAGTAATACTTCCACTGGGGAGTGATCAGAGGATAGGTCAGTACTAGAGTTGCAACTGATGTCAGTGTTGCTAATACCTTTGGTGACACAGAAATCAATGAGATCAGGCTTCCTTTTTCGATCAGTAGGCCAGTATGTTGGTTCACCAGTTGAGGTAACGCCTAATCGGAGTTTGTTTATTGCTAGGATTAGCTGTCGACCTTTTGCATTAATAGTCCGAGAACCCCAGAATGTGTGCTTGGCATTAAAGTCCCCACCAGACACGAACCGCCGACCCAAGGATTTAAGGTACTTTTCGTATTCCTCTTGTTTTATGACCTGTTTTGGAGGACTATATAAGGCTGATACTGTGATAGGACCCACCCAATCATCTATCACAATGTTTGTAGCTTGAATTTTTTTCAGTACAATAGTTGTTAGCTAAGTGATGTCTGTTGTTCTTAATCAGAACTGCACTTCCTCCATAGCCTTTTCCATCTGGGTGTATTGTTGTGTTTAAATAGCTTTTATTTGTAAAATGCGTTTCCGAGATTAACATGATGTCAATGTTTTTTAGTTTCATATATTTTTTAACCTCAAAGGTATGTTGAGACAGCCCATTGGCGTTCCAGAGTACCATTTTTATGTAGTCCAGTGTGCGGTTAATTTGGTCGTGAGATTCAGGATTAGATTAGTGATTGCTGTTAGCTGTTCCATCATTTGTTTCATTGTTGTCATTAATTCTTTTATATCAAAGGTCTTGTCGCTGTTTGTTTTATTGTCAGGTTCAATGGCTTGCGGTGGTATTTTGTTTTGCACTATTTCGGCATATGTTGTCCCAGCTGTCGATGGAGCATATAATTCTTTAGTTCTATCGTATGATTGTCGATATTTCTGAACCTTTACTGTGCTGGTGGGAATTTGATTTTTTGTAGCTCTCTGTATACTGTGCACCCTTTATAATTTGCTGGATGGTTGCCCTCACACAGTACGCATTTTACGCTTCCGGATCTAGTTTTCCGCGAGCAGTCTGCTGTTAAGTGATCAACAGCACATTTAACGCATTTTGGACTTCTCCTACAGTAAGTTTTAGTATGTCCATATTGGAGACAGTTTCCACACTGAGGTATTTCTCGCTTAGGTCTTGGCGGTTCGAGTACTACTTTACAGTGTAATAGATATTTTATGTCGTATACAGTTTTATTGTTTTCTTTTTGTTTTAATTCCACTATAAACATTGGCAGTGCTATTTTAGTGGTGCGCTGTTTGATGTTCCAGATGTTTGTACATTCATGACCAAGCTCCTCTAGAGCGTCTTTTATATCTTCTATGCTGGTAGAGGGGTGTATGTTTTTAGTATGACTTTGAAACTCCTGTCTTGTTTTTGTTTGTATGTGTAAAATTCAGTTTTCTTTTTTTCTAGTTCTCTGACCACAATAGTGTATGTCTCGGAAGATTTAGTTTGAATTTTTACTTGATCATTACGAAGTACTTTCAGATCATAGTTCTTATATGCATATGTTTCCAGGAGTTCTATAAGGGGCTGTATGTTACTAACCTTATCAACAAAAATTGGGGGAGGCTTATCTATTTTAGGTTTTAATGGGGGTGTAGGCTTGTTTATTTCCTGCGACTGATCATTTTCCAACACAGCAAAGCTGTTGGATGTTGAGATTGGTGGTGGCTGGGAAAGCGTAGCAGTATGTGTCGAGTTTGCTTTGCTTTTGTGACTTATGTGGTTCCGGGCTTGATCGCTGCCTTTTTTTGTTCATAGGTTGTACCCATTCTTTTTCGTAATTATTTGTTGGGGTTGTTGGTTCAGTAGGCGAGTCTTCTATGATGTGTACCTCGGTATTTGTACTGGTGATTGGTAGAGTCTCATTGTAGGATGTTGATGGTTGAGGGCCAAGTTCCCTGTTGGAGGCATGTGGTTGTGATTTGCTTCCAACTGAAGCACTTCTCGGTCTTTGAAGGAGGCTTGGGCGAAAGGCTTGCTGCACATATCTTTTGTTTTGACCAGTAGCATTTACTGACACGGGGGCCTGGGTACCCACCCACGTGGAGTCTTCGGTAGCAAATTTCACACCTTCCAGCCCGGGTACTGGAAGGCGCCGGGGGTTAGTCGGATCGCATGACATATCACAATCTCTATTATTCGACATTTTCATTTTAAACGGGGTAGGAAGGGGTCTAATAGTGTTTTCCAAGGACACTATAGCCACAACTTTCAGGGGGTATTTAGTTCCCCTTGGCCTGTGGATGCCAGGAACAGGTTTTATGACCGCCGCCCGTTGCTCGGCGTTGTTGCTCGTTTGGCACCACCCGGGGGAAACGTGTAGGGTGAGCCTGGAAGAGGTGGAAAATCCTACGGACGCGAGCAACTTTCTCCACCCCATGACAATCATGATAAACATTTTATCGGTGTAAAGATCGCAGCGCAGCGCAGGGTGTGTCGTGAGGACTGGCGATAGGCCTTACCTCATTCTGCTATTGGAATGGCGGGTAGTAGTGCGAGGTGTGCGGCGAGGAGTAGCCGCCGAGCTGGTGCGGCATGTAGGGCCCGTAGCCGAGCCCGTTGAGCGGCGCGGGCGCGGGCGGCACGGGCGCGGCGCTGGCCGGGCCCAGCGCGGGCGGCGCCGGCGCCGGCGGCCGGCTGGCGCTCGGGAACGGCTCGGCCGCTGCGCCTGCGGCAAGAGCGGTCGCTTGAGCCTCGCTCCAGCGCGCGCGGACGCGTCGAGCTCGCGGAACGCACCTGGGAGCGCGAAGGGCGGGTAGGCGGCGCGCACCGCGGGCGGCGGCACGGCGGGCTGGTACGGCGGTGGGTACGGCGGCGCGTACGCTGGCCGCGCGGGCGCCGGGGCGGGTGCGGGCGGCGCGGGCGCGGGCGGCGCCGGCGCGGCAGTGGTCGCGCTCACGGCCACGCGCTGCCCGCTCACCAGCCGGCTGTAGCCGTTGCTGATGATGCTCGCGGTGCTGCTCCGGATCACGTCCGCCGACAGCACCTCGCTCGGCCGCAGCTCCGACTGCGGCCGCTCCGACGACGAGCTCGAGTTCAGCAGGTACCCGATGAACAGCTCCCGCATCGACGACGACTGGATGGAATCCATCATATTATTTGAGTAGTCCGTCCTTTCTTCGAGCAGTCGTGACATCAGCTGAGGCACCGATAAGCTAAGACTCGGTGGACTTTGCACTCCATCAATATATTCTTCGACAGCCATACAAATCTCTGACGGCAGGAGCAACCTCATCATCGCCTTTAAGTTTTCAGAATCATCTGTTTTAGTTTTGTACAGCAACTTTTTGTATTCTCTTTGGGTTCGCAACTTCTCCAATTCTTCAGTACATAATTTGATGCTTAACTCCCGTTGTATGCACATTTCGCACACACTTTCAGCTACTTTGGCGTCGTCGGGTTTCCTGTGCTTGCTAGGGCCAGCTTCACAGTCATCAGCCAAATTCCTGATTCTTTTGACAGGTCCATTTGTAATTCCTTTTGGTATCGGTGGTGGTGGTCTACTGGCGTCAAAGATGGGTGGAATTGGTGGTGGAGGTTAATAATAATAATAATAATAAATCTTTATTAGAAAACTTAGTGCACAATACTTGATCTTAAAATCTACATTACATTTAAAGTTCCGGGTAACAATATGTGTGCCTGAACTAGGATTTTCCTGTGTTTCAGGCAAAAGAGGGGCTTACAAGGTTATATTGTTCTATATATCACTTACAAAAACGTGAAACTTACATTACTTATGTATTTATCTTATTTTTAGTTATATAAACAAAACTATATATTAATAAATAAACGGTCATAAGTAGCTGAGCAAAAAGAAACAATTAAATTCAAAGAGATGTGAATTATTTAGCGACAAGTAATAATGCTTCAGTGGCTTCGTAGGACATATCTTGAAGAGCTTCTTGGACTGCTTTTTTAGCAATATTTTGGCTAAGTGGGTAGATATCTAAGTTTGCATTAAATCTGTTATAAAGAAGCGGTCCAAGGAGGTTGATTTAATTGAAAATTTTGTGGTGGTTGTGGGGGGGGAGTAATTACTTTTAACTAATTTTATTTTTGTTCACCTCACCTGAAATACTACTCATATTATAACTAGTAGTCTGAATATGCATACAGTATTAAAATAATTATCCTTTTACTTCTTACTTTTAAGGAGTTGACCTAGCTTTCAAATAAAAAATCTAAATCGGTTCACCTAGGCGAAAGTTACGAGGTAACAAGCATAAAAAAAATACAGACGAATTGAGAACCTCCTCCTTTTTTTGAAATCGGTTAGAAAGAACAAGATGGAGAGGAAAAAGTTGGAAAAGAACAAGTTGTAGAAGAGCAAGTTGAAGAGGAGCAAGTTGAAGAGGAGCTAGTCGAAGAGGAGCAAATTGGAAATTATCAAGTTGGAGGGGAGTAAGTTGGAGTGGTGCAAGTCGGAGAGGAGCAAGTTGGAGAGGTACAAGTTAGAGTGGAGCAAGTTGGAGGGAAGCAAATTGGAAAGGAGCAAGTTGGAGGGAATCAAATTGAAGAGGATCAAGCTAGAGGGGAGCAAGTTGGAGAGAAGCAAGTTGGAGAGGAGCAAGTTGGAGATTAGCGAATTAGAGGGGAGTATGTTGGAGGGGAACAAGTTGGAAAGGAGCATGTTGAAGAGGATCAAGTTGGAGAAGAAATTAATATAACATTATGCGATTCATATTACATTGTTTATTTCTTCGGTACCATAATAATGATAATAAAGGTGTAAGTAAGGATGAGACAACCCCACTGCCCTCTGGTGGGAGTCGCTGATTTTTGCACCATGAAAGGTAACGACTCTCTACTAGTGCAACCAGTCTCTCCAGGGCAGCTTGTGGCGGGCTGAATGGGATTGACACCCCTTGGGACCCGTCCCTTTAAGAGTCAACCAGGTCCTCTCACCGCTTGCCTAAGTTGGCCGTTGGTAATGGACCCCACTGGGACCGCAGGTCTCTCACCTCTGGCTTGCCTTAGCCGGCCGGAAAGAGTTGGGCGTCAGAGCTACATGCTCGCAGGTTGGAAGTGAAAGATGCATACGTCTCGAGTTGGCACAGTGGCGTTGCGCCACTGGGTAGAAAGCGGTGTACACCTTTTGGCACTAAGAGCCGCTCTTACTAATGATTATCCCCGTCGCTCCTGCTTCGTGCCTTGCATGTGCGACCAATGGGGGAGCCCATGACAGTGAATGGCGTGTCACCACCAGCCTATTTTATTCGTGTTTTTGAACATAGATCGGGGCGGGTGCCATTGTCCTTCCCGATCTATGTTTACAGTCTCGGATACCCAGTCCACTAACACTCACCCCAATAGCCCAGATTCTTTGTTCTTCCACGCCATTCCATAGTCCTACACTGACCGGGGGTTGTCCTTGGCTACATTTTATAGTGTATACAGGGAAAATCGTCGGCTAGTGCCATATTACATTAATATACAAGTTATTAAAAAGCCTCTATGTGTTGGCTTTTGCGTGGTCGTCTCCCAAATCCAGGACTCTGCAGTCCCGAGAAAATGGAAATGTATGATAAAAATATATTTTTTTATATAAAGCTAACAAAATGACCTCACTCCACCTTATGGTAAGCGGTAGTTAGATCCAAATATGAGGTCGACAGGCACAATAGACCATATTGAGCCTGTCGCACTCACCCTGAAAGCCCGCTTAAAGACGAGACCACTGCTGCGGCAACAACGAGACAAGGCGTGGAGTCTTGCATTAGTATTGAGCTGTGCGGGTCCGAGTTGGCCAGTCCGCTGGACGGAAGGGCACCCGCTTCTACGGGTCCCCCGGCCGGCGGGCTGACCCGCTCCGCTCGCACAATAATAAGGCGGTCGACCGATTTCAGCCATGGCGGCCGATCTCAATTGAGATCAGCCAAGTGCGCAGGACATATTATAGTGCACAAGTGTACGCGCAAACACAAGTGCACTCTCTATTCCCTTACTCTCATAGTTCGGTGAGACGGCAATCCGACATGACCGATGAGAGATCGGGCGCAGGACCACCGGCTTAACGTGCTTTCCGAGGCACGGGCGTGCAACCGCCAACTTCCTGACTCCGGGCTGAGTAATTTCTTAACAGAAAAACTCACACAAATTTTGCCCGACCCCGGACTCGAACCGGGGACCTCTCGGTCCTAACGCAGCGCTTGCTACCAATAGACCAACGAGGCAGTTAAACAAAACCGCCGCACAATACCGCCGCTAAGACTCCACTGGTCCCCCCCCGTCCTCCCCCCGGCTCCGGTTTGTACAGTGCTGATCCCGGAACGGGACCTGACCGAAGCGGGACGGAGTCACTTGGCGGGTATTACGCAACTGTATGGTGGTAACAGCAACCGGTCGACAAAACGTCTCTCACCATCTATCTCTGTTGAAATGACAAAATCTGATTTCTAAGACTTAGTTCTAACACAGAGAACCTATTTTTTGGTATTTGCAGCAATTCAGGAGACTTTAGGAGTTTGAAAATCAATACTAGGTCCCGAAGTAACTTTTAAATACAAATAATTTAACTTAATTAAATAACACTAATGTTGATTAACATGTAACAGGTTTGTTAAGACACCAAATTAAAGTCCTTTATCGAAAAAAAGGAATACAATATGTACGAGAATAAAATGATATGAAAGTGTTATCCTCATCATTTGTACTCTAAAACCTGTAGAATAAAATGACAAGTAACGATTGCCATATTTGACTCAAGTCTGGCGGTACGGAGAACAAAATGATAATGGATATTACAGACTTAAAATAATTTCTTACTTACATTAATATTTTATTTCTTGAATATTATCCATATTTTAATATTTAGGCACGTACCATTAAATCATTTCTTTAGTACTAAAAATTACCTTTTTTTTAAGTTATCAATCATAAGCCTATGTCCCGTATTTAAGGAGAAAAAGACAAAAATGTGTTTTTTATTTTTCCTGAAAAGTAGCATTTTTGTAGTTATCATTTTATTCTCCGGGGACGGCGGTATGACTGTCATTAGTGGTAGACTGAACGAAGATCATGTTCAGCGAAAAGCTATGTATGTGTAGTTGCTATACAGACCCTTTTTATCTTGATATTTTATTCGTCATGAGGCGTCTTGTATTCGAACACTCTGTGAACGCTGTGTGGCCCAGAAGGCAAGCGACAAGTATCCAACACTGCGTGAATGCTGGGTGGCATTCAATGTCCCGACGCTGTGAGCACGCGGTGAAGGCTCCGAAGGCAAGCATCAAGTGTCCAAACCCTATTTCGTAAGTGCTGTGTGGCCCCGGAGGCAAGCATCTAATATCCAGACACTGTGAGAACGCTGTGAAGGCCCCGAAAGCAAGCGCAATTGTTCAGTCAATTTCAAACGCTGTGAAGGCCGCGAAAGCAAGCGCAAATGTCCATTCGATGTCATACGCTGTGAAGGCCCCAAAAGCAAGCGCAAATGTCTATTAAATGTCAAACGCTGAGAAGGCCCCGAAAGCAAGCGCAAATGTCTTTTCAATGTCAAACGCTGTGAAGGCCCCGAAAGCAAGCGTAAATGTCTATTCAATGTCAAACGCTGTGAAGGCCCCGAAATTAAGCGCAAATGTCCATTCAATGTCATACGCTGTGAAGGCCCCGAAAGCAAGCGTAAATGTCTATTCAATGTCAAACGCTGTGAAGGCCCCGAAAGCAAGCGCAAATGTCCAGTCATTGTCAAACGCTGTGAAGGCCCCGAAAGCAAGCGCAAGTGACCAAACTCATTTAAATCCGGAAGCAAGTATCAAATGTTCAGACACTGTAAAAACGCTGTGAAGGCCCCGAAAGCAAGCGCAAGTGCCCAAACTCCTTCAATCTCCAGAGGCAATTTTCAAATGTTCAGGCACTGTGGGAACGCTGTGAAGGCCCCGAAAGCAAGCGCAAGTGCCCAAACTTCTTCAATCTCCAGAGGCAATTTTCAAATGTTCAGGCACTGTGGGAACGCTGTGAAGGCTCCGAAAGCAAGCGCAAGTGCCCAAACTTCTTCAATCTCCAGAGGCAATTTTCAAATGTTCAGGCACTGTGGGAACGCTGTGAAGGCCCCGAAAGCAAGCGCAAGTGCCCAAACTTCTTCAATCTCCAGAGGCAATTTTCAAATGTTCAGACACTGTGGGAACGCTGTGAAGGCCCCGAAAGCAAGCGCAAGTGCCCAAACTTCTTCAATCTCCAGAGAGTAGCGTTTCACTTCCAACACGTCATCCTGCAATAGCACTACCGCAACCCCGTTCTCTCCACTAGGTGCTCCTGTGTAGATCAGCTTGTAGTCATTCCCAATGGCCCGGGATCTGCTGCCTTTCCACCGAGTCTCCTGCAGGAACGCCACCCACCCTCCGCCTGGTGAGTACGTCGGCCAGCTCTCTCGCGCGACCGGTAAGCGTGCCCACGTTCCACGTCCCGAAGCAGAGTTTCCGTGGGGTTGGGGCTAACGTCTTTAGCCGCGTCCGTCCCCAACGCGGTAGCCCTAGCCCACTTGCCACAGGAGTCGGGCGAAACTCCTGCGTGCCGTTTAGCGGCGGCGCCCTATCTCTGGCACTTTTCTTAACTTTTCTTTCCATGAATTGTGGCGTGTTTCGCTTTTACGGGAGCGGCTGCCGTCCGACCACCCAACCCCGAAGGGAAAGCTGGTGCCAGAGCCTCGTTCGTTGGTCAGCAGGGGTACGCACTTGCACGTGAGATTGGCTCGGGCCCAAAGATCTTGGTAGGGCCCCATCCCCCCACCTCTTTTCTTAGATGTATATATATGAATAGGTAGATCGGCAAGTACTTTATCTTGCGTATACCTAGGAGCAATTTTATGTCTACTAGCAAATGGCTTTTTTATGAACACTTGTTGTTGAGGTTCATATTCAATCTCAGTTCAAAATTCTAAGATGTTCTAATAACGTTGAGTGAAACCTTTCTATGTTACCATTGTCATTAGGGGAATGCGGTAAAGTCTTATGGTGTGAGATCTTATGGAGTTTCAGAAATTCAGTAAAGAGTTGGTTGGTAAATTCAGTACCATTGTCAGTCACTATTGTCAAAGGAAGTCCGTGATGAGTAGCGAATGTTAAGAGAGCTTGGAGTATACTGATAGCTGTACCATACTTAAGATGATAAGCTTGCCCATACTTGGAGAAAACGTCCATAAAGGTGATGTATTTCTCGCTCTGTGCGTTAAATAGATCGATGTGCACAGTTTCTAATGGCTTGGTAGCTGGTGGAACGATATTAAATTGCTGTTTTATTGGGTTCCTATCGTACTTACATTGGCCGCATATACTACAGTCGTTATGTGCTCTTTCATTTAAGGCCAATAGTACCTACGAGATAGGGCGAGATAACACTCATTAATGCCTCTATGATTGGGCTTGCCATCATGACAGTGTCTTATTATTTCTTGTTGCTTTAAATACTCCTAAACATTTTCTAACTCAGTTTTGCAAAGTACAAGGTTCATAGATGAACTCTTGAATTTATCTTGGATTATTGGTATAATCTGATACATGGCCAATTGTGGATTGATTATTATGGTTGTTTTTACTTTAAGGTTAACATACTCTTTTATCGAATTTACAATGTCGTTCTCTAAGTCTGATTCTGTCACTTGTACTGTCGCTCGGGTATGGGTCTCAAAGGGTTTAGTCACTACAGGTCTGCGTTTAATTTCACCTATTACTACTATAGATGTCTGTGAAATTTGTTAAGTGGCTCGTTAGTTATTGGAACTTCAAGTATAGTATGTTCCTGACTTGTGTGAGCTGTGTTGATTAATGGCTGAGTTATCTACGGTAAGTGGCCTCTCAGAAGGATTGGCAACTATAGAGCTAATCTCTTCATTATGAATTTCTATTCGAGATAAGGCATCAGCGGTGGTGTTGTTTTTGTATATAACTGTGAAATCATATTCACTGAGCTTAAGCCTCCATCTTGTTAGTCTGGAGTTAGGCTCCTTAAGGCTCATAATCCACTGGAGTGGTTTATGATCGATAAGTATCTTAAACTTCCTACCAAACAAGTATGGTCTGAAATATTTAGTAGCCCAAACGATTGCAAGCAGCTCTTTTTACCCTACCCTTTTTGCCAGGAGGGTTATGCGTTTAGCGCGTATCTTGTATGTATGTAATTTTCTTTATTAGCTTGTATCTCTAGAACCGTTGAATGGATTTTCACATTTGAGGTATCGTTAGATTTGTCTTAATAGCCCGAGTGTTCTTAGGTAGGTGAAATATAAAATTATTATTGGTATCATACTAAAAATACATAAATAAAATAATAATTTAAAAAACAAAAAACCCGCCTGCATGGATTGAAATTAAGTGCTTCTATATGATAAATTATTATTTCTTTGCGCATGCCTCCGACTGCAATTCTGTTTATACTTACCTTATCATTGAATTTTTATCTTGTTTCAGTCTTTTCAGTTGATTTTTAATTGTGGTTATCCATGCAGGCGGGTTTTTGTTTTTAAATTATTTCTATAGTGCTATAGTTAGTCTCGCTCTCATTGAGAGTTCGAGATGCATAGAAATGGGCTTATCAGAGCCTACAGGTCCCTGAGATAAAACAGCTCCTAACGCAAAGTTGGACGCGTCAGTCGTTAGTATAAATTCTCGAGTAAAGTTGTGATATTGCAATTAGTCAATAACCTTTTACATTTCTCAAAACAGTGAATGTATTCGTCATCTAAAGTAATTTTCCTATTCTTTTTCAGGCACATAGTCATCGGTTTTGTGATACGTGCGAAACCTGGAATGAATTTCCTGTAATATCCTAGAAGACCAAGAAATTGCTTTATTTCATTAGGAGTTTTTGGCGACGGATATTTCTCAATAGAGGCAATCTTATCAGGGTTAGGTCTAACACCCTCACTACTCATTATATGTCCGAGATAAGCTGTTTCAAGCTTGAGAAATTTTGATTTGAGAAATTTTGTTGAGCAGATTCGTTTTGCAAGCCTTTAAGAACATTATCCATCACACGTTGGAATGTGGACGGAGAATTTTTTAAACCCATCGGCATTCGAAGAAATTCGAAGTGCCCGTGCTCGACATTGAAAGCGGTCTTCTGAATATCACTAGGGTCCATTTCCACTTGATGGAAACCACTAGCAAGATCTAAAGTCGTAAAGTACTCTTACCTAAATTATCTAACACGTCAGTTATATTGGGTATTGGGTACTTGTCGTCTATGGTTTTCTTATTTAACTTCCGAAAGTCAATTACTTTACGCCATTTTTGTTTGCCCGAGGCATCAACCTTCTTTGGCACAACCCAAATGGGAGATCTCCACGCGGATTCTGATGGTCGAATGATACCTTGCGAAAGCATCTTTTCTATCTGCTCTTTTACCTCTTGTCTGTGAACAAAGGAGTAACGATAGCTTTTACTATGGACCGGGATCTCATCTGTGGTATTAATACGATGCTTAACCTTAATTGTAAAAGTCAAAGGTTCGCTCTCGAGGTAGAAAATATGGTTTAGTCGACAAATGACAGATTCTAGAAATGTCAGACGAGTTTAAAACGCCAGATTCTATGTATGCCAACTTCTACAAACGACAGATTCTACAAATGACAGATTCTACAAATGCCGGATTCTACAAATGCCGGATTCTACAAATGCCAGATTCTATAAATGTCAGATGTTGTATTAATTGCAATGTGATTAATCTGTTCAAGTATGCCACCCATATTCGATCGTTTTTACGTTTTGCGGCACATACTTTCACCGTACAGCGCATTATATTTTTCAAATTCTTGATATTTACAGAATCGTACCTGAACCGACTGGCTCGGTGGAACAGTGGTGAGTGACCCAGGTTCACTAACTACGGTTCCAAGAGTCGTGGGTTCAATTCCCACTCGGGACAAATATTTGTGTGACGAACATCGGTTTTTGTTCCGTGTCTGGGTGTGTCATTAAATATATTTAAGTATATTTGTGTATCCACAGTCGTTTCTGATTTCCGTAACACAAGTTACCACAGGATTAGATCGATGTATGTGATGTTGTGAAATATTAATTTATTTATTATAAATATTATTATAATAAGGTACCTAAGTACATGTTTGCTAAATGATAATGAAAAATCAATAATTGGTAAATCATTAAATAGCAATGTACATAATATCAGATTGTAAAAAAAATATCCTAAGTCCTCTGATTTGCGATTTAAATCAAATAAAAATTTATACAATTTTAAAGTAACTTCATAACACATTTTTCTCTTCTCATACTTCATACTTTTATCGTAAAGCGCCATCTATAATTACAATTTCGAAATATGATACAGCCAAAGAATTTTTAAAAGTTTAAATAGAAATTAATTAAATTTTTACTTGTATTCAACAGGAAAATTATTGATTTACATACGGTGATACTGGTGATATATCTTAGATGAAAAAATAATAATATGCCATTATGAATATTAACTGGGCGGTAAAAACAATTTCATAAATTAATTTTCAAATGTGGGTAGGTAGTTAGATTATGTATGACGACTCCGACGGATCGAATTATTATCTACCAGCTGATTGTGCATTATTTTGTATCTCGTATCAAACATTACTGTGAAAGTGCTTAGTAACATTTAAAATATGGCTAGTGAGTTTATTATAGACAAAAATCAAAAAGGTAACGACACGCTTTTACTTGACGGCTTTCGGTATAACAAAATAAAAACTAACAAAGGTGGAACATCAAACTGGCGATGTGTTAATAGAAAAAGTTGCAATACGTCGGTAACATTAGATGCAGATAGCAGAAATATATTGAAAAGACCGCAACACACTTGCCAACCTGACCTAAAGAAAAATGAGACATTTTTAAAGATGAATAGACTTAAAGAAGAAGTATGTGATAATTTAGAGCCAATAAAACCTTTATTTGAAAAAATGTTTGAAGATACCAGTCCAAGTACCTCACGAGGTCAATCACATGTTCCGAATTTTTTCGAAAAAAAAGATTGCCTGTATAACACAAGAAAGAAGTTTCTAGAAGCCGAAAAACTAGTATTTGATAAATTACAAGACGTGTCTGTGCCTTTTGGACTATCCAAAAAATTTCTGGTTACAGAAAATGGTACAACTGATAAAATATTAATCTTTTCGTCGATATTGTCAAGAAAAACAATGCGTAACATGAAAACAGGATATTACGCTGATGGAACTTTTAAATGTGCGCCGCGGCCATTTTATCAGTTATTCTCGCTTCATTTAGATATAAATTCAGATGAAGATGCTACAAATATAATACCGGTATTATACGCACTCCTGCCCGATAAAACACAGCTTACATACACCAGACTATTCACGCTAATTAGAGATGTTCTTCATATAAAAATAGCAACTTTTAAATGTGATTATGAAATTGCAATTATGAACGCAGTTAGAGATGTGTATCCAGAGGCAAATATAAGTGGATGTTACTTTCATTATCAAAAAGCAATAAAAAAAAAGGCTAAAGAGTTAAAAGTAACTGAATCCCGCGCTCTAAGAAAAATTATCCGCACGGCCTCTATTCTTCCTTTGCTACCACCACAATATATCCCAGAAGGATGACATATAATTTCAGAACAAATTGAAGAAGAACCATGTGATAATAACATGGATCGATTTCAAGTATATTTTGAAAATCAATGGTACCCACGTCTACATCCAAAGCTTCTAAGTTGTGCCGGACAGCGTCATCGGACCACTAATGCATTGGAGGGGTGGCACCACCGCATGAATATCTTGATGTCAAAAAGACCAAGTCTATTCCTTTTTATACAGAAGCTACGGAATGAAGCAAAACATTTTGATATAAAAATTAAAAGCTGTTTGTCCCAATCTCAAAGAAAAAATCGCAAGAATAAATATATTTTATTTGACCAAAAATACAATCGATTGTTAAAAGAGTTAGGAAAGGGAGACATAAATGTTAGACAATTTTTGAAAAAGATTATATACATACAACTTTTGCAATAATACACGAGTACTTTTTGTATTTTTGGGTTATTAATTTACTGCTGATCATTAATTGATGATTATTACCTATGTTGTACTAGTTTTACTATGTAAGTAGGCACTTCAGATATTTTTATGATGTTGCTGCGATTCATTTTTGAAGGTGTAATTTTCTGAAAAAAGTTTAATTTTTGTTGTCGATGGATGAGACAAATGTGTTTTGAAGTTACTTTAAAATTGTATCTGTTTTTATTTGATTTAAATCGCAAATCAGAGGACTTAGGATATTTTTTTTACAATCTGATACATAATGTAATTATTTTCATTGCTATTAAATGATTCACCAATTATTGATTTTTCATTATAACTTAGCAAACATGTACGTAGGTACCTTATTATAATAATATTTATTCAGGTACGATTCTGTAAATATCAAGAATTTGAAAAATATAATGCGCTGTACGGTGAAAGTATGTGCCGCAAAACGTAAAAACGTTCGAATATGGGTGGCATACTTGAACAGATTAATCACATTGCAATTAATACAACATCTGACATTTATAGAATCTGGCATTTGTAGAATCCGGCATTTGTAGAATCCGGCATTTGTAGAATCTGTCATTTGTAGAATCTGTCGTTTGTAGAAGTTGGCATACATAGAATCTGGCGTTTTAAACTCGTCTGACATTTCTAGAATCTGTCATTTGTCCATTATATACTGCTCCCCCCCCAACAACCACCACAAAATTTTCAATTAAATCAACCTCCACCACCAATTCCACCCATCTTTGACGCCAGTAGACCACCACCATCGATACCAAAAGGAATTACAAATGGACCTGTCAAAAGAATCAGGAATTTGGCTGATGACTGTGAAGCTGGCCCTAGCAAGCACAGGAAACCCGACGACGCCAAAGTGGCTGAAAGTGTGTGCGAAATGTGCATACAACGGGAGTTAAGCATCAAATTATGTACTGAAGAATTGGAGAAGTTGCGAACCCAAAGAGAATACAAAAAGTTGCTGTACAAAACTAAAACAGATGATTCTGAAAACTTAAAGGCGATGATGAGGTTGTTCCTGCCGTCAGAGATTTGTATGGCTGTCATTGTGCATTTCTAACTGTTGAATGTCTATATTAAGTGGCCAAAGGCTAGACGCGCTCCGAGCAAGTCTATCCAATGGCAATAAAATGTGAAAGCACTAATTTTCGATTTGAGAGGTGGCGTAAGCTAGGGGAAGATATGACTATCTGCAGAATAAATACCACCATAATACACTTCTTCCGAAAAGCCTGTTAAAAACCACAGAGCGAATCAATAACGGCGAATACTGGAAACTGCACTCAAAATACAGTATTAAAGTATGAAATATCTACAAACAGATGTCGACAACAAGTTATATAATACCCACAAACACATGTCGACTATACAACAGCAAGCCAGCGTTGGATATTTGAAACGTCCGCAACGCGCGGCCTGACCATCCGACTTCACTTTATAGTTGTTATTGCAATACGAGTGGTACATTTTTTTATGGTCATTAAAGTGGCTGTGCCGAAATGCAAATCGAACATTTCAATTGCCCGAAAAGAAACACTAGACTGTAGAACTAACGTCGAGACGGTCGCGAATTAGAAAACACCCACAAGCACAAGCCTGAACAAAAAAATAAAGTCATTTCGGTGGTAACACAGTCTGGAAGAGGTGGCCGTTTGAGGTGCCAAAAAAATAGGAAATAGGTAATTTCTAACTGCTGAATGTCAATATTAAGTGGCCAATGGCTAATCGCGCTCCGAGCGACTCTACCCTATGGCATTAAAATGTGAAACCACTTATTTTCGATTTGAGAGGTGTCGTAAGCTAGGGGAAGATATGACTGTCTGCAGAATAAATACCACCATAATACACTTCTTCCGAAAAAGCTTTTTAAAAAACCACAGAGCGACACAATGACGGCGAATACTGGAAACTGCACTCAAAATACAGTATTTAATAATTATGAAATATCTACAAACAGATGTCGACAACAAATTATATAATTCCCACAAACACATGTCGACTGTACAACAGCAAGCCAGCTTTGGATAATTGACACGTCCGCAACGTGCGGCCTGACCTCCGACTTCACTTTTTAGTTGTTATTGCAATACACGTGGTAAATTTGTATATGGTCATTAAAGTGGCTGTGCCGAAATGCAAATCGAACATTTGAATTGCCCGAAAAGAAACACTAGACTGTGAACTAACGTCTAGACAAACACGAATTAGAAAATGCCCACAAGTATAAGCCTAAACAAAAAAATAATGTCATATCGGCGTTGACTCCGTTCGAAAGTCGCAACCGTTTCAGATGCTGAAAAAATAGGAAATAGGTGATTTCTAACTGTTGAATGTCTATATTAAGTGGCCAAAGGCTAGACGCGCTCCGAGCAACTCTATCCAATGGCAATAAAATGTGAAAGCACCAATTTTCGATTTGAGAGGTGGCGTAAGCTAGGGGAAGATATGACTATCTGCAGAATAAATACCACCATAATACACTTCTTCCCAAAAAGCTTATAAAAAACCACAGAGCGACTCAATGACAGTGAATACAGGAAACTGCACTCAAAATACAGTATTTAATTATGAAATATCAACAAACAGATGTCGACAACAAGTTATATAATACCCACAAACACATGTCGACTATACAACAGCAAGCCAGCGTTGGATAATTGACACGTCCGCAACGCGCGGCCTGACCATCCGACTTCACTTTATAGTTGTTATTGCAATACGAGTGGTAAATTTTTTTATGGTCATTAAAGTGGCTGTGCCGAAATAAAATCGAACATTTAAATTTCCCGAAGAGAAACACTAGACTGTTGAACTAACGTCGAGACGGACGCGAATTAGAAAACACCCACAAGCACAAGCCCGAACAAAAAAATAAAGTCATTTCGGTGGTGACACAGTCCGGAAGAGGTAGCCGTTTGAGGTGCCGAAAAAATAGGAAATAGGTGACTACTAACTGGTGAATGTCTATATCAACTGACCACTGGCTAGACGCGCTCCGAGCGACTCTATCCAATGGCATTAAAATGTGAAACCACCAATTTTCGATTTGAGAGGTGGCGTAAGCTAGGGGAAGATATGACTATCTGCAGAATAAATACCACCATAATACACTTCTTCCGAATAAGCCTGTTAAAAACCACAGAGCGACTCAATGACGGCAAATACTGGAAACTGCACTCAAAATACAGTATTTAATTATGAAATATCTACAAACAGATGTCGACAACAAATTATATAATACCCACAAACACATGTCGACTGTACAACATCAAGCCAGCTTTGGATAATTGACACGTCCGCAACGTGCGGCACTTTTTAGTTGTTATTGCAATACACGTGGTAAATTTGTATATGGTCATTAAAGTGGCTGTGCCGAAATGCAAATCGAACATTTAAATTGCCCGAAAAGAACCACTAGACTGTAGAACTAACGTCGAGACGGTCGCGAATTAGAAAACACCCACAAGCACAAGCCTGAACAAAAAAATAAAGTCATTTCGGTGGTAACACAGTCCGGAAGAGGTGGCCGTTTGAGGTGCCAAAAAAATAGGAAATACAGTAGAATCTCGATTATCCGAACCTCGATTATTCGAATATTCGATTATCCGAACTCATTCGTCTTGGCTGTAATTATGTACCAAGTTAGAAATATTTTGTCGGCGCAACGACACATGTTACGACAAGTTTATTCCCTCAATTGTTTGCGGGATAATGTTTGTTATTGTTTTAGTTGCTTTGATAGCGATCAACTGACAGGTTGTCTTATTATTTGTATAAATTTTATGTTGGAAATTTAAAATGTCGAAGCGAAAAAGAGTAGTGTTGTCTCTTAAAGACAAAGTGAAGATAATTGAGAGTTTAAAAAATGGTGAAACTGGCAGTAAGTTGGTACAAGTATATGGTGTAGGAGCTTCTACGATATCCGAAATTAAAAAGAATTCTGATTCTATAATGAAATTCACCAACGCGCTTGAGAAAGAAGATGGAAGCTCGCAACGTAAAGTTATGAAAAAATCTCAAAATGAAATTCTGGAGAATGCAGTTTTTACTTGGTTCTTACAAAAGAGAGCATGCGGCCAGCCCATATCTGGACCTCTGTTATGTGAAAAAGCATTAGACTTTAATCAAAAGCTTGGTGGTGATACTTCTTTCAAGGCGAGCTGTGGCTGGTTAGCAAAATTCAAATCTAGACATGGAATTCGAGAACTGGAGATTCAGGGAGAAAACTGTCTGCTAACGTTGCATCGGCCGACTCTTTTGTAGACGAATTAAAAGAATTTCTAGATGAAAAAAGAATACGATTTAGATTTTGTATACAATGCGGACGAAACAGGTCTTAATTGGAAATCTCTACCAAGCAGATCATTAGCATCGCGTCGTGAAAATGCAGCACCGGGGCACAAAGTGAGTAAGGACAGAGTTACAGTTATGGTTTGCGCAAACGCTAAGGGAACACATAGATTGCCACCGCTACTTATTGGAAAATCAAAATCCGCGCTGTTTCAAAAATGTTAAAATCCCGTTAACTTACGCTAACCAACAAAAAGCGTGGATGAACACAGATATTTTTCTTACTTGGTATGAAAATACGTTTATTCCTGAGGTGAAGAAATTTCAAAAGGAAGTGGGAAAAGAAGGTGATGTATTGTTGTTATTAGATAATGCACCAACGCACCCTTCCGCTGAAACACTAAATCGAGAAAATGAAAAGATCACGGTTAAGTTTTGCCCCTAACGTAACATCGATATTGCAACCTATGGACCAAAGTGTCATTGAAACTTTAAAACGTTTATACAGAAAGCAGCTACTGCGTCGCCTTTTGTCGGTAGATGATAGTGAAATAGAAACGATGTTAAAGTTTTTAAAGAAATTAATTTAAAAGATTGTTGTTATATGCTGGTAGAAGCGTGGAACTCTGTGGAATCGCAAACATTGAAAAGGGCATGGAATAAATTATTAAAATTAACTCTATCTAATTCTGCAATAAAACCACACGACGATTTTGAAGAAATAACAGAAATAATGAAAGTTCTTAGCATTGGTGAAGGGTGTGATGAAGAGAATATCAAGGAGTGGCTGAACTACGATAGTGAAGACCCTGGATTCCAAATATAAACTGATGAAGAAATTATTGAGGTTTAAACAGTAACGAGAGAGAGGATGAAGAAGAGACCGAAACTGAGGATGTAACTCACGTACCATCTCATGCAGAAGCTTTTGAAGCTCTGGATGTTGCTTTTAAGTGGTTTTGAAAGACAAGATGAATCGGATCCCATACAGTTGTTACAATTGAAGCGCATCAGGGACTTGGCAGCAATGAAAAGATGTGATACATTACGTCAAAAATCAATAAAAGTTATTTCAATCAAAATCTTAAATTGTGAAAAATTTGTAAAAGTGATTTCTAACTGGTGAATGTCTATATTAAGAGGCCAAAGGCTAGACGCGCTCCGAGCGACTCTTTCCTATGGCATTAAAATGTGAAACCACCAATTTTCGATTTAAGAGGTGTCGTAAGCTAGGGGAAGATATGACTATCTGCAGAATAAATACCACCATAACACACTTCTTCCGAAAACGCTTTTTTTAAAAACGACAGAGCGACTCCATGACGGCGAATACTGGAAACTGCACTCAAAATACAGTATTAAATTATGAAATATCCACAAATAGATGTCGACAACAAGTTATATAATACCCACAAACACATGTCGACTGTACAATAGCCAGCCAGCTTTGAATAATTGACACGTCCGCAACGCGCGGCCCGACCATCCGACTAATCCCTCATCCTTCACTATATAGTTGTTAGTGCTATGCATGTGGTAATTTTTTTTAAGGTTAATAAAGTGGCTATGCCAAAATGCAAAACGAACATTTGAATTGCCCGAAAAGAAATACTAGACTGTGAACTAACGTCTAGACAAACACGAATTAGAAAATGGCCACAAGTATAAGCCTAAACAAAAAATAAAGTCATATCGGTGTTGACACCGTTCGGAAGTCGCAGCCGTTTCAGATGCTGAAAAAATAGGAAATAGATGATTTCTAACTGTTGAATGTCTATATTAAGTGGCCAAAGGCTAGACGCGCTCCGAGCAACTCTATCCAATGGCAATAAAATGTGAAAGCACCAATTTTCGATTTGAGAGGTGGCGTAAGCTAGGGGAAGATATGACTATCTGCAGAATAAATACCACCATAATACACTTCTTCCGAAAAGCCTGTTAAAAACCACAGAGCGACTCAATGACGGCGAATACTGGAAACTGCACTCAAAATACAGTATTAAATTATGAAATATCTACAAACAGATGTCGACAACAAATTATATAATTCCCACAAACACATGTCGACTGTACAACAGCAAGCCAGCTTTGGATAATTGACACGTCCGCAACGTGCGGCCTGACCTCCGACTTCACTTTTTAGTTGTTATTGCAATACACGTGGTAATTTTGTATATGGTCATTAAAGTGGCTGTGCCGAAATGCAAATCGAACAGTTCAATTGCCCGAAAAGAAACACTAGACTGTAGAACTAACGTCGAGACGGTCGCGAATTAGAAAACACCCACAAGCACAAGCCTGAACAAAAAAATAAAGTCATTTCGGTGGTAACACAGTCCAGAAGAGGTGGCCGTTTGAAGTGCCAAAAAAATGAAAATAGGTAATTTCTAACTGGTGAATGTCAATATTAAGTGGCCAATGGCTAATCGCGCTCGAGCGACTCTACCCTATGGCATTAAAATGTGAAACCACTTATTTTCGATTTGAGAGGTGTCGTAAGCTAGGGAAGATATGACTGTCTGCAGAATAAATACCACCATAATACACTTCTTCCGAAAAAGCTTTTTAAAAAACCACAGAGCGACACAATGACGGGGAATACTGGAAACTGCACTCAAAATACAGTATTTAATAATTATGAAATATCTACAAACAGATGTCGACAACAAATTATATAATTCCCACAAACACGTGTCGACTGTACAACAGCAAGCCAGCTTTGGATAATTGACACGTCCGCAACGTGCGGCCTGACCTCCGACTTCACTTTTTAGTTGTTATTGCAATACAAGTGGTAAATTTGTATATGGTCATTAAAGTGGCTGTGCCGAAATGCAAATCGAACATTTAAATTTCCCGAAAAGAAACACTAGACTGTTGAACTAACGTCGAGACGGACGCGAATTAGAAAACACCCACAAGCACAAGCCTGAACAAAAAAATAAAGTCATTTCGGTGGTGACACAGTCCGGAAGTCGTAGCCGTTACAGATGCCGAAAAATAGGAAACAGGTGACTACTAACTGGTGAACGTCTTTACCAAGTGACCACAGGCTAGACGCGCTCCGAGCGACTCTATCCAATGGCAATAAAATGTGAAAGCACCAATTTTCTATTTGAGAGGTGGCGTAAGCTAGGGGAAAATATGACTATCTGCAGAATAAATACCACCATAATACACTTTTTCCGAAAACGCTTTTTTTAAAAACGACAGAGCGACTCCATGACGGCGAATACTGGAAACTGCACTCAAAATACAGTATTAAATTATGAAATATCCACAAATAGATGTCGATAACAAGTTATATAATACCCACAAACACATCTCGACTGTACAATAGCCAGCCAGCTTTGAATAATTGACACGTCCGCAACGCGCGGCCTGACCATCCGACTAATCCCTCATCCTTCACTATATAGTTGTTAGTGCTATGCATGTGGTAATGTTTTTAAGGTTAATAAAGTGGCTATGCCAAAATGCAAAACGAACATTTGAATTGCCCGAAAAGAAAAACTAGACTGTGAACTAACATCTAGACAAACACGAATTAGAAAATGCCCACAAGTATAAGCCTAAACAAAAAAATAAAGTCATATCGGCGTTGACTCCGTTCGAAAGTCGTCTCTTAAAGACAAAGTGAAGATAATTGAGAGTTTAAAAAATGGTGAAACTGGCAGTAAGTTGGTACAAGTATATGGTGTAGGAGCTTCTACGATATCCGAAATTAAAAAGAATTCTGATTCTATAATGAAATTCACCAACGCGCTTGAGAAAGAAGATGGAAGCTCGCAACGTAAAGTTATGAAAAAAATCTCAAAATGAAATTCTGGAGAATGCAGTTTTTACTTGGTTCTTACAAAGAGAGCATGCGGCCAGCCCATATCTGGACCTCTGTTATGTGAAAAAGCATTAGACTTTAATCAAAAGCTTGGTGGTGATACTTCTTTCAAGGCGAGCTGTGGCTGGTTAGCAAAATTCAAATCTAGACATGGAATTCGAGAACTGGAGATTCAGGAGAGAAAACTGTCTGCTAACGTTGCATCGGCCGACTCTTTTGTAGACGAATTAAAAGAATTTCTAGATGAAAAAGAATACGATTTAGATTTTGTATACAATGCGGACGAAACAGGTCTTAATTGGAAATCTCTACCAAGCAGATCATTAGCATCGCGTCGTGAAAATGCAGCACCGGGGCACAAAGTGAGTAAGGACAGAGTTACAGTTATGGTTTGCGCAAACGCTAAGGGAACACATAGATTGCCACCGCTACTTATTGGAAAATCAAAAAATCCGCGCTGTTTCAAAAATGTTAAAATCCCGTTAACTTACGCTAACCAACAAAAAGCGTGGATGAACACAGATATTTTTCTTACTTGGTATGAAAATACGTTTATTCCTGAGGTGAAGAAATTTCAAAAGGAAGTGGGAAAAGAAGGTGATGTATTGTTGTTATTAGATAATGCACCAACGCACCCTTCCGCTGAAACACTAAATCGAGAAAATGGAAAGTTCACGGTTAAGTTTTTGCCCCCTAACGTAACATCGATATTGCAACCTATGGACCAAAGTGTCATTGAAACTTTAAAACGTTTATACAGAAAGCAGCTACTGCGTCGCCTTTTGTCGGTAGATGATAGTGAAATAGAAACGATGTTAAAGTTTTTAAAGAAATTAATTTAAAAGATTGTTGTTATATGCTGGTAGAAGCGTGGAACTCTGTGGAATCGCAAACATTGAAAAGGGCATGGAATAAATTATTAAAATTAACTCTATCTAATTCTGCAATAAAACCACACGACGATTTTGAAGAAATAACAGAAATAATGAAAGTTCTTAGCATTGGTGAAGGGTGTGATGAAGAGAATATCAAGGAGTGGCTGAACTACGATAGTGAAGACCCTGGATTCCAAATATAAACTGATGAAGAAATTATTGAGGTTTAAACAGGAACGAGAGAGGATGAAGAAGAGACCGAAACTGAGGATGTAACTCACGTACCATCTCATGCAGAAGCTTTTGAAGCTCTGGATGTTGCTTTTAAGTGGTTTGAAAGACAAGATGAATCGGATCCCATACAGTTGTTACAATTGAAGCGCATCAGGGACTTGGCAGCAATGAAAAGATGTGATACATTACGTCAAAAATCAATAAAAGTTATTTCCAATCAAAATCTTAAATTGTGAAAAATTTGTAAAAGTGATTTCTAACTGGTGAATGTCTATATTAAGAGGCTAAAGGCAAGTCGCGCTCAGTGCGACTCTTTCCTATGGCATTAAAATGTGAAACCACCAATTTTCGATTTAAGAGGTGTCGTAAGCTAGGGGAAGATATGACTATCTGCAGAATAAATACCACCATAACACACTTCTTCCGAAAACGCTTTTTTTAAAAACGACAGAGCGACTCCATGACGGCGAATACTGGAAACTGCACTCAAAATACAGTATTAAATTATGAAATATCCACAAATAGATGTCGACAACAAGTTATATAATACCCACAAACACATGTCGACTGTACAATAGCCAGCCAGCTTTGAATAATTGACACGTCCGCAACGCGCGGCCCGACCATCCGACTAATCCCTCATCCTTCACTATATAGTTGTTAGTGCTATGCATGTGGTAATTTTTTTAAGGGTAATAAAGTGGCTACGCCAAAATGCAAAACGAGCATTGGAATTCCACGAAAAGAAATACTAGACTGTGATCCTACGTCTAGACAAACACGAAATAGCAAATGGCCACAAGTATAAGCCTAAACAAAAAATAAAGTCATATCGGTGTTGACACCGTTCGGAAGTCGCAGCCGTTTCAGATGCTGAAAAAATAGGAAATAGATGATTTCTAACTGTTGAATGTCTATATTAAGTGGCCAAAGGCTAGACGCGCTCCGAGCAACTCTATCCAATGGCAATAAAATGTAGAAAGCACCAATTTTCGATTTGAGAGGTGGCGTAAGCTAGGGGAAGATATGACTATCTGCAGAATAAATACCACCATAATACACTTCTTCCGAAAAGCCTGTTAAAAACCACAGAGCGACTCAATGACGGCGAATACTGGAAACTGCACTCAAAATACAGTATTAAATTATGAAATATCTACAAACAGATGTCGACAACAAATTATATAATTCCCACAAACACATGTCGACTGTACAACAGCAAGCCAGCTTTGGATAATTGACACGTCCGCAACGTGCGGCCTGACCTCCGACTTCACTTTTAGTTGTTATTGCAATACACGTGGTAATTTTGTATATGGTCATTAAAGTGGCTGTGCCGAAATGCAAATCGAACAGTTCAATTGCCCGAAAAGAAACACTAGACTGTAGAACTAACGTCGAGACGGTCGCGAATTAGAAAACACCCACAAGCACAAAGCTGAACAAACAAAATAAAGTCATTTCGGTGGTAACACAGTCCAGAAGAGGTGGCCGTTTGAAGTGCCAAAAAAATGAAAATAGGTAATTTCTAACTGGTGAATGTCAATATTAAGTGGCCAATGGCTAATCGCGCTCCGAGCGACTCTACCCTATGGCATTAAAATGTGAAACCACTTATTTTCGATTTGAGAGGTGTCGTAAGCTAGGGGAAGATATGACTGTCTGCAGAATAAATACCACCATAATACACTTCTTCCGAAAAAGCTTTTTAAAAAACCACAGAGCGACACAATGACGGGGAATACTGGAAACTGCACTCAAAATACAGTATTTAATAATTATGAAATATCTACAAACAGATGTCGACAACAAATTATATAATTCCCACAAACACGTGTCGACTGTACAACAGCAAGCCAGCTTTGGATAATTGACACGTCCGCAACGTGCGGCCTGACCTCCGACTTCACTTTTTAGTTGTTATTGCAATACAAGTGGTAAATTTGTATATGGTCATTAAAGTGGCTGTGCCGAAATGCAAATCGAACATTTAAATTTCCCGAAAAGAAACACTAGACTGTTGAACTAACGTCGAGACGGACGCGAATTAGAAAACACCCACAAGCACAAGCCTGAACAAAAAAATAAAGTCATTTCGGTGGTGACACAGTCCGGAAGTCGTAGCCGTTACAGATGCCGAAAAAATAGGAAACAGGTGACTACTAACTGGTGAACGTCTTTACCAAGTGACCACAGGCTAGACGCGCTCCGAGCGACTCTATCCAATGGCAATAAAATGTGAAAGCACCAATTTTCTATTTGAGAGGTGGCGTAAGCTAAGGGAAAATATGACTATCTGCAGAATAAATACCACCATAATACACTTTTTCCGAAAACGCTTTTTTAAAAACGACAGAGCGACTCCATGACGGCGAATACTGGAAACTGCACTCAAAATACAGTATTAAATTATGAAATATCCACAAATAGATGTCGATAACAAGTTATATAATACCCACAAACACATCTCGACTGTACAATAGCCAGCCAGCTTTGAATAATTGACACGTCCGCAACGCGCGGCCTGACCATCCGACTAATCCCTCATCCTTCACTATATAGTTGTTAGTGCTATGCATGTGGTAATGTTTTTAAGGTTAATAAAGTGGCTATGCCAAAATGCAAAACGAACATTTGAATTGCCCGAAAAGAAAAACTAGACTGTGAACTAACATCTAGACAAACACGAATTAGAAAATGCCCACAAGTATAAGCCTAAACAAAAATAAAGTCATATCGGCGTTGACTCCGTTCGAAAGTCGTCTCTTAAAGACAAAGTGAAGATAATTGAGAGTTTAAAAAATGGTGAAACTGGCAGTAAGTTGGTACAAGTATATGGTGTAGGAGCTTCTACGATATCCGAAATTAAAAAGAATTCTGATTCTATAATGAAATTCACCAACGCGCTTGAGAAAGAAGATGGAAGCTCGCAACGTAAAGTTATGAAAAAATCTCAAAATGAAATTCTGGAGAATGCAGTTTTTACTTGGTTCTTACAAAGAGAGCATGCGGCCAGCCCATATCTGGACCTCTGTTATGTGAAAGCATTAGACTTTAATCAAAAAGCTTGGTGGTGATACTTCTTTCAAGGCGAGCTGTGGCTGGTTAGCAAAATTCAAATCTAGACATGGAATTCGAGAACTGGAGATTCAGGGAGAAAAACTGTCTGCTAACGTTGCATCGGCCGACTCTTTTGTAGACGAATTAAAAGAATTTCTAGATGAAAAAGAATACGATTTAGATTTTGTATACAATGCGGACGAAACAGGTCTTAATTGGAAATCTCTACCAAGCAGATCATTAGCATCGCGTCGTGAAAATGCAGCACCGGGGCACAAAGTGAGTAAGGACAGAGTTACAGTTATGGTTTGCGCAAACGCTAAGGGAACACATAGATTGCCACCGCTACTTATTGGAAAATCAAAAATCCGCGCTGTTTCAAAAATGTTAAAATCCCGTTAACTTACGCTAACCAACAAAAAGCGTGGATGAACACAGATATTTTTCTTACTTGGTATGAAAATACGTTTATTCCTGAGGTGAAGAAATTTCAAAAGGAAGTGGGAAAAGAAGGTGATGTATTGTTGTTATTAGATAATGCACCAACGCACCCTTCCGCTGAAACACTAAATCGAGAAAATGGAAAGTTCACGGTGAAGTTTTTGCCCCTAACGTAACATCGATATTGCAACCTATGGACCAAAGTGTCATTGAAACTTTAAAACGTTTATACAGAAAGCAGCTACTGCGTCGCCTTTTGTCGGTAGATGATAGTGAAATAGAAACGATGTTAAAGTTTTTTAAAGAAATTAATTTAAAAGATTGTTGTTATATGCTGGTAGAAGCGTGGAACTCTGTGGAATCGCAAACATTGAAAAGGGCATGGAATAAATTATTAAAATTAACTCTATCTAATTCTGCAATAAAACCACACGACGATTTTGAAGAAATAACAGAAATAATGAAAGTTCTTAGCATTGGTGAAGGGTGTGATGAAGAGAATATCAAGGAGTGGCTGAACTACGATAGTGAAGACCCTGGATTCCAAATATAAACTGATGAAGAAATTATTGAGGTTTAAACAGTAACGAGAGAGAGGATGAAGAAGAGACCGAAACTGAGGATGTAACTCACGTACCATCTCATGCAGAAGCTTTTGAAGCTCTGGATGTTGCTTTTAAGTGGTTTTGAAAGACAAGATGAATCGGATCCCATACAGTTGTTACAATTGAAGCGCATCAGGGACTTGGCAGCAATGAAAAGATGTGATACATTACGTCAAAAATCAATAAAAGTTATTTCCAATCAAAATCTTAAATTGTGAAAAAATTTGTAAAAGTGATTTCTAACTGGTGAATGTCTATATTAAGAGGCCAAAGGCTAGACGCTCCGAGCGACTCTTTCCTATGGCATTAAAATGTGAAACCACCAATTTTCGATTTAAGAGGTGTCGTAAGCTAGGGAAGATATGACTATCTGCAGAATAAATACCACCATAACACACTTCTTCCGAAAACGCTTTTTTTAAAAACGACAGAGCGACTCCATGACGGCGAATACTGGAAACTGCACTCAAAATACAGTATTAAATTATGAAATATCCACAAATAGATGTCGACAACAAGTTATATAATACCCACAAACACATGTCGACTGTACAATAGCCAGCCAGCTTTGAATAATTGACACGTCCGCAACGCGCGGCCCGACCATCCGACTAATCCCTCATCCTTCACTATATAGTTGTTAGTGCTATGCATGTGGTAATTTTTTTAAGGTTAATAAAGTGGCTATGCCAAAATGCAAAACGAACATTTGAATTGCCCGAAAAGAAATACTAGACTGTGAACTAACGTCTAGACAAACACGAATTAGAAAATGGCCACAAGTATAAGCCTAAACAAAAAAATAAAGTCATATCGGTGTTGACACCGTTCGGAAGTCGCAGCCGTTTCAGATGCTGAAAAAATAGGAAATAGATGATTTCTAACTGTTGAATGTCTATATTAAGTGGCCAAAGGCTAGACGCGCTCCGAGCAACTCTATCCAATGGCAATAAAATGTGAAAGCACCAATTTTCGATTTGAGAGGTGGCGTAAGCTAGGGAAGATATGACTATCTGCAGAATAAATACCACCATAATACACTTCTTCCGAAAAGCCTGTTAAAAACCACAGAGCGACTCAATGACGGCGAATACTGGAAACTGCACTCAAAATACAGTATTAAATTATGAAATATCTACAAACAGATGTCGACAACAAATTATATAATTCCCACAAACACATGTCGACTGTACAACAGCAAGCCAGCTTTGGATAATTGACACGTCCGCAACGTGCGGCCTGACCTCCGACTTCACTTTTTAGTTGTTATTGCAATACACGTGGTAATTTTGTATATGGTCATTAAAGTGGCTGTGCCGAAATGCAAATCGAACAGTTCAATTGCCCGAAAAGAAACACTAGACTGTAGAACTAACGTCGAGACGGTCGCGAATTAGAAAACACCCACAAGCACAAGCCTGAACAAAAAAATAAAGTCATTTCGGTGGTAACACAGTCCAGAAGAGGTGGCCGTTTGAAGTGCCAAAAAAATGAAAATAGGTAATTTCTAACTGGTGAATGTCAATATTAAGTGGCCAATGGCTAATCGCGCTCCGAGCGACTCTACCCTATGGCATTAAAATGTGAAACCACTTATTTTCGATTTGAGAGGTGTCGTAAGCTAGGGGAAGATATGACTGTCTGCAGAATAAATACCACCATAATACACTTCTTCCGAAAAAGCTTTTAAAAAACCACAGAGCGACACAATGACGGGAATACTGGAAACTGCACTCAAAATACAGTATTTAATAATTATGAAATATCTACAAACAGATGTCGACAACAAATTATATAATTCCCACAAACACGTGTCGACTGTACAACAGCAAGCCAGCTTTGGATAATTGACACGTCCGCAACGTGCGGCCTGACCTCCGACTTCACTTTTTAGTTGTTATTGCAATACAAGTGGTAAATTTGTATATGGTCATTAAAGTGGCTGTGCCGAAATGCAAATCGAACATTTAAATTTCCCGAAAAGAAACACTAGACTGTTGAACTAACGTCGAGACGGACGCGAATTAGAAAACACCCACAAGCACAAGCCTGAACAAAAAAATAAAGTCATTTCGGTGGTGACACAGTCCGGAAGTCGTAGCCGTTACAGATGCCGAAAAAATAGGAAACAGGTGACTACTAACTGGTGAACGTCTTTACCAAGTGACCACAGGCTAGACGCGCTCCGAGCGACTCTATCCAATGGCAATAAAATGTGAAAGCACCAATTTTCTATTTGAGAGGTGGCGTAAGCTAGGGGAAAATATGACTATCTGCAGAATAAATACCACCATAATACACTTTTTCCGAAAACGCTTTTTAAAAACGACAGAGCGACTCCATGACGGCGAATACTGGAAACTGCACTCAAAATACAGTATTAAATTATGAAATATCCACAAATAGATGTCGATAACAAGTTATATAATACCCACAAACACATCTCGACTGTACAATAGCCAGCCAGCTTTGAATAATTGACACGTCCGCAACGCGCGGCCTGACCATCCGACTAATCCCTCATCCTTCACTATATAGTTGTTAGTGCTATGCATGTGGTAATGTTTTTTAAGGTTAATAAAGTGGCTATGCCAAAATGCAAAACGAACATTTGAATTGCCCGAAAAGAAAAACTAGACTGTGAACTAACATCTAGACAAACACGAATTAGAAAATGCCCACAAGTATAAGCCTAAACAAAAAAATAAAGTCATATCGGCGTTGACTCCGTTCGAAAGTCGTCTCTTAAAGACAAAGTGAAGATAATTGAGAGTTTAAAAAATGGTGAAACTGGCAGTAAGTTGGTACAAGTATATGGTGTAGGAGCTTCTACGATATCCGAAATTAAAAGAATTCTGATTCTATAATGAAATTCACCAACGCGCTTGAGAAAGAAGATGGAAGCTCGCAACGTAAAGTTATGAAAAAATCTCAAAATGAAATTCTGGAGAATGCAGTTTTTACTTGGTTCTTACAAAAGAGAGCATGCGGCCAGCCCATATCTGGACCTCTGTTATGTGAAAAAGCATTAGACTTTAATCAAAAGCTTGGTGGTGATACTTCTTTCAAGGCGAGCTGTGGCTGGTTAGCAAAATTCAAATCTAGACATGGAATTCGAGAACTGGAGATTCAGGGAGAAAAACTGTCTGCTAACGTTGCATCGGCCGACTCTTTTTGTAGACGAATTAAAAGAATTTCTAGATGAAAAGAATACGATTTAGATTTTGTATACAATGCGGACAGAAACAGGTCTTAATTGGAAATCTCTACCAAGCAGATCATTAGCATCGCGTCGTGAAAATGCAGCACCGGGGCACAAAGTGAGTAAGGACAGAGTTACAGTTATGGTTTGCGCAAACGCTAAGGGAACACATAGATTGCCACCGCTACTTATTGGAAAATCAAAAAATCCGCGCTGTTTCAAAAATGTTAAAATCCCGTTAACTTACGCTAACCAACAAAAAGCGTGGATGAACACAGATATTTTTCTTACTTGGTATGAAAATACGTTTATTCCTGAGGTGAAGAAATTTCAAAAGGAAGTGGGAAAAAGAAGGTGATGTATTGTTGTTATTAGATAATGCACCAACGCACCCTTCCGCTGAAACACTAAATCGAGAAAATGGAAAGTTCACGGTTAAGTTTTTGCCCCTAACGTAACATCGATATTGCAACCTATGGACCAAAGTGTCATTGAAACTTTAAAACGTTTATACAGAAAGCAGCTACTGCGTCGCCTTTTTGTCGGTAGATGATAGTGAAATAGAAACGATGTTAAAGTTTTTTAAAGAAATTAATTTAAAAGATTGTTGTTATATGCTGGTAGAAGCGTGGAACTCTGTGGAATCGCAAACATTGAAAAGGGCATGGAATAAATTATTAAAATTAACTCTATCTAATTCTGCAATAAAACCACACGACGATTTTGAAGAAATAACAGAAATAATGAAAGTTCTTAGCATTGGTGAAGGGTGTGATGAAGAGAATATCAAGGAGTGGCTGAACTACGATAGTGAAGACCCTGGATTCCAAATATATACTGGTGCAGATACTATTGAGGGTTAAACAGTGACGAGAGAGGATGAAGAAGAGACCGAAACTGAGGATGTAACTCACGTACCATCTCATGCAGAAGCTTTTGAAGCTCTGGATGTTGCTTTTAAGTGGTTTGAAAGACAAGATGAATCGGATCCCATACAGTTGTTACAATTGAAGCGCATCAGGGACTTGGCAGCAATGAAAAGATGTGATACATTACGTCAAAAATCAATAAAAGTTATTTCCAATCAAAATCTTAAATTGTGAAAAATTTGTAAAAGTGATTTCTAACTGGTGAATGTCTATATTAAGAGGCCAAAGGCTAGACGCGCTCCGAGCGACTCTTTCCTATGGCACTAAAATGTGAAACCACCAATTTTCGATTTAAGAGGTGTCGTAAGCTTGGGAAGATATGACTATCTGCAGAATAAATACCACCATAACACACTTCTTCCGAAAACGCTTTTTAAAAACGACAGAGCGACTCCATGACGGCGAATACTGGAAACTGCACTCAAAATACAGTATTAAATTATGAAATATCCACAAATAGATGTCGACAACAAGTTATATAATACCCACAAACACATGTCCACTGTACAATAGCCAGCCAGCTTTGAATAATTGACACGTCCGCAACGCGCGGCCCGCCCATCCGACTAATCCCTCATCCTTCACTATATAGTTGTTAGTGCTATGCATGTGGTAATTTTTTTAAGGTTAATAAAGTGGCTATGCCAAAATGCAAAACGAACATTTGAATTGCCCGAAAGAAATACTAGACTGTGAACTAACGTCTAGACAAACACGAATTAGAAAATGGCCACAAGTATAAGCCTAAACAAAAAAATAAAGTCATATCGCTGTTGACACCGTTCGGAAGTCGCAGCCGTTTCAGATGCTGAAAAATAGGAAATAGATGATTTCTCACTGTTGAATGTCTATATTAAGTGGCCAAAGGCTAGACGCGCTCCGAGCAACTCTATCCACTGGCAATAAAATGTGAAAGCACCAATTTTCGATTTGAGGAGGTGGTGTAAGCTAGGGGAAGATATGACTATCTGCAGAATAAATACCACCATAATACACTTCTTCCGAAAAGCCTGTTAAAAACCACAGAGCGACTCAATGACGGCGAATACTGGAAACTGCACTCAAAATACAGTATTAAATTATGAAATATCTACAAACAGATGTCGACAACAAATTATATAATTCCCACAAACACATGTCGACTGTACAACAGCAAGCCAGCTTTGGATAATTGACACGTCCGCAACGTGCGGCCTGACCTCCGACTTCACTTTTTAGTTGTTATTGCAATACACGTGGTAATTTTGTATATGGTCATTAAAGTGGCTGTGCCGAAATGCAAATCGAACAGTTCAATTGCCCGAAAAGAAACACTAGACTGTAGAACTAACGTCGAGACGGTCGCGAATTAGAAAACACCCACAAGCACAAGCCTGAACAAAAAAATAAAGTCATTTCGGTGGTAACACAGTCCAGAAGAGGTGGCCGTTTGAAGTGCCAAAAAAATGAAAATAGGTAATTTCTAACTGGTGAATGTCAATATTAAGTGGCCAATGGCTAATCGCGCTCCGAGCGACTCTACCCTATGGCATTAAAATGTGAAACCACTTATTTTCGATTTGAGAGGTGTCGTAAGCTAGGGAAGATATGACTGTCTGCAGAATAAATACCACCATAATACACTTCTTCCGAAAAAGCTTTTAAAAAACCACAGAGCGACACAATGACGGGGAATACTGGAAACTGCACTCAAAATACAGTATTTAATAATTATGAAATATCTACAAACAGATGTCGACAACAAATTATATAATTCCCACAAACACGTGTCGACTGTACAACAGCAAGCCAGCTTTGGATAATTGACACGTCCGCAACGTGCGGCCTGACCTCCGACTTCACTTTTTAGTTGTTATTGCAATACAAGTGGTAAATTTGTATATGGTCATTAAAGTGGCTGTGCCGAAATGCAAATCGAACATTTAAATTTCCCGAAAAGAAACACTAGACTGTTGAACTAACGTCGAGACGGACGCGAATTAGAAAACACCCACAAGCACAAGCCTGAACAAAAATAAAGTCATTTCGGTGGTGACACAGTCCGGAAGTCGTAGCCGTTACAGATGCCGAAAAAATAGGAAACAGGTGACTACTAACTGGTGAACGTCTTTACCAAGTGACCACAGGCTAGACGCGCTCCGAGCGACTCTATCCAATGGCAATAAAATGTGAAAGCACCAATTTTCTATTTGAGAGGTGGCGTAAGCTAGGGGAAAATATGACTATCTGCAGAATAAATACCACCATAATACACTTTTTCCGAAAACGCTTTTTTTAAAAACGACAGAGCGACTCCATGACGGCGAATACTGGAAACTGCACTCAAAATACAGTATTAAATTATGAAATATCCACAAATAGATGTCGATAACAAGTTATATAATACCCACAAACACATCTCGACTGTACAATAGCCAGCCAGCTTTGAATAATTGACACGTCCGCAACGCGCGGCCTGACCATCCGACTAATCCCTCATCCTTCACTATATAGTTGTTAGTGCTATGCATGTGGTAATGTTTTTTAAGGTTAATAAAGTGGCTATGCCAAATGCCAAAACGAACATTTGAATTCGCCCGAAAAGAAAAACTAGACTGTGAACTAACATCTAGACAAACACGAATTAGAAAATGCCCACAAGTATAAGCCTAAACAAAAAATAAAGTCATATCGGCGTTGACTCCGTTCGAAAGTCGTCTCTTAAAGACAAAGTGAAGATAATTGAGAGTTTAAAAAAATGGTGAAACTGGCAGTAAGTTGGTACAAGTATATGGTGTAGGAGCTTCTACGATATCCGAAATTAAAAAGAATTCTGATTCTATAATGAAATTCACCAACGCGCTTGAGAAAGAAGATGGAAGCTCGCAACGTAAAGTTATGAAAAAATCTCAAAATGAAATTCTGGAGAATGCAGTTTTTACTTGGTTCTTACAAAAGAGAGCATGCGGCCAGCCCATATCTGGACCTCTGTTATGTGAAAAAGCATTAGACTTTAATCAAAAAGCTTGGTGGAGATACTTCTTTCAAGGCGAGCTGTGGCTGGTTAGCAAAATTCAAATCTAGACATGGAATTCGAGAACTGGAGATTCAGGGAGAAAAACTGTCTGCTAACGTTGCATCGGCCGACTCTTTTGTAGACGAATTAAAAGAATTTCTAGATGAAAAAAGAATACGATTTAGATTTTGTATACAATGCGGACGAAACAGGTCTTAATTGGAAATCTCTACCAAGCAGATCATTAGCATCGCGTCGTGAAAATGCAGCACCGGGGCACAAAGTGAGTAAGGACAGAGTTACAGTTATGGTTTGCGCAAACGCTAAGGGAACACATAGATTGCCACCGCTACTTATTGGAAAATCAAAAAATCCGCGCTGTTTCAAAAATGTTAAAATCCCGTTAACTTACGCTAACCAACAAAAAGCGTGGATGAACACAGATATTTTTCTTACTTGGTATGAAAATACGTTTATTCCTGAGGTGAAGAAATTTCAAAAGGAAGTGGGAAAAGAAGGTGATGTATTGTTGTTATTAGATAATGCACCAACGCACCCTTCCGCTGAAACACTAAATCGAGAAAATGGAAAGTTCACGGTTAAGTTTTTGCCCCTAACGTAACATCGATATTGCAACCTATGGACCAAAGTGTCATTGAAACTTTAAAACGTTTATACAGAAAGCAGCTACTGCGTCGCCTTTTGTCGGTAGATGATAGTGAAATAGAAACGATGTTAAAGTTTTTAAAGAAATTAATTTACAAGATTGTTGTTATATGCTGGTAGAAGCGTGGAACTCTGTGGAATCGCAAACATTGAAAAGGGCATGGAATAAATTATTAAAATTAACTCTATCTAATTCTGCAATAAAACCACACGACGATTTTGAAGAAATAACAGAAATAATGAAAGTTCTTAGCATTGGTGAAGGTGTGATGAAGAGAATATCAAGGAGTGGCTGAACTACGATAGTGAAGACCCTGGATTCCAAATATAAACTGATGAAGAAATTATTGAGGTTTAAACAGTAACGAGAGAGGATGAAGAAGAGACCGAAACTGAGGATGTAACTCACGTACCATCTCATGCAAGAAGCTTTTGAAGCTCTGGATGTTGCTTTTAAGTGGTTTGAAAGACAAGATGAATCGGATCCCATACAGTTGTTACAATTGAAGCGCATCAGGGACTTGGCAGCAATGAAAAGATGTGATACATTACGTCAAAAATCAATAAAAGTTATTTCCAATCAAAATCTTAAATTGTGAAAAATTTGTAAAAGTGATTTCTAACTGGTGAATGTCTATATTAAGAGGCCAAAGGCTAGACGCGCTCCGAGCGACTCTTTCCTATGGCATTAAAATGTGAAACCACCAATTTTCGATTTAAGAGGTGTCGTAAGCTAGGGGAAGATATGACTATCTGCAGAATAAATACCACCATAACACACTTCTTCCGAAAACGCTTTTTTTAAAAACGACAGAGCGACTCCATGACGGCGAATACTGGAAACTGCACTCAAAAATACAGTATTAAATTATGAAATATCCACAAATAGATGTCGACAACAAGTTATATAATACCCACAAACACATGTCGACTGTACAATAGCCAGCCAGCTTTGAATAATTGACACGTCCGCAACGCGCGGCCCGACCATCCGACTAATCCCTCATCCTTCACTATATAGTTGTTAGTGCTATGCATGTGGTAATTTTTTTAAGGTTAATAAAGTGGCTATGCCAAAATGCAAAACGAACATTTGAATTGCCCGAAAAGAAATACTAGACTGTGAACTAACGTCTAGACAAACACGAATTAGAAAATGGCCACAAGTATAAGCCTAAACAAAAAAATAAAGTCATATCGGTGTTGACACCGTTCGGAAGTCGCAGCCGTTTCAGATGCTGAAAAAATAGGAAATAGATGATTTCTAACTGTTGAATGTCTATATTAAGTGGCCAAAGGCTAGACGCGCCCGAGCAACTCTATCCAATGGCAATAAAATGTGAAAGCACCAATTTTCGATTTGAGAGGTGGCGTAAGCTAGGGAAGATATGACTATCTGCAGAATAAATACCACCATAATACACTTCTTCCGAAAAGCCTGTTAAAAACCACAGAGCGACTCAATGACGGCGAATACTGGAAACTGCACTCAAAATACAGTATTAAATTATGAAATATCTACAAACAGATGTCGACAACAAATTATATAATTCCCACAAACACATGTCGACTGTACAACAGCAAGCCAGCTTTGGATAATTGACACGTCCGCAACGTGCGGCCTGACCTCCGACTTCACTTTAGTTGTTATTGCAATACACGTGGTAATTTTGTATATGGTCATTAAAGTGGCTGTGCCGAAATGCAAATCGAACAGTTCAATTGCCCGAAAAGAAACACTAGACTGTAGAACTAACGTCGAGACGGTCGCGAATTAGAAAACACCCACAAGCACAAGCCTGAACAAAAAAATAAAGTCATTTCGGTGGTAACACAGTCCAGAAGAGATGGGCGTTTGAAGTGCCAAAAAAAATGAAAATAGGTAATTTCTAACTGGTGAATGTCAATATTAAGTGGCCAATGGCTAATCGCGCTCCGAGCGACTCTACCCTATCGCATTAAAATGTGAAACCACTTATTTTCGATTTGAGAGGTGTGGTAAGCTAGGGAAGATATGACTGTCTGCAGAATAAATACCACCATAATACACTTCTTCCGAAAAAGCTTTTTAAAAAACCACAGAGCGACACAATGACGGGGAATACTGGAAACTGCACTCAAAATACAGTATTTAATAATTATGAAATATCTACAAACAGATGTCGACAACAAATTATATAATTCCCACAAACACGTGTCGACTGTACAACAGCAAGCCAGCTTTGGATAATTGACACGTCCGCAACGTGCGGCCTGACCTCCGACTTCACTTTTTAGTTGTTATTGCAATACAAGTGGTAAATTTGTATATGGTCATTAAAGTGGCTGTGCCGAAATGCAAATCGAACATTTAAATTTCCCGAAAAGAAACACTAGACTGTTGAACTAACGTCGAGACGGACGCGAATTAGAAAACACCCACAAGCACAAGCCTGAACAAAAAAATAAAGTCATTTCGGTGGTGACACAGTCCGGAAGTCGTAGCCGTTACAGATGCCGAAAAAATAGGAAACAGGTGACTACTAACTGGTGAACGTCTTTACCAAGTGACCACAGGCTAGACGCGCTCCGAGCGACTCTATCCAATGGCAATAAAATGTGAAAGCACCAATTTTCTATTTGAGAGGTGGCGTAAGCTAGGGGAAAATATGACTATCTGCAGAATAAATACCACCATAATACACTTTTTCCGGAAAACGGGCTTTTTTTTTAAAAACGACAGAGCGACTCCATGACGGCGAATACTGGAAACTGCACTCAAAAATACAGTATTAAATTATGAAAATATCCACAAATAGATGTCGATAACAAGTTATATAATACCCACAAACACATCTCGACTGGTACAATAGCCAGCCAGCTTTGAATAATTGACACGTCCGCAACGCGCGGCCTGACCATCCGACTAATCCCCTCATCCTTCACTATATAGTTGTTAGTGCTATGCATGTGGTAATGTTTTTAAGGTTAATAAAGTGGCTATGCCAAAAATGCCAAAACGAACATTTGAATTGCCCGAAAAGAAAAACTAGACTGTGAACTAACATCTAGACAAACACGAATTAGAAAATGCCCACAAGTATAAGCCTAAACAAAAAAAATAAAGTCATATCCGGCGTTGACTCCGTTCGAAAGTCGTCTCTTAAAGAGAACAAAGTGAAGATAATTGAGAGTTTAAAAAATGGTGAAACTGGCAGTAAGTTGGTAACAAGGGCGATATGGTGTAGGAGCTTCTACTGATATCCGAAATTCTTCCAAAAAGAATTCTGATTCTATAATGAAATTCACCAACGCGCTTGAGAAAGAAGATGGAAGCTCGCAACGTAAAGTTATGAAAAAATCTCAAAATGAAATTCTGGAGAATGCAGTTTTTACTTGGTTCTTACAAAAGAGAGCTATGCGGCCAGCCCATATCTGGACCTCTGTTATGTGAAAAAGCATTAGACTTTAATCAAAAGCTTGG